>PVJA010000063.1:0-257366 GCA_004027025.1 Myocastor coypus | reverse complement strand
CCCCCCGCTGCTTGCATGGCCCTGCCCCAGGGAAGTGGCATGCAGTGCAGGAGGGCACAGGCAGATTTTCTAGGGCTCTGGGCGTGTCCTCTACCTCTCTGACTCCAGGTCAAGAATCAGAAATGAACCCGGAAATAGGTGAAGAGAAAGAGAACTGGTATTTCTAGATACTTGGTATATACTGCACATATACATGTGTATATATTACATATATGTGTTTATTCAAGGGTGGTAGAAACATGGTTGATATTTAAGTAAAAACCCTTAATATAGTAAAAGAAACATTTCCAACAATGAGCGAGTGCATTTCAATCGAGAGAGAATATTTTGTGTATTTTAAGGGGAATTAATGGCCATGAGTCTTTTCCTATGATATACTTAACATTCAAACATTCACCCTCTGTTTTGGTTACCTCTTGTTGATAGTAAAACAATTTATGTCAAAAGAAAACATTCCTTGTTCTTTTCGCCTGACTCTGTCCTCAACGTTATTCACTGGATCAGGCACCATGTGGCTTCGGGCTCTTCCCCCAATTTGAAATGACCATAAAATGTAGATACTTTAAATTAATTTTTGTATTCTTTTACTACAGTGAATATCTAAACCATTCATTGTGTTTTTATTAGGCTTTGTGTGCACACACACAAACAAATATAACAGACGACTCAGAACACCACACATCATGTTAAGCAACAAAAGAACTTATCTTGCTGTCCATAAACTTGAAAAATGGAGTTGTGAGGACGTGTGGAAAAGTTCCAGGTAGCAACAGGACTTGTTTATATAAATTTTGCCCTAGATGAAGTCTGTTGGGAAAGCAATGGCTTGGAGCTATAAAGCATGCAAGTTCTTTCCTTTGTGTGTGGCTCAAAATCATGCATCTTATAATTAAACAGTTCAGTTTATTGTATTATTAAATATTATTTTTAATCATCTTATTTCTTTAGCTCATCTCTTTAGGTAGACTGTAAACTCCTGCTTTTTTTTTTTCTTTCTTTTATTTTTTAATTCTTTGGCGAAACTGGGGATTGAACTCAGGCTCTTGCACTTGCCAGGTAACCACTTATTCTACTGCGCTATCTCCCCAGCCCAATGACTGTAAATTCCTTTAGGACTATAAAGGATCCTTCTCTTGCATTTCCCAGTAATGCATCACATAACCATACCAGACAACTGTTATTTTTTTCTGACCAGCCACCATCTGAAATTCCTTCCTCTTTTTAGAGAGCTCCTCAGTTTATGAGACACAGCCCAACTCCTCCTACAGAAGCCTAAAATTCCACTCACTGTTTTTCCCAGTCTCCCCTGCCATTCAACATAGATGTATGATCAAAGTTGCACCAGCCTGAAGGTCTTTGAATTTGCTGGTGACAGGAAAGGGCACACCCAGAATCTGCTCTGGCTACTAAGTCAAGTGTTGGAAACAGTGGAGCTGCATCACTGATTGCAAACTGCGTGCAAGGTGAGTGTCTCTGACATCACCATCTGAGGACCGGTGCTGACAGTGTGGGTGTACCATGGGGGAGCTGTGGCATCTTCACTGCTTGAATCCTGTTGTGTGATTTATAGCACTGTTCCTAGCTACACAGTCCCCAAGCCTGATTCCCTAGATCCCTTAAAAATTCTTAGAGTTGCTCAATGTCCTTTCAATAAATTCCTGTTCTCTCCTAAATTAGCAAGGGCTTATTTCTGCTGTCTGCAGCAGAGTATCCCAAGAGATACAATGTTAAAGCAAACACCCAATAAATATTTGTGAAATGACTAATTAAGCATTTCTGACATTTCCCTAGTCCTTATGAAACCCAAAACCCCTCACCCTACAGAATATGCCCACAATTAAGGAGGTAGAAAGGAACACAGCCTATTTAGGGAGCAAGGAGTAGGATAGTTTTCTGAGAACAGAAATTTTATGTAGAGGAATAAGGAGGGAAATGAGATAGCAAAATGAGATTGCAGAGATATTGTGAGGTTCTTAAGGAGTGAAAATAAGTTTGAGATTCATTCCCAAAATTGAGCATTTTGTATACAAAATGAGGGAGTTTGGGCTGGCAGTCTGAGTGTCTTCCTGGCAAGTACAAGGACCCAGATTCAATCCCTGGTACCAGATGGCTTCACAGCCCCAGAATCCCTGAGCACACTGTGCTGGCCACCAAAACCAGAAGTGGTGGTGCATGCCTGTAATCCCAGACTGGAGAGGCTGAGGCAGGAGAATCACTATGAGTCCCAGGTGAGTAGTGAAACACTATACCAAATAAATAAATAGATGATCAATAAGATTAGGGAGTTTGGAATTGCTGCTTTTAGTCCCTTCTGCGTGACAGGATTCCCAACTATGATATGTAGAACCTCCATATATAGAATACTTATAAGGTGTAAGGGATTTATGCTGTACATTTGCGGGCCAATTGGATGTCAAATACTTCTCTACTCTCCCAAGAAGCACAGAGAATTTCCAAGAAGGAGCATTTGGCAAGCAGCACTTCTCAAGCTTCCTGGACCATGGAATTTGTGTGCTGTGAGTCCCAGGCACCATGCTGGGAAGGCTGGTCTTTCTTTGGTGACTGCCAGTTAGGAGGACCAGACAGATACAGAAGAGCTCAGGCTGGAGCAGGAAAGATGGAAGCTTGAAGAGTTTTTAAAACAGCCAATGTGATGAGACAGAAGCCCAGAGGAGAAGGGGGAAATGTGCAGAAAAGCCTTTCTGGTGAGAAGACAAGATATGAAAGAACCTCTTAATTATTTACAACAGATTCCTTCTTGTTTTTACCACCCTGGCTTAATTTTAACAATTCAGCCTACACTTTGTAAGCCTCTCAGAGACCTAACTGATCTCTCAGGGATACTCGTGGGACAACAGACACGTGCACCACAGTCCATACCTCTGCTCTGAGGCTCTCAGCAGCTCTGAGAAAGAGAAAGTCAAGGGGACAAAGCCCAGTTCAACGTAATCAGTGCCAGTCCACACACTCTGCTCGTCTTCTTCGATCATCCCCACATCACCTGAAGGTTTCCTTGTGAAATGAGTGTGCAGTTGTCTACCGTTGCTGATGTGCCCTGTTTCCAGGCTTATTTGAACAAAGTGATGCTTATGAGGACAATAACAGAAGCTGCTGAGGTGGCCTGGGCCTGGAGTCCTGGTTAGTCAGGAGGCTGAGGCTTAACAGAAGAACACTTGATTCTAGGAAATAGGCCTGTGCTGTAAGCACATTGCTTATTTGAAAAAGAAAAGAGAAGACAGCCAGTGGCAAGAGGTCCAGGACTGGCCTAAATTATTTCTCACACTTCCTTCTTCCATCAACAGTGTGTTGGCTTTGAGTTTGTACATTGATCTCCCTGTGAAGGGGAGAGAGGGGTGATGTTAGCCTCATTCCTGACTCTGTAGAACTATTGTGAGAACAATATGCAATATGTCAGCTTTTAAAAAAAGGGGGGAAAAAAAAAGTAATGTTGATT
The DNA here is from genome assembly GCA_004027025.1 of Myocastor coypus. Lineage (NCBI taxonomy): Eukaryota > Metazoa > Chordata > Mammalia > Rodentia > Myocastoridae > Myocastor > Myocastor coypus. The sequence goes on along the minus strand of PVJA010000063.1, from coordinate 253,912 downwards.
AAATGTGTTAATGTTTAATTGTTTGATCAATCTTATATACCTATATCTATTAATCTAAACTGATCTGATGATGAAAGTATGTAATATAACCATTGTTAAATTTAAACAATAAAAAAATTAATAAATTTTTTAAAAAAAGAGAGAGGCCTTCCTAGCACCCATGAGCTAGGCCTCGCCTGGTGTTTACAATGCGTCCTCTTCAGACTCCAAGGCATTTATTTATTTATTCATTTTAAAGAGAAAAAACTGCCAGGCGTGGTGGCTCACACCTGTAATCCCAGCACTTGGGAGGCTGACTGGAGGATCGGTGCGAGTTCAAGACCAGCCTGGGTTACAAAAGTGAGCTCAAGGCTGGCCAGAACTGCATAGCAAGACCCTGTCTCAAAAAGAGAAAAAAACTAAAAACAGTAAAGCAGAGCTTCAAGACAGCCTAGTTGAAAAGTAATAATAATTAATACATCTCGTATTGTTATATTCATATATTGTTCTTATTTCAGAGGGTAAGATATAGGCATGAAATATTGTCCAACCACTGTTAGCATGAACCTTTCTTTTCAATCATCTAAGAGACACCAGCTGTATAACTATCTTAAATATAGATATGTGTGTAATTTATGTAAATATATATATTTATATATATATATGTGTGTGTGTAATTTATGTAAATATATATATAGTTATTTTTCTTTTCTCTTCCTTCTATTCCTCATTCTCTCATCATAGCTTTTTTTTTTCTTTTGGACACTTCCTTTCCTATATGCAATATATATTATGCATTTTGTTTTCATTTATGTATTTGGTGCAGGGTCTCACTAGGCAGCTCAGACTCATAGTCAGCTTCTCCAGTGGGGATTGCAGGCATGTGCCAGGATGCCCAGACTCTTTCACCAGCTCAGTGTGCTCCAGAGGCGGGTCTAACACAGTATTCAGGATTGGGGATGGAACCCTGATCCTTGTGCTTGCCAAAACAGGCACTTAGTCCACTGAGCTATCTCACCAGCCCTGTGCATTTTGGATCTTCTCTACTTGTTCACTTTCTCACACCAATGAGGCACTATGTTGTTTACGGATGTGGGTGTGATTTATTTCAGCTATAAGTAGGGTCTTAAGTTGCATTCATTTATCTATAAATCTCAAGTTTATCCTTCTTCTTGGATATACAATTAATATACAAAAACACATCTTTTTTGAATCCATTTCTCAGTTGTTGGGCATGTGGGTTGATTCCAAGATTTAGCTATTAAATATTGTGCTGCTATAAACACGGGTGCACATATATTATGATGCTTTTCATGCTTCTAGGAAGATACCCAGAAGGGAAATAGCTGGGTCAAACAGAACCTCTAAGCCTAGTTTTTTTGCAGAATCTCCATGCCAAATTCCATAGTAGTTGTGCCAGTCTACATTGTTACCAGCAGTGGAGGAGGGCTCCTTTTTCCCTCCAGCCCCTCCAGCATTGGTTATTGGTAGATTTCTTGATGATAGCCATACTTTCTGAAGTGAGTTGAAATCTCAGGGTTGTTTTATTTTGTATCTCTTGAATGACTATTGATGTGGAACTTGTGTGTGTGTGTGTGTGTGTGTCTGTCTGTCTGTCTGTCTGTCTTTCTTTTTTTAAAAAGAATTTTTTATTGTATTTTTTTTTTTTTTCTTGTTTCAGAACCTTTATTTGTTTATTCACTCATTTTTATGGCCAGCTCAGCCCACCCCAAGGGCAGGGCTGGTGCAGCATGTGGTGCCAGGGATCAAACCGCGGTCTCTGAAGACACCCAAGCTTCCCCAAGCAGGCGCTTTAGAGCACTGAGCCATCCCGCCGGGCCCCTGTCTGTCTTTCTGTTTGTGTGTGTGTGGTACTGGGGATTGAACTCGACCCTGCGCTTGCCAGGCACATTTTCTCATACATTTATTTATCATTTGTATGTCTTCATCCAATAAGCATTTACCTCAGATGTCCATTTTTGGATTGGGTCTGAATTTGGGGGACCTGTTTTTCATGTGTTCTAGGTTTAAATTTTTTGTCTGAGGGACAATTGTAGAAAATTATAGCTATAAATTTTCCCACTCTCAGTGAATTATTTTTGTACTCTACTGGTGATTTCTTGTTGTTGTGCAAAAGCTTTTTAATGAAGTGAAATTCCACTTGCTGATTCTTAGTAACATTTCCTTTGTGGTCTAGGTTTTGGTTATGAAGTCTCTACCTGCCCCTATATCTTCAGTATTTCCACCTATTTTTCTTCCAGTAAAATCAGTCTGCTTTAATATTAGGGCCTTTGATTCATTTTCACTTTAGTTTAATGCATGGAGATAGACATAGGTCTAGTTTTAGTCTTCAGCATACAAAAAGCCAGTTTTCCCAGCACCATTTATTAAAGAGGCTCTCTTATTCAGTGAATACGTTTGGCCCCTTTGTCAAAGATAGAGTGGCTGGGTGTGTTTGGAGTAGCTTCTGCATCTTCTATGCTGTTCCCCTAGTCATCAGCTCTGTCTTTTGGAAATACCATGTTAATTTAATCATAGTAACTTTGTAGCACAATTTCAGGTCTGGGAGTGTGATGTCCCCAACACATGCTTTTGTTGCACTAAATTTGCTTTTGCTATTCTAGGATTTTTCCACTCCCATATGAATTTTAGGAATGTTTTCTCTAGTACTGTAAGGTATGCTAATGGTATTTTAATTGGGATTACATTAAATGTGTATACCAGTTTTGGAAGTATGGCCATTTTCACTATGTTGCTTCTTCTTATCCATGAGCAAAGGTTATCTTTCTACTATCTTCTTCAATCTACTTTTTCAGAGTACTCTAGTTCTCAATGTGTAGATCTTTTGCTTCTTTTGTTAGATTGATTCCCAAGTATTATTTTTAAAAATACTATTGTAAAAGGGGTGGTTTTCCTAATTTCTATCTGTGTGAGTTTGTTACTTGTGTACAGGAATGCTATTAATTTTTGAATGTTGACTTTGTATCTTGCTGTGTTACTGAATTGATTACACTACTGACTGTGCTGGTGCTTTGGTGGTTTCCTATGTACAGTATCATGCCATCCGCAAAAAATGATAATTTAAAATTTTCCTTGCCTCCCCTTATTCCTTTTATTTTTTCTCTTATCTAATTGCTCTGGTTAATGTTTCCAGAACTATATTGAGTAGGAGTTGTGATGGTGGACATCCTTATCTTGTTTCTGATTTTAGAGAGAAACCTTTCCGGTTTTGATCATGTAGTATGGTATCACAATCATCACAGATATCACTGTGTATGACTATACACAGTCATAAATGACTGTTAATAGATTAAGATAAAGATCCTTATTCCAGTTTTGTGTAAGCTTGTATCATGAAGTGGTGTTCGACTTTTTCAAATGTTTCTTCCACTTCTCTTGAGATTGTCATGTAATTTGTGTCCTTGGCTTTGTTAATATGATGTGTTTCATTTATTGATTTGTGCATGTTGATATAACCCTGCATCCTTGGGATGTCATACTGGATGAGTCATTGTGTATGCAGTGTTTTTGTTGATTTGTTGCATTCTGTTTGTCAATATCTTGTTGGAGATTTTTGTGCCTAAGTTCATTAGGGAGATTGGTCCATTGCACTCTTTTTCATTTGCATTCTTCTCTGGTTTTGGAAGCAGGGTAATACTTGCTTCCAGAAACGATTTTGGAAGTGTTGTTTCCCTTGCAATTTCCTTAAAGACCTTCAACATTAGTGACATTAGTTAGAAAAATTTAACAATGTATCTATCAGGGCCTGGGCTTTTCTTTTTGGTAAATTTTTAATTACATTTTCAATTTCATTGATTGATATTGGATTATTTAGAATGTCATGTCTTCTTGATTTAGGTTTGGCAATTCAGTTGTATCTAGGAATCTCTATTTCCTCTTTTATCCCATGTTATTAGAATATAAGTAGCGTGGCTACTGACAAACTGTTGTAACTACTAGCCTGATGTTTTTAACTTTAGAAGCAAGTCCTATAACTGTATGATAGAACATATCTTATACCAAGAGATTATATACAACATTTTTCCCTTTAGTAGAGTGATTTCACCTTGTTGAAGGGGTTAAAAGGAATAGGAAGTAGGGTAGAGAGACAGATGAGGTTAACTATAGTAGGAGCAAGGTTGGAGGGCACAGGACGTTTATCTAAGTTTTGGATAATTGTAAGACACAAGAGAGAAGGATTGGAAGAGAAAGCCCAGGCGTTTTGAAGTGAACACGATAAACAAAAGACAATGTTCACTCACATGAAAGTATCATAAAATAAAGCAAAATAGTTGTTGAAAGAGAGGAGAAGGATGAGTAAAATAAAACAAAAAGAAAGTTTAGAGATCTAAATCATGAACAAAAGAGAAAAGAAGATAGAAAAGAGAAATAAAAGAAAAATGGAATGAAGAAGACTCTCCATTTCAAGAAACAAAACAAAAATGACTGACTATACACACACACACAAAAAAGCAGATCTATGGAAAGAAAAGTAAAACAGGTCAAAACAGAACAGAGAGAAAAAGAGAAAAGAAAAAGGAAAACAATAAGATCAAGAAACAGCAGCAATAAAAAGCAAAACAAATAACAACAAAAAACACAGAACAATAACAACAACAAAACAATTAACCCTTCTGACTACCTAGAGGAAAATCCATTGGACAGAGAAGGTAAAAATTATGAGCTTCTACTACCTACCATCCTTTTGTAGGTCCAAGTCTGGTCTCAGAATGAGTACTGCAGTCAAGATTTCAGGTTTGTGCTACGTTTCTGTCTAATCTCTGTTTCTGGATTTGATGGGTAAGATTAGATTTTTGTGGCTGGAGTTTTTCTCCGCTGTTTAAAAAAGAAACAAAAAGTAAAAGACAGAACATTTTAAAACTAAAGAAAGAGAAGAGGGCCTGGCCTGCTAGCTCAGTGGACTAAAACGCCTGCTTCAGCAGAGGGTAGTGGCTGGGATTGAACACGTGGCCTCAGGGCTTGCCGTGATAGCAACGGAGACTGGGCGTGGTGGTGCACACCTGTAATCCCAACACTTTGGGAAGCTGAAAACAGGAGAATCACTACAAGTCCTACTACATAGTGAGACCCTGTAGACCCCATATTCCCTGTCCTAAATTTGTAAAATAAATAAATAAATTAATTAATTAAAATAAAAAGAAAATAAAGAAAAATGAAGCTGGGGTAGCTCTGCCTGCCCGCCTCTCTTCCACATGTCCTTGTTCCCAAGCACATGACAGGTTCACCAAACTTACAGTCTTCTGGCTCATGTTATCATATTGCTTCAGACCTTGCCATGTGATCTAGCCACATCACCTGTCCATTATGCCAGGCTCCACTGTGTCTCCTGCATTCCTATTGATCTCTGTGATCTGAGTCCCATCAAAGGAAGGAGCAGAAGTCAGTCTTAGATTTGCCTCCTGCTAGTTGCAGCAGCTCCAGGTCAATGGTGGGAGGGCAATCTGGTATCTGGCTCCCACCAAAGCACTTAGAGACACTTTAAAACACTACAAAAAATACTACAATGAGATGAAAATATGTAATATAACCATTGTTAAATTTAAACAATAAAAGATTGGAAAAAAAATACTACAATGAGAGGTGAGCAAGGGCTGAGGAGATAGCTCAGTGGCTTAAGTGCTCGTCTGGCAAGCACAAGGTCCTTAGTTTGAGCCCCAGTACAGAGAGGAGAGAGAGAGAGAGAGAGAGAGAGAGAGAGAGAGAGAGAGAGAGAGAGAGAGAGAGAGAGAGAGAGAGAGAGAGATGGCAGGGTGATAGAAATAGTTGTCTCAGTAGCTACATAATAACAGCCAACACAAAGGCTACCCAGAAAAAAAAAAAAAAACCAGCTACAAAACAAGGGCCTATGATAAACCATTAAGAGTAAAAAACAGAATTAAACAATTGTGTGTGTGTGTGTGACAGAGAGAGAGAGAGAGAGAGAGAGAGAGAGAGAGAGACTAGGTGAAATTAGTTCAAAAGAAATAGCCAATACCCATGGGAAATAGTTCTGGCTTCCATTATTAGCCTAGTTACTTACTTAAATTGATTTTTTGTTCCTTTGAATTTTTTTAAGGGCTAAAAATAGCAGAAACAAAGATAGAAAAACAGTAATAAGTAAGAGTACATATAGTACAGAATTTCAAAACCAGAAAAATTTAACAATGGTTATATTACATATTTTCATCATTGGATCAGTTTAGATTAATAGGTATAGGCATATAAGATTGATCAAGCAATTAAACATTAACACTGTCAATAAACATTAATTTTTTTAAACAATTGACACCCTGCATATTGTCCTCACAATAGTAATACAGAGCATGGTGTGTGGGCATGACACACCTTTCAATTGATATTGGTAAGGAAAGAAAAAAAACATTCTTCTCTTTCAACTAACAGGAAGCAGATGCAGACATAGTCCAATGTTCCACAGTTGCAGTGGGCCACCAGTGAAACTGACAACGCTGGAGGCTATTAATCCAGTCCTCCTATAGCTCATCACACCAATCTAGCTCTGTGTTTCATGCCTTGTAATTAGGCTTTTCCGCAGGGTGATCAAGGGCAAGTTAAAACAAGACCTGTATAACAAAACATTCATCTTTTGTATCTTCCCAGGTCAAATTCCCTCAGGACTAACTTTGGAACCATGTACAATGCTTTGGAAAATTGTTGTCAGTGTCAGCCTTCAGGATGCGTCATGGCCATTGCTTGACCAGTTTGCTTTCTGTGAAAGCCTGAGAGAATGTTTTTCTCTGAGTGACTCTCCTTAGACACACTATAGTTCATTTATCCCTTTCCTCTGAGGTTCCATAATTTCCTTGACCAGAAAATTTGGGGCACCTCTGGGTTATAGGATGTTACAGCACAGGTTCTCTTCTGTCCTGAGTCCTTACTGACCATGAAGGGCTAGGGCCAAAATATTGGCTATCCTCATAGCCCTTCTTTTTCTCCAATTTTTGATTTGTTAACTTACATTATCAACCCTCCAGCAGAAAAGCTTCATGATACTAATACTCTATAACATAGGTAACTGAGTATCATCACTGGCTTTCTGAATATCAAACATCTTTGACTTAGCTTGGAATTGATATTTTCTGACAATCATTGATATTCTAATAACTCTCCATAGAATGTGATATAAGCAGTTACACAATTTTTATGCAGACATTTGGAAATCCAAGGATGTACAAAATTATAGCCTGTCAAGCCTATGGCATTTGGCCCAGTCTCTTACGCTGTTATTACTCTTTTTGTTGTTGTTGTTGTTGTTAACCAATCATTTATTTGAGAGTATAGCAGTAACTGAGTTTACACTGGGAGCAGCACACATCAAGAAGATGAGAACGACATGCATTCCAAGCATAGTTTTAGTGTTGCATGGTGCTATGATCAGTGTGATGAACCTTTTGAAGGTTCTTGGGACCAATATCTGATTCATCCTGTGTACATAACTACATGGTTTTGCTCCTGCTATGTTTCTTCTGTTATCTGCTTGCAGTCACTTCGTTGTTTAATCCATAACACATTCAGCTGTGTTATGCCCTTAAGTTTTTATTTCTTCTTTAGAGTTCTTATACTAGGGAGACTATACGATATTTACACACGTAGGTCTGGTTTATTTCACTAATGAGTATATGTTCAATATACATCCATTTATATAGGAAGTCTTCCAGCTTATCATTCTTTATAGCTCAGTAATATTCCATTGTATAAAAACACCACATTTTTTTCAACCATTCTTGAAATGATGGGCATTTTTGGTTGCTTTCCAAGATTTCGCTATTACAAATTGGGCTGCTATAAACATAGGTGCACAGTTATTGCTATGGTATGATGTTTTCAATTCTTCTAGGAGGATAGCTGGATTGAATGGGATTTCCAATTCTAGTTTTGTAAGGATCCTTCACGCTGCTTTCCATAATGGTTGCACCAATCTGCATTCCCACCAGCAGTGGAGAAGGGTTCCTCTTTCCCCACAGCCTCTCCAGCATTTGTTGCTAGTTGATTTCTTTATGATAGCCATTCTTTTGGGGGTGAGATGCTATCTAAGTGTTGTTTTGATTTCACTTCACGAATGGCTAGCGATGTGGAGCATTTCTTCATGTATTTGTAGGCTTGCTGCATTTCTTTCTCTGAGAAGTGTGTGTTCATCTCATATGCCCATTTGTGGATTGGATCTTTGAATTTTGGAACCCTAATGTTTTTTAGTTCTTTGTAGATTCTAGATAGAAGACCTTTGTCTGAATACTTATTAGTTAAAATCTTTTCAAAATTTGTGGGTTGTCTTTTCACGCTGTTGGTAATTTTCTTTGATGTGCAAAAACTTCTTAGCCAGAGGAGGTCCCATTTGTTGATGCTTTCAAGTGTTAAATGCGCATTTTGATTTCTGTCCATGAACTTTTTGCCTACTCCAACATCTTCAAGATTTCCTCCCACTTTCTCTTCCAGGAGATTTAATATTTCTCATTTAATATCCAGATCTTTAATCCATTTTAACTTTAGTTTAGTGTATGATGATAGACTAGGGTCAAGTTTTAGTTTTCGGCATGTAGAGAGCCAGTTTTTCCAGCACCATTTGTTAAAGAAGCTGTCTTTCTTCCAATAAGTGTGTTTGGTACCTTTGTCAAAAATAAGATGGCTGAGTGTGTTTGTATTAGCTTCTGCATCATCTAATCTATTCCATCGATCCTCAGGTCTATTCTTTTGCCAATACCATGCTGATTTTATTACTGTAGCTTTGTAGTATAACTTTAGGTCAGGAATTGTAATGCCTCCTGTCCTACGTTTGTTGCCCAGAATTGTCTTTGCAATTATGGGTCTTTTTTTGGTTCCAAATAAATTTTAGGACTTATTTCTCCAGGTCTGTTGATGGTATTTGGATAGGAATTGCATTAAACCTATATAACGATTTAGGAAGTATGGCCATCTTAACAATGTTGATTCTGCCTATCCAGGAGCAGGGAATATCTTTCCATTTTATGAAATCTTCTAAGATCTCTTTTTTCAGAGTAATGTAGTTTTCATTGGAAAGGTCTCTTGCTTTAGTTAGGTTAATCTCTGAGTATTCCACTTTCCTCGGTGCTATCATAAAAGGTACTGCTTCTCTAATTTCTCTCTCAGTGTGTTTGTTATCTGTGTAGAGGAATGTCTCTGACTTTTGTGTGCTAAATTTGTAGCCTGCTATACTACTAAATTTGTGTATTAATTCTAGTAGCTTCTTAGTGGAGTTCTTTGGGTCTTCCAAGTACATTATCATGTTGTTATGGTTTATGTCTAGTTGTACCCCCAAAGCCTCATGTAGTCACTGGGCGGGGACTTCTAGAGTTTGAGACTTGACCCATGATCCCTGGGATTATGGGTTTTAGTGCTGATGGGATTATGGGTCTAAGTACTTCTGGGATTATGGGTGTAGCCTAAGGCGGAGACTAAGGCGGAGAGCCTGAATATAATATAAAGAGAGACAGACTCTAGCTGTTGCTGCTGCTCTGCTGCCCTGATTGATTGGCTGCCTCTGCCATCATTTTGCTGCTGTTCTGCCGCCATGAACTGGATGCTCTCCGCCCTGCTCCACTCAGCTTTATGCCAGCTGAATATGGACTGAAACCTCTACGAACTGTGAGCTAAATAAACCTTTCCTTCCTTCATCTTGAGTGTTGGGTGTTTGTCCCAGCAATAAGCAAAAAGTAACTAAGACACATGTCATCTGCAAATAATGATAGTTTTACTTCTTCTTTACCTATTATTATTCCTTTTCTCTTTCTTGTCTAATGGCTGTAGCTAATGATTCCAGAATTTTATTGAATAGAAGCGGTGATAGTGGACATCCTTGTCTTGTGCCAGATTTGAGACTAAAAGACTTCAGTTTTTCTCCATTTAGAATTATGTTAGCTGTTGGACTGTTGTAGATGGCTTTCATCAGGTTGAGTTAGAGGCCCTCTATTCCAATTTTCTGTAGGACTTTGAACATGAACCTTTTCGGCATCAATAGAGATGATCATGTGATTTTTGGCTTTGACGCTATTGATATAGTGTATTGCATTTATAGATTTGCATATACTGAACCATCCTTGCATCCCTGGAATGAATCCTACCTGGTCATGGTGTATAATCTTCTTAATGATTGGTTGTATTCTACTGGTGAGGATTTTATTGAGGATTTTTGCATCTATGTTCATCAGAGAAATTGGCCTATGGTTTCCTTTTTTAGTTGCATCTCTCTCTGGTTTTGGTATCAGTGTAATACTTGCATTGAGGAATGATTTTGGAAGGATTACTTCCTTTTTAATTTCACTCAACAGTTTGAGGAGTATTGGGGCTATGTCTTCTATAAATTTCTTGTAGAATTCATTAGTGAATCCATCAGGTCCTGGACGTTTCTTTGTTGGTAGGCTTTTTATTACATTTCATATTTCATTGGCTGTTATTGGGTTATTGAGAGTTGTTATATCTTCTTGATTGAGTTTGGGTAATTTGTACTTTTCTAAGAATCTGTCCATTTCATCTGTGTCTTCAATTTTGTGAGAGTAAAGATTCTCAAAGTAGTTACTTATGATCCTCTGAATCTCTGCTGTGTCTGTAGTAATTTCACCTTTTTCATTCCTTATTGCTTGAATTTGAGTCTTTTCTTTCCTGTTTTTGATGAGGTTATCTAGGGGCTTATCAATTTTATTTAATCTTTAAAAAAACCAGCTTTGGGATTAATTAATTCTTTGTATTGTTTTCTTTGTCTCAATTGGATTAATTTCTACTCTAATATTTATAATTTCCTCCCATCTTTGGGCTTTGGGTTTCATTTGCTCTTCTATTTCTAGTTGATTGAGGTACGACAGGAGGGTATTTATTTGTTCCCATTCTATTTCCATGATGTGTGAGTTCAGAGCTATAAATTTCCCTCTAAAAACTGCTTTCATTGCGTCCCACAAATTCCAATAGGTTGTGTTTGAATTTTCATTAAATTCAAGATATTGTTTAATTTCATCTGTAACCCACTGGTTGTTGAGAATAATGTTGTTTAATTTCCATATATTTCTGGGGTTCTTGTGGTTTCTGTTGTCGTATATTTCCAATTTCATTGCACTGTGGTCAGATAATATGCATGGGATAATTTCTGTTTTCTTGCATATACTTAAGCATGACCTATGCACTAATATGTGTCTATGTTGGAAAATGTCCCATGTGCAGCTGACAAAAATGTGTATTCTGAAGTGGTTAAGTGGAACACTCTGTGTATATCCACTAATTCCAGTTGTTTCAAGTTCTGGTTCAGCTCTGCTTCTTCTTTGCTAAGTTTTTGTCTGCTTGACCTATATTTTTTGGATAAGGGAGTGTTGAGGTCTCCTGTTAAGATTGTGGTATTGGGTATTAGGTTTTTCATGTCCATTAGGGTTTGCCTTATATAACTTGCTGCTCCTGTGTTGGGTGCACACATATTTATGAGTGTTACCTCTTCATCTTGAAGTTTTCCCCTAACCAATATATAGTGGCCCTCTTTATTTCGTTTGATCAGTTTTGGTTTGAAGTTTAGACTGTCTGCAAACAGGATTGCTACCCCTGCTCTTTTTTGAGGTGGTGGAGCATGTAGTATGGTTTTCCATCCTTTCACTTTTAGCCTATGAGTTTCTTTATGAGTTAAGTGCACTTCTTGTATAGAGCATATTGTTGGATTTTGCTTCCTTATCCACTCTACCAATCTATTTCTTTTAACTGGAGAATTGAGTCCATTTACATTGATGGTTATAATTGAAATATGTTGACTTATGATTGACATGATGTTTAATTACTACTGTTTACCTCTTTTTCCCCTGTGTTTAATTGAGTAGCCTATTTGGTGGGATCTTTCTGTTCTCATTTCTTGAGTTTGAGACATTTTAGTCCCTCTCTAAAATGTTATTTAGTATGCTGTGTAGGGCTGGTTTTGACATCACAAAATTCTTTAGTTGTTCCTTGTCATGGAAGTATTTCATGTCTCCCTCATACTTGAAAGAGAGTATTGAAGGGTATAGCAGTCCGGGCTGAAATTTGTTTTCATGGAGGACTTGGAGCACTCTGCTCCATGTTCTTCTTGACTTCATGGTTTGTGAAGAAAAATCTGCTGTTATTCTGATGGGTTTTCCTTTAAATGTGATCTGTTTCTTGTCTCTAGCAGCTGTTAGTATACTAATCTTCTGCTCAGTTTCTGGAATCTTTACTACCATATGTCTGGATGTGTTTTTAGTCAGGTTGATGTTATTTGGGGTTCTGTATGCTTCAGTTCCATGTATGTCTAATTGTTTTTTTCATATTTGGGAAGTTTTTTGCTATTACTTCTGCCCATATTCTTTTTATATCCTTTGTATTGACTCCTTCTTTCTCGTTGATTCCTATTAATCTCACGTTGTTCATTTTTGCATCATCTTGCAGATGTTGAATTATTTTTTTTCCTGCATCCTGGTTGTTTTTAAGAGATGCTTTCTTATCTTTTCACTAGCTGCAACCGTGTCTTCAAGATCTGGGATTCTGTCTTCACTTTAGTTCATACGGTTTTGCCAGCTTGTGATTGAGATTTTATTTTCTTGTATATCTCTTTGAAACTGTTTTATGTGATCTATTTTTTTCCTATATTGCTCAATCAGGGAATCCATCACTTTTCTATTCTCCTCTAATTTTTTATCAATGTCTTCTTTAGTAGTACTGAAGCCTCTCATTATGGTTATCCTTTCTTTCTGTAGTTTGCACATTATTTCTGCTCTATTCTCCTCTGTACCTTTTTGTAGTTGTTCCCCTACTTTAGATGCTATTGATTTATAGAGGTCTTTTTTAAGTTCAGAGGTTATTTCTTCTCTTGTTTCTTCTATATGTTTCTGCAGTTGTTTTTCCACTTCATCGTCTATTTTTTCTTACATTTCTTTTTTGCTTCACATGTTATCTCAGATCTGAGTTGCTCTATACATTTCTGCATTTGCCTTTCAACCTCAGCTACTACTGATTCAGAGATTTCCTCTGCATGATTCCCATTTTCTTCTATGGTAGTGTTTTCTGTATTTGTTTTGTGTGGACTCGGGATCTGGGATTGGATCTTGCTCCTTCTCTTTATCATTTTTTATAGCAGTGATCTCTGCACTTTGGTGAACTTATACAGTTAGCACCTATGGAAATTTGGGTGTGGATGCACCAAGCTTGTTCCTCTCCAGACGTTCCTGGTTGCAAGTCGGTGTTCAGGCAGCTGGTTATCTCGAGGCCCCATGGGTCAGGACGGTGGTCGGTCATGTGAGGACGGTGGGTGGCTGTGTGGGGAATATGGGTGTAGTTGGGGTTTGGGCAGTTGTCAAGTTGGGGGATATGTTCGGGCTGAGAGAGTTCTTACCTGGCCAATGTGAGCCCTGGTCCTGCAGGTGGGTGGAATACGAGCTCAGGTTGTTGATGAGGCAGTGAATGGATCAGGGCTGAATCTGCTGGTTAGTCCAGGTAGGGTCTGGGCTGGAGTTCAGGCTGGAGTTCTGGGGTGGCAGGTCAAGTCCAGGAGCTGGGACTTGGTCCAGGCACCATGCGACCAATGGAAATGGCGAGCATGGGTCCAGGGTGGCTGTTCCTTTGAATTTTTTTTTTTTTTTTTTTTTTGTCTTATTGAGACAGGGTCTCGCTATGCAGTTGAGGCTGGCCTTGAGCTCACTTTTGTAGCCCAGGCTGGTCTCGAACTCGCATTGATCCTCCTGCCTCAGCCTCCCAAGTGCTGGGATTACAGGCGTGCGCCACCACGCCCGGCCTTTGAATTTTTAATAAATCAGCTCAAATGAAGAATATCTGAGCTGAGTGAATAGAACTGCATGAGCTGGTCATTGGGACTTCTTGTGGCTACCTCCCAGCATTCTGCTGACTCTCTACAGAGCTTTTAGGTAACTGTTCCCACCCACAGCTATGGCCTCAAGGTGAATGGTGGATCACAGAATGTGTCTCAGGAGTCCAATGGTCAGGTGTGACAAAGGAAAAAGTTGGCCAAGGCTCTGGTCATCATTTTTATTAGTTGCATTGTACAAAACTTGGGAACATGAATAAATGGGATTAGGGAATGACATGAGCCATTAGCCCTTGCTCAGATAGCAAAACACACAGAAAGAGCAAGAAAAGATAAAAGAAAATGACATATTCTCCATGGCAGTAATTTGTCATTATACTATTTCAATTAGTCACATGTTTGAGTGTTGGATCGCTAGAGTTATCCTTAAGAGTAAATGGAAAGGAGCCTGGACTTTTCAGGGCCTATGGTACTAGAATACTTGAAAGGGGTAGAATGACAGAGTCTCAGAAGGGCAGTGAACCTTGGGCTTTGCCATGTGCTTAGACTTGCTTAGAGCTGGAGAGGTGGATGACCTGCGAGGCACACAGGACTGAAGCACCATGTGATGCATCAGAAATCAGCTCATTTCAGCAAGACTTTGGCAAGCTCATCACTGTGGCTCCAATGCAGGGGATGAAGATTTTCCCTTTAGGCAGTTAGGACTCTCATTTTGCTAATGGTGTCACCATAACTTGGCTGAATTTGAGTCCTGTAACCCACAGGGCCTAACGCCAATTTTGTCATAAAAGTGAATTATTGTGGGTGTATAATGTACATGTTCATTCTTTAGAATGCTTTTATGATCAATTATTCATTTTGATTTTATGACTCTTATTATGGTAAGCCAGGAGTAGTTAACAAGAATAAAGATAAAAAATAATTCAATTTTTAACATTAACTGTTTATTAAAAAGCAGCAAAATTTGCAGCATCAACTTTTGTTTTGGTGGCCAAGTCTAAAAAAAAACAACAGAAAAAAAATTTCTTACATAAATTACAATGAAAATAGCAATAGAACTCTACAAAAGTAAGTAATCTTTACTTCAGCTATCACACCTCATGCAGGCTTCATGCATGATAACAGCATGGTCCACGCACATGCATTGCTCACATTGGCAGCAGATATGCATTACTTTCCTGCCATTTTTCTAGGATGTACTTGATGTGACATTTTGTTGGCCTTGTGGTTTTACCAAGAGGTTCTTATTATATTGCGCAGTTAACAGGAATATAATACATTAATAGAAGTATGAAATTCTTAATATGTATTGTGTGTTTAGAATAAACATCAATATTTTCACATCAGCTGCATACCTGCTTCCAAAACCTAGAAAGTAACACCGGAAATAAATTCCTATATGAACCACCATGAAAATCCCAATAGAACTCTACACAATTCAATCTTTAGTTCAATTACTACATCCAAGGCAGTCTTCACACATCAGAACTTCAAGTTGCACGCACGCACACACGTCCCCTCCACAGAAAGTTCATCAGCCTCACCTATGTGGCAGGCCGCTCTTGGTCCCTTTCTTGCCTTTCTGCTCCATCAGGAGCGGAGCTTTCTTCTGTATTATGCAACATGCACTTAGCAGGAGCATAACATATCAATAAAATAAAATATCAATGATGGAATGAGTGCTCAGAACAGACATTAACATTTTCACATCAGCTCTTCATCATATAACCTTTAAAAAGCATCAGAAATGAAAGCCTATGTGGGGGCCAGCAAGATAGCTCAGCGGTCTCAAGCACCTGCTTAGGCAAGCTTAGGCAACTGCAGGAACCGTGGTTCAATCCCCAGCACCGCATGCTGTGCCAGCCCCAACCCCTGGGGCAGGCCAAGCCGGCCATAATAATAATGAAAGAAAGAGAGAGAGAGAGAGAGAGAGAGAGAGAGAGAGAGAGAGAGAAAGGAAGACATCCTATGTAAACAACAAAGGAAATGCAAACTGAAGTCTATCACAGAAATAATCTTTGCTTCAACTGTCACTTCCAAAGCAATCTTCACACATGAAAACTGCATATTCCATCCACAAGTACCGCTTCCACTTGAGACATGCATGTATGTCTTTCCTTCCTGTTCTTCCTGTAGGGCACAGTCGGCAATCTTTTGGTTTCCCCATTGTTGTAGTAGGTCTTTGTGATGCTGAGCTTGCCTGTCCAACTGTCAGCCTCCTCGTGTGTGTGTGTGTGTGTGTGTGTGTGTGTGTGTGTGTGTGCGTAGCTCCCTTGGCAGAAACATTTTGTTTTTCCTCTACTGTAAATGATCTCTTATGAGCTCCGGTCCCAATCCTCTAAGAAAATTTCTCCATGATATTCTTCAGTTGTTTTTTCTTTGTCAGCTATGCAACCCTTTTTGCCACACACATCTAGGATCAAGTAAAACACAACCATTGGCCAATGATTTGTGTTCCAAGTCACATGATAGTTGCTGCATAACTTATCAAAATCTACTCCACCTTTGGTTTTATTGTAGAAAGCTTCTATCTCAGAATTTTGTTTCATTGAAGTTTCCTTATCAATACTGCCTTTGTGGGGTGTTGTTGACATCAGTAGAGCCAGTATATTTTTGGTTTTTTTGTTTTTGTTTTTGTTTTTTTTTTACATATATGAGGTCGATGTTATTCTTTCTAAAATCCCAAGATTGTACTCTATGAGTCTCTGTTTTGAGTTTGCAACATTTGGAACTCACCTGGAACTTCTGTACTCTTCTTTGGTACAGTGCCTATACGGCCCAATTGGTGAGCCAATTTCTGAATGTCCCATTTTGATTGGTTTGGAAGACGGAAGCCACAAATCTATTGAAAATACTTGGCTTATAACTGTATGAATAAGGACCTAGTGGCTGAGTTTCAGGACAAGTTTTTAAACTGAAAGCATATTGTAATTGTATCTATGAGGATGTATATATATTATTTTTTAAAAAATATACTAGCCTACCTTCCTAGTTACAAATCGAGTTTTAGTTCTGTCCACCCCTTCCATGTCATTATAGTTAACCTGACAACTTTGTGTGTTTTGTTTTGTCGTTTATTTGGTACTGGGTCTACAGGGTCTCACTACACAGATAGGACTTCTAGTGATCCTTCTGATTTCAGCCTCCCAAGTGCTTGGGTTACAGGCATGTGCCACCATGCCTAGACTAGTCTCAGAGTGCCCCAGGGGCAGGGCTGGCATCAGACATTTGGGGAGGATATATATATATATATATATATATATATATATATATATATATATATGGGTTGAACTCAGGACCCTGCACTTGCCAAGCAGGCGCTTATGCTACTGAGCTGTCGCCTCAGCCCCAGAGGGCGCATATTTTGATGCCATACTTTGAAGGTTTTGGGGAGATCTACTGCCTGAAGCTATAGCGCTCATTAAATGCTACACGATATTGATCAATAGTCATATATTTGGATGGTGTATAAATTGCTTAACAATTAGCCATGCATCTTTCAAACCATTAATAGATGACACTCAGATTTTCAGTTCATTTTCTCTTTTATCACCAAATCTCAGGGAATTTTTTTTTTTTTTTTTTTTTTTTTTTTTTTTTTTTTTTTTTTTTTTTTTTTTTTTTTTTTTTTTTTTTTTTTTTTTTTTTTTTTTTTTTTTTTTTTTTTTTTTTTTTTTTTTTTTTTTTTTTTTTTTTTTTTTTTTTTTTTTTTTTTTTTTTTTTTTTTAGTAGAGGGTCTACAGGATATCACTACATAGATTGGACTCAAGTGATTTTCTTATTTTCAACCTCCCAAGCGCTGGAATTACAGGCAGGTCCCACTATGCCCAGTCTTAATTGCCACACCCCTGGGGCAGGGCCAGCACAACACATCAGGGGATCAAACCCTGGCCCCTGCACTCTGCCTAAACAGGAGCTTTAGTCCTCTGAGCTATCTGGCCAGCCCTTATCAACAAATCTCAGGTGATTTTGAAGGAAATCAAATCTCAGTGTATTTCTTATCCTTCAAACCTCAACTCCCTTGCATGGCTTTTCCATAGGTGTTATTTTAAGTTTGTCTTTCCCCTCCCTCTGATCACTATGAGAAAGCCCTGGTAAGTACAGCAGACCCCTGTGAGTGCTCTCAGCTCAGCTAGTGAGGTGTTGCAATAAATACACTTTTGAATATGATTATTGCTGAATGCAGAATGCTTTGCAGGCATTTTAACCTTTGTGTATTTCACAACATCTTGCATCATTTCATCTGTTACAATGCCCGACACTGAATGGTAATGTTCCCCTCTGTCCAGTGGGTTTCACCCCGGCCAAGGCCCTCACTGTATTTGTGGACCTAGGTCGAACACCGGATTGTCCCATTCAGTTGTGTGACCATTTTGTGCCATTTGTACAGTGAGCTATATACTCACATTACTGTCTTCACCACCTGCATCAAGAAGGTCTGCATGCCCTGTGTTTGCCTCAGTGGATTCTTGCTCTATGTCACTGTAAAAGGAACTTGGGCTCCCATGGCTGATGGCAAAGTCACTCTCTTCTCCATCATTCATGCATGAATGATCAGAAGGTTTGCTTTCAACTCCTTTGAAACTTGTAAATCTGGTTTTTCATGTGTCATTATACTGAACAGAGCTGCTTCTATCAGAAAAGCTAAAAGAAAACATAAAAAAAAATCCAAATCCTAAATGCATAGAAGTTTTGCAATAAGCACTTAGTGCTGTTGCTGCCTTTTTTTTTTCCCCTCCCTTTTGAGACAATGTCTCACTGTGCAGCTCAGACTGATCTTGAGCTCACTTTTATAGTACAGGCTGGTCTCGAACTTGCACTGATCCTCCTGCCTCAGCCCCCGCCAAGTGCTAGGAGTACAGGCCTGTGCCACCACACCTGGCTCTGCTTTCCATTCTTTTTTATACCTCTTGCCATTTCCCTGCCAAGTGGATGAACGAACAGATGGATTCTTGGTTTCATTAGACACAACCATTGTGAGTAATGCCCACATTTCATTTATGGTAAAATACTGTTTAGAGAACAAAAGGGTACTGTGATAGATTTTGCCCTCTGTGACGCTCAAAACCTACTAGAGCATTATGAGAGTGAATATCCCCAGTTGACACTTTTATACATATCTTGCAGTTTGTCATATCAAGTGGGTGAACACTAAGTTCCTTCTAGTATTCCTCAGGCACAGCTACTGAGGCCACCGAAACACACAGCCAGCTATGGTTGTATTAATGTGCAAACTTACAATCATGGGATGGGTTACTGTAACCCAAAGTCACTGTCCCCTGGAACTAAACACGTAAAGGATTCGTAATGCGTACCTCAGACACCAGATATTACTATTGACAAGAAAAAGAGCGCCCCTTCTGGCAAAGTGTCAGGCGCACAGGTTCTCGGTCCATCCCAAGTTCCACGGGCTGCACTAGATCCCACCCTAAGGCGACTTGAGCCAGCAAAAAAAAAAAAAAATCCTTCTAAGAAGGGGGTGATTATGCCCTTGGCTTACGTATTAGAGGACTGGAGGTATAGCTCAGTGGACTAAGAGCTTGTTTAGGGCAGCAAAGGGTCCAGGGTTTGATTCCTGGCCCTGCCTGCTGCACTGGCCCCACTCTCCCTTGGGAGGCAGGAAACAAGAGGATCACTATTACTTGTCTTACCAAGTTGCTATGAGACCTCAGTGAGTTTACACACAAAAGGCGCTTAAAAGAAGAAAGCATACATTGACTGTCGCTCCTTAGGCTATTATCATGTTTTGCCTTATAAATATTTTGTCTTCATCAGGAAATAAATTTCTCTTCCATTTTTCTACTTCCATCTAAACCAATGTAAATTCAAAAGCCCCAAATTCAAAATAATATTATGTATCTGTTTAACTGTTTAAGTTCACATATTTGCCAAATAACAGATTGATAGCTGCTTCTAAACCTACCGGCTAAATCTCTCCAGAGTATACATTTGGGAATTATTAAAAGAGATTATAGAAAGTGTAGACTTTTCCTCCCACTGGAACTGCACATCTAATTTTCTCTTAGTTAGGCAAACTTTCATATTAGTTGTCTAAGTTTCCATGGCCTGGGCCTCAGTTACTTTTCTCTTATTGCTGGGACAAATACCTGACACACAAAATGAAGGAAGGAAAGGTTTATTTAGCTCACAGTCACTGGAGGTTTCAGTCCACACTCAGCTGGCTCCAAGGCAGAGTGGCACATGGCAGAAGACAACAGCTCATGTGGTGGAAAACAGTAAAGAGCAAGAGCTAAAGGCAGCAGCAGCAACAACAACAACACCACAGAGCAAGTCTGTCTCCTTTGTGTTGCTTTCGGGCTATCTGCCTCACGCTGGGTGTAGCTCTCACGTCCGTAATCCCAGAGGCATCCCTATCCATAATCCCAGCACTGGATCATGAGTTAATCACAAACTCCAAAAGTCCACCGCATGACTGAATGAGGCTTTGGGGGGACAACTAGACACAAACCCTAACAGCCTAGGACATTTAAATCTAGTGGACAACTCTTGATCCTTCCTGTGTAAACATCAGTACCCGTGCGATGTAACTACACCCACTGAAGATTCCCCAGAGCTATCTCTGGAGACTGTGGTAGAAAACCGCTATCCTATCCCTGGGTTTTTAATTGTTAGATTTCTAACAAGCCTTCATATATTACTAATTTTTCTTTTAGTCCCACTTTTTCCTGATGTCATCAAGACTAATGATCATAAACTCTACTTCCGGTGCCTGAGAAAAAGGGACAGCAATTTTAATCCTAAGTGACACATCCAAGATCACATGTGTTGGTTCAGTAGTCAAGTCAGAATCAGCACTGGCCCCACTGGATGGTCCTCTGAAGCACAGCAATCCGTCAGAAGAACCTCTACACTCTCTCAGCATCTGCACCCCAAGATGCACCTTGTACTGGGCTGAGCACAGAGCGAGATCAGAAGCTGGGCAGAAGTGAGGTAAGCCACGCGCTCTGTGCTCAGTGTGCAATGCCAGAAGAATGGACAGCCAGCCAGGTAGAAGCATCCAACTGCATGCCAGTCCCAGGACATTCCTGCGTGGCTGACATATGTGAGTTTTTGCTGTCAGTGATTTTGTGCTTGCTCCTCACTCTGTTTCCCATTAGTAAGTGGTAACCTCATGTGGATGGCATTTTTCTTTGCTGCTGTGAGGAATGGTCAAGGTCACATTCCAGAAAATGATGGGTGCCTTGAAAAGCATAGCATTCTTGAGGAATGATAAAGGGAAAGTTAATATTTGAAGACACAGCCAACTTCACCAGTTCCCAAAACCTACCTATCTTCAACTACTGGTGTGACTTTGTTCTCTTTTCCAGAAGTGTCACTAAGAAATGTGAATAGGCTATCATGGACTAGTAAAGGAACAATGGTTTCACGGAATTTAATCGACTTTTTAAATGTCTGTTGCTTGTATTCTAAGGATGTGTGGGTTTTATATACCATCTACCATGTCTATTTTTAAAATGTAGTGTGACTTATACAAATTGTGGACATTCTTTCTGCTTGACAATGCTAGAGAGTAGGGAAGACAGGGTAAAAGAACCAAGAAGGATGTCACTTGTGGTTCCTTCTAGTTTTGTCAAGGAATCTTTGGGTTTTAGAACCAGATAGGCAGTGGAGGGGCTATAATTCAACTTGTTCACTTTTTGATCCAGTTCAGCAACCAACTGCACAACAACCCTAATGATCCTCCAGCTCTGCTTAGCTGTCTCCTGAGAAATGGAGCTGTGGATTGTTGGATGAATAGGAAAGTCACCACTGGCACAGTTTTATTGTTTCGAAAAAGTTTTCTGATGTTGACCCTATTTGACTATTTGTAACATTCCTTCATCCCTTATAGTTCTACCTTTAAAGTATGTGGGACAAGCCTTATCCAAGTACATTTGGGGGAAGATGATAGTGGCTTTGAAATCACTAAATCCAAGTTCCTTCACTTTGGCCCTATAATTCAGAGTACTATCTGGCACCTGATAGCCACGCAATTAATGTTAGCTGATAGCAATGTTATTTTTACTATTTCATCTCATGTATCCGTTATTTTAAGTAAAGTAATGTTGTTTTGAGTGCTATATTGAGTACATTCTGGAGCTATTTTTAGCACGTGCCATAATTGGTAAGTAATGTCTACCAAGGGTAGAATAAGAAAAAATGTCATAAGGCATTTGTTGTCTATGACCCAGGGCTTTCTTGTAAGTGTTCTTCAAGCATCTAAAATAGGCACTCACCCCATCTCAGCATCATCACCTCCAGGTAAAGAATTTGGAACAAATACTAAAGTGTATAAATTCTGGAAGATGCATGAACCTGGAAGGCATCCCTGAAATAGGATTGAAATGTACATAAGAAACTCTTATCTTTTAACTCCAAATACCCATGTATGTCATAACTAATGGAAATCTCTCCCAAAGCATTACTCTTCCACAACTTAATAATGAGTTTATTTTTCTACTTCTTGAATAAACATACACTAATTTTGTCATTGGGAAGTAGGGTATTATTAAGGATAGAAGTTTGATGGAGAGCCAGGGAGTATATTGAACCAAATTATATACTCTACAAATTTTTATGCTCATGTCCTAACCCCAACTGAGAGTGTATTTGGAGTCTTTTGGCTTTAAGGTAAGTGATGTCGAAAGGTGGCAGTCTCATGCAGTATGACTGGTGCTTTTACAAAATGCCAGAGATACTAAAGGGCATGGTGGTCATGGTGACAAGGCTGGCATTTACTAGCCAAGGAGAGAGACTCCACGAGAAACCAGCCCTTCTAACACTGCAATATAGGGCGTACAGTCCTCATAACTGTAGGAACTACATTTATGTTCTTTAAGTCACCTGTGATATTTTTCAGGTAGCATATTGCATGAATTAATACATATGGCATGAATTTTCAACTTGATTTTGCTACCAACCAACAATGTGACCCTAAAAGGCTTTAGTCACAACAAATGTCAATATTGAGCAGTATTTTCCCCCTTGAGAATTGTTTTCATAGGCCTCACCAGGGCTCCTCTCTGCAGGTGAATGTTGTGGTAGGGATGGCAGAAAAGGAAGTTCTGTGGGAGACAATCTTATACCCCAAAGGTACCCCCTATGGAGGATTCTCTGGCCACAGAAACAGTTGTCAAACATTCAAAGGCAAATATATCCTTGAATCTCCAGCTTCTACCTTTTATATACCTTCTATACCTTATCTCATCTTAGTCTATGGAATTAAAGTAAGAGATCCCTTTCCTACCATACATAGTCTGCTCAGACTCTTTTTCTTATTCTATAAACCCCTCCCTAAGAGAACTCATTCTAAAAGGGATTTGGAAACATTGGAAGGATACAGGTATAGCCTTATGTTCTCCAGCTTGTGTCTCTTTTAAAGTGTATTTAATACAAGTTCTTACTATATAGATTGGACTCGTGCTGGTCCTCCTGTTTTCGTCCTCCCAAGCGCTGGGATTACAGGCATATACCACCACACTCAAGTCTCAATCGTTGTCTCATCACATCCCAGGGCTGGGGCCGGCATGGCTTGCTGTGCCAGGGACCAAACCCTGGCCCCTGTGCTCTGCCTAAGAGGTGCTTTAGTCCATGGAGCTATCTGGCCTACTACTGCAGGGGGAAAGAGAAGCAAAGACAGATGCCTCTTTCCTAAGTATCCAGGAACCTACCGTGTTTAAAGTTTTTTCAAGAAATCCTAGGGTTTTGAGATATACTTCTTTAAAAAGAACCTCAGAAGTCTTCTGGCCTAGGCGCTCATCAATGCCAATATCTCCTAAGGCCCCATTTATAATAATCATGATAATAATGCATCTGTACCCATGGAGGGCTATGGAAGGGTTTAGGATGACCAAGTGCAATGATAATAGCTGCCAGCTGGAAAGTTGATCCATAATTCTCTCCTAAAACACCTGAGACTAGCAAGTTTACTGCCCTACACAATTACTGCCAGCATTGAATATCCTTCCATCTGTGGATGTTTCGGATTAAAGCCAGAATCTTAGTGTTAGTCTTTGATATTGTTATTAATATGGGAAATATTTTATCCCCTCTCTTTAAATACTTTGCCTGGTCCTAGAGTAAGAAAGGTATTTCTCCTGGAAGCCTACAGCTGGTAGGACTCAGGCACCCACAAAAGGCTGACTCAAGTAAATGTCTGTGATGGGTAAGCATCTGTAAGAGGGAACAAGACAGGCTCCTTCACCCAGCAGCTTGGTCATAAGTGAGCCTTAGCTCTTGTTTAGGCCTTTTATTTTAGTCAGTCTCTACCTGTTCTTGTAAGACATTGAAATGTCTCCAGTTTTAGGATTACTCAGACCGATTTATCTAATTTATTAAAATACTTCTCCAAAGGATCAAGAGTGATTTTCTTCCAAAATAAAAATAGATCTCATTAGAAGCCAACCAGAGTCTTCAGTCCTGAACTCAAGCAAGAGAATGCCTCTGGATTTGGAGCCTGGCAGCTTCCTTAACTCTGTAACACCTCTTTCAATCCCATCCAAGCAGACATTTCTGCTGTTCTTCCTAATTACAACATCTTTAAAATGATTAAACTATTATTATAGGTCTTTAGATGAGTAGTTAATCTTCTCTCTCCATTGGAGGGGCTCTTTTTACACATCGGACATCCCTCCATGTGGGATTCCCCCATAAGCAATGTTCCACAAGTGATGCTATTGCCATGGAAGGATAAATTCTGCAGTTGAGAAGGGTGGAAGTTGCTACTTAGTACAGTGCCTATAGCTTTGATAGCCAGAGCTCAAGCTTATGAACACATACACATTCCTCCTGTGTACTGGGCCAGGTTTGGGGATGGGCCAGAGCCAGGGACTTCGTGTATGAGTGTATGCAGAAATAAACTTGGCTGCTGCATTTTAATGAGAACACAGGCCCTGGATAATAGGAAAGAATGTTGATAAATGAAACTCTAAGGATGTTCTAGAAGATTTCTAGTCTAAGACAGAAAGTGCTCGAAGGTTCTAGGAGATTTCTATTCTAAATAGAAATCTGACATATCTAGAAAAAAAAAAAAAAGACACAAATGGGTAAGAATCATGCATTCTCATGGACATCCAACCTAAACAGATCATTTTCACATCTTTGCTTACTGAATTTTAGGAATTCATATTTTTCCTTCTTTCACCAAACAATTCTGTTCCCGCAAATACTTTTTCATTTTCATCATTTTGCATGGAAGGCAGAAGGCATTTCTTTACTTTATGCATGAGGTTATCTGATGAGCCAGGGTAGCATAAATCTGAATACAGGGTGGAGAAGAAGAATCAGGAAGGCATTTTCAGGCAAAGGAAGCAACTGGCTCTTCTCTTTTGATTCCCTCCGTGCTCGTAAGGCTGTCATGGCTCTGTCCTGAGAACCTAACTAACCTCCACTCCCTAATTCCAGGGCAAGCTTCAGTAAGCCAGCAACCAAAGGACTGCCTCCACTCAGCATAGGAATTACATGACGTATTTTACCAGCTGAATTATTTTAAGCAAAATGTAAATTCATTAAGAATTAGACCACTAGCAATAAAAAGAAAAACTTAAAACAATTAAAATATGTAGTGAGGGAGGCATTGCTTCCTGGCTTGACTCTTTTTTGAGGCACTTTGGCTACAATCACCTATCTCTAGCACAGCCTGATTCTCAGAGTTAGTGAAGCTCACACTTTAAGACATCTCAGGGTTCGATCTTCAGCACCACATGCAGCACCGGCCTCAACCCCAGGCATGTTGAGCAGGCCGCCGAGTCTGGGTGTAGTGGCACACACCTGTAATCTCAACACTGGGGAGGCTGGAAACAGGAGGATCACTGCAAGTCTGAGCTGCGTAGTATGACCCTGTACCAAATACATTAAAAAACAATTTAAAAAAGACATCTCACTTGCAAGGGCCCTTTTCAAGGCCTTGAAAAAACCTCTCACAATGTGTTCACATAGCTGAGCATTCATGTCAAGTTTGTAAGTGGGAGAAGCCTTTATTCTAACTGACTAAGACTACAGTCTTCTTCCACTCTAGCTCCCATTCTGTTTTGTTTGTCCTTTAGTAAGGGGGTGAGATAAGGATGAGGATAGGGAATTCCAAAGGAGCTTTCACTCATAACTATACAAACATCTAGACAAAGCTTTATTTTGATACCTAGTCATATATTTGCAATTTAAATGCTTGAAATTTGGAAACCCCATATTCTTCAGACTCCATAAAACTTGAAGACAGCTATCTTTGGATTTAAGATTTTTGACAATCACATAGTGACACTGTTCTTCATCTCATTTCTACTTTCTCTTATGTCATGATAATCAATAGCTTCCACATCTATGTAAATATATACCATGTAACATATTGCACTTATTAAATATTACATATAAAATGCATGGTTTTCCTTGTCACCCACCATGGTCCAACACAACTCCAATCTAGAAAAAGGATAGCAAATGGAGAGAATACTGAGAAAGGAATGAGTCAGGAGAAGAGCGAGAGAAAAGAGGATTGAGAATGCTGATGAACCGGGAAGTCTTCTGCTATATTTTAGCACTGGGGGAAGGGAGTCAAAAGACAGAGTCCTCACACTTTGTGAGTCACAGGAAAAAATGTAGACAGATCTTTGTGTGCTTTGAAAGCTGAAATGAAACTTGACTAGCTGACTGAGGGGCTAAATGATACTGCAGCCTGAGGTGGAGGTGGGGAGGAGAGAAAAGGGAGGTGGCAGGATGCAGAGCTGGATTGAATCAAGGCAAACATATGGTCTTCCAAAAAGGAAACAGGGCTACAGTGAGAGATGGAAAAGCCAGTATGTCCAGGATGGTGCTCTCTGTGGGGCCCAGCAGGAAGCTGGGGAGAGATGTGAGGAAGCTGGAAGAATACGATGGAAGCCCAGGTTACCTGACAAGAGGAAAGAGGGCTGAAGGGAGAGGCAAACTGCAGGGAGCAAGGACAAGGGGTCACGTTTTTCTTGGCATGGAAGTATTTTCAAATGAGTTATTTTTCAAAAGTTTCCAAGGAGGATCCTCTACCAGTTTCCAACCTCCATTTGGGATTTGAAACCTCCAGGAAACAAGGACCCTTCCCATGACCTCTTTTCTTCCTCTCTAAATTAAATTTGGATGCAGAGAGCTGGCGAGCAGAGCCTGGAGCCCTTTGCTGTGCCTGGAAGTGTGGCCTCCCCCTCGTTGTGGGGTAGGGGCTGGTTCTGCTCCCAATTAACTGTTGTTTTGCCAAGTTGGAGATGTTTGGGGCTTTGGCACGTTTCATAGGGATCTGGCTTTCAGATTCTTTCATCCAGAAAACAAGGAGTTTGGGTTGAAATCATTGGTTCTTAACTTGGTGACTGAATGGGAAGGTGGCCGAAGATGCTTTTTGGAAAAGGTTGAAAGTTATAGAATTCCTGAGAAACAAACGCACAAGCTCACTCACGTATAATCTTGTGTGCAATTCCAAGGGTTCACGGACCCCACAATACATGTTCTACAAAGCAGGTTTTCTCCTCTAAGAAGAATCATGTTTCTTCATCCATTTGAACTTAAGCATTGGCCGATGGAAGATGTGCAGAGTGGTGGCACTTCTGGATTGAAGAATGCACTGAGTGGCTCTCTTTTCCTCCTGTGCTGAGGCCAGGAATGCACCTGACATTGGCTTTTGCCCTGCTGCCAGGCCTGAAGATGGCACTGCAGCAGGACCACTGTCCCCAGCCAACCTTGAATCATTGTGTAGAATAAGAAAGAAGCTTTTTTTTTTTTTTTTTTTTTTTTTTTTTTTTTTTTTTTTTTTTTTTTTTTTTTTTTTTTTTTTTTTTTTTTTTTTTTTGTACTAAGCTACTGAGGTTTGCGGGGCTTTGTGACCACAAAGTAGCTAGCCCACCCTGAGTGATACACTACCTTATGTCTAGTCATTGCTTCTGGCACTTTCTATGAAGCCAAGGTTAACAATCCCAAATTTAACTACTCCTAATATCTTTTAAACTTGAATCTGTGAGATAAAACTGAAAAACACAACTTTATATTTGTGAAATATCTGAATTCCTACCGTAGTTCACAGAAAATGTGTTTTTGGTTGAAGGAAATGTTTCACTTAGAGTCAGGTTATCAAACCCGGAAGCTAAATGAGAGGCTCACTGGGCCAACTTCCCAGGGAAGCAAGCGTGAAGGCATTGAACAGCGTTTTCCAAGGAGTCCCCCAGAAACAAGTTGATGCGAAGGGACCACTTTAGGCCTTACTGAACTGTGAGGTTGCCCTGAGTATGATCTCGGTTGCCGCAGAGAAAAGAGAAATCAAGAAAACAAAAGACATATGTCTCAAAGCTTCAAATGACAAAAGAAGTCAAGAGGCAGGATGTCCGCAATTTGCTTCTATTTATGGAACAAAAAGTTAAACAGAGACCTCTATTTGGAATTCAGCTGACTGTTAAAGCTGTCTTGCTAGTTATTGTCAGCGAGGAAATGGACTGCATTCAGGTCTTTCCCTATAGTGGGCTTGCATTTAGAGATGGCTCCCATGTGTTTAATTCATTGATCCATTTTACCTTGTCAAAACAGAGAATGGCCAGTCCAAAACAGGATGAAGTTCATTAGAGAGATGCAGAAGATAGCACAAGGGAAAGGAGAAAAAACAGACTGCCCAGAAATGAGGACACAAGAGGTTATTCAGGAAGCAAGCGGAAATAGCAGAAAATGATATAGTGCTCGTCGTACACACACAGCGAGAGAATGCTACCGCCTCCTAGTAAGTGACACCAAACAGGAAAAGAGAAAGATTAGTAACTGCTGGGCAATGGCAGCTCATAGTCGAAGGCACAAATGAATAGATAGGAAAGCAGGGGACTCTCCTTTCTCCATCCTCAATGGTTTGTGATCTTTTCCAGCTGAATACTTTTGAAGTCAGGTTGTGCCTAATCAACAAAGCTTATATGGGAGAATTTTCCCTGCTCTGCACAGAGGTAACTGGTTTGATGGGACATTTTATAATTGAAAGTGTAAAAGGGAAAGAGAGAAAAAGACAGAGAGAGAGACAGAGAGAGATCCAAAGTGGTCAATATGTTTATACAACAGAAAAGACAGACTTGTTTTTCAAATGTTATTTACTGACCAGATTATAGCATCATATAAGGCAAAAGCTACCAAAGCAAGATAACAACAGCTATTCCTTACTCTTGGCCCCCAACTGCCTGATCGTCCCATCTAAAGCTCTATTCCCAGCTTCTTGTGCATGCTTTCAGGGACAGTTTATTTATAATTCCACTCTTATTTATTCATCTTAAGATGCGGTGCACACTTCTCTATGTCTTGTTTTTCTGTTCATACAGTGATGAATTTTAGAGATGGTTCTCTTGTAGAATATCAAGGGTTTCCAAATCTTTCATAGTTAAGTAGTATTCTAGTTTACACATGGGCTTATCTAACTCATTTCCTAAAATGACTATTACAAACATCACAGTGGCACATGTCACAGCACTCGTAGCACATTGTAAGTGCAAGCAGGAGAGATTTTGGAAGTCAAATCTCCGCACCAAGCCCTACGTGCATTACTATATTTGGTAAGTATTGTCTATTTCTTCTCATATAGATGATACCACTTATATACTTTTTCACAATAAATGAGACTATCTATTCTCCAAACCCTTCTCAATATGGTATATTATCATTTGCATCTTTGTTATTTTATTAGAGAAAACTGGAATCTGAATGTACTTTTAAGAGAATTTCAATTAAATGTATTTACAAAAGTTTATTGATCACATACATATAATTCAATACCAACTGTCTGCAATGAATGAAACCCTATGTACTGTAAACATTTTGACAAAAGTTTTTAAAGGAAAACAAATAAAAAGTTCGAAATGAAAATTTTCACAAATGAAGCCCAAGTATAAGACCTGCAGCCCAAAGGCTGTTTTTCTACATCTTTTTAGTTCACATAGTTTGTTTTCTCTTAATATTAAATGACAAATCAGATACACAAATTTAAATATTGAATGATTTCTCTTATATGAAAAATCCAAGCTATAAATGAGGAGCAAAATAAAAGACAAATAACAGAAAGTAGAAGATAAGTCTCTGTCAAATAGGAGGAGAACAGAAGAATGAAAAGGGAAGTAAGATGTGTTCTGAACACACAAGGAACGTAAACAGTGCGTACTGTGAACACGTACTAATTTTTATTTGAAATGGCCTGAACAGAGCGCAGCATCGTTTTGTGCGTTGCAGTCATTTACATCTCTTTTTCTATGAATTGCACATTCGTATCTTTGCCTACTCTTAGATGAAGTGGACAGGGTGTGTGTGTGTGTGTGTGTGTGTGTGTGTGTGTGTTTTCATGATTTTTAGAAGTTATTTTTAGCAATATGGGAATCTCAGTCTGCTATACGAAAGCTGTGACTGTCATGGTGGAATTTATCAACTGGGGCTGACCCCTGAGAGTGAACAGTCAGCCGCTGGAATTCTAGAAATCCAGTCAGGAGTGTGCAGCGCGGTGACTGGAGCTTTGAGCCCAGCAAGTGCCCCGCCAGCGGCAGGAGCTTGCAGGGTCGGCGCCTGCAGCTTGCAAAGCCGGCCTTGGTCTTCCCCCCAAAGGTTCCCGAAGAGCGGGTTCTGCGGCCAAGGGGGTGATTCACCCCCAAGCATGGAGCGAATGCTTTCCGCGTCACTAGTAGACGACCTGACCCGGGTAGGGGAAAGGCCCCAGGAAACGGAAACATTCGACAAGCGTCTGGGGCGACAAGAAGCCCTTGCCGGGACAGAGCTGCCCGGGTCGCTCCCCGGGGCGCTCGGGACCCGCCTTCCCACCCCCTGGAAGCCTCCGTGTCACTTTCTGCCTGGAGGCTCGGGTTCCTGAGAGCCCCCAGGAGCCTGCACTCTGGCCGGGAGGTTCCCTCAAAAACAGGCGCAAGTGGCAGTTTCCCGATGCCTGCTGTCCTCCTCCACGGGACAGTGGCCTCTCGCCACAGGGCTGCGGCCGACACTCAGCACCAGATAAATCATGTGACCCTTTCTGTTCAGTTAGAGATGCGGACCTGGCTGGGCCCGTGGTGCAGCGCCGCTGCGCACGCCGACTCCAGAGTGGGTTTCAGCGGAAAGAGGAACTGGTGCGGCCCGCAAAGGCGGCCTCTTCCTTTGCGTGGACGATTGCTCAGGATCCCTGCAGGAAGCTGACACTTCACAGAGGCCCGGGAGCTGCCCAGAGCCCCAGAGCGTGTTCTCCAGACTCAGGAAGCCTCCCCACAGGGGCACCACGGAGCGCTGGAGTGCGTTAGGAAATTTTGTCTTAAAAGGAAATTCAGGTTCTTGGGGGTTTCACCTCCATTTATTATTGCAGATTCAGTAATTAGCACAACACTTGCACTGAGTACTTTGGCAAAGCTCCTGACTGAACTTTTGCAAGTCTGATTTTCTTCTCTTGTCTTAGAGAAGGTCGCTAGAAAAGCGCGACACTAGAAAAGCTCCGAAGGTGGCGGCTGCCTGTTAGGGCTGAAATCCAGGTGCCTCTGAGTGGGCTCAGGGACTGTCCGGGTCAGCAACCCCTCGGCTGGCTGGATGTGGGCTACAGGTTCTTCGGGCCCACCCCAGGGCCAAGGAATTAGAACTGCAGAGTCAGGCTTCAGATGTGTGCTTTAAACTTGGGTTGGGGGCTCTGCAGGTAATTAGGAGTTATTTTTGGCTTCAACAACCGAGCTTCTATAGCATACTCACCTCCCCAGCCCCCAACACCAGCTCCTGAGAATTGAACCCAGGGCTTTGGCACTGAACCCCATTCCCCTCTCCCACCTCTCCCTCCCAAGAAAGCAGCATCAATAGAAATTATTTTTATTTAAATTTTGAGACAGGCCTTGATAAATCATTAAGTTGTCCAGACTGGGATAAAACTTACGATCCTCCTGCCTCAGCCTCCCGGAGTGTTGGAATTACAGGTGTGAACTACCATCCAGCTTAAAATCACCATTTTGATAAACTAGCAGTTGCTCTATTGGATCTTACACTGCCGTGCTATAACGCGGAGATCTGGTCAGGACAGGACAGAATTCTCACCTTTTATCCACCTTTCTCGGTTGGTTGAGCTTCACCTACTGGCTGGCTAGATTGTCCATATAAAAAGGCACTGTGTTCAGTTTTGTTTTGTTTTTGAAGTTCATGGCCACTTGAGGGCCCTTGGAGGGCAGATGTTCTGTGAGAGGAAGATGGCATGGACACACATCAGCACAGCAACCTTGTGAGTCCACAGAGCTGAGGTGGGGTGGGGTGGGGGTGGGGTGCAGGAGTGGACTGAGCATCTCTCTGGGCAGTTGCTCACCCAAACCATTGTTCCACATTTCCAGATGTCGCTTTAAAGCCTGGTCTTCCCACTGCCTCAGGATCCAGATTCTTAACTCTGACGAATGGGAACAGAGAACTCAGGGCAAGTCAGAAAGGCCTCTCGCTGAAGCCTTGGGGAGCAGCACGCAGCATGAAAACATAAGGGTGTGATGACCAGCAGTGTTGCCGCAGGGCCCAGGGACAATGAGGGGACAAGTTTCTGCAGAGACAGAAGCCATAAAGGCTCAGACACACCCAGTCAGTGACCAGTGTGGACAGAAAGCCAGAGGGTTCTCCTCAGTGTTCAGGTTCTCAAGGACTGAAGAATGTAGGTCTTTCAGCTGGTGATGCAATACTAGTGCAGTCTTCCACAGCAGGAATTCTTCTCTGTGCAAATCAGCACTTGTGAAGATTGGTGACCTCAGTGACAGCGGTGACCCAGTGACTTCTTGTTACAAGAATAAACTGGCCGCTGCTGTCAATCCAAACGTACCTCATGTGGGTGTGTCCCAAGGCAAGATGGAGTAGAGTTGTGCTTCACATACCTTTGTTTTGTTTATGAAGGAAATGACCTCTCTACCTGTGCCACTGTCACATAGTCATTTAATACCATAGGCGGGGAGCATGTTAGGTCTGCTATCCTGGTACAGCTCAGATTAATCCTTTATCTGAATTTGTGGAAGCCCCCTCCCCTCCTTGAGTAGATCGCTCTTTTGAACTAGGGCAAACTCAGGATTTTTTCAGCCAATGAAAGGAAAGTGTAATGACATCCAAGTAGGTCACAGAAGGTACTTGAGAATGCGAGGTACCTTGCATTATCTCTGATAGAGAGTTCTTTCTTAGTACCCAAGAATATACTTCCTGTCCTGGAAAAAATGCCCCAAAGAGTTAGTCGGATTTAATTTGATTTTAGGGAAGAAAAAAAAAAGTAATGATTCTCCTGTGAGTGTTTTGTCTCTCTCCTGGGAGTGAATTCACACCTCCCCATCCTAGAGGTAGAAGTTCGGTTTGCATCACAGAGTAAGGAATGTTCTGTGAACCCCAGGCTGTGTGGAAAGGTCCTTCCCCTGGGGCAGGCAGTGACTTCCCCTCTCACTCTCTGCCTTCAGCACATCTGTTACATGAAGCCTGAGTTTGGCTCAGGCACACACATCACAGGGCTGGTGATGAGCTTCTCTGATTTCTTTTTTTTTAAAATCTTTTATTTATTTGCTAGAGGGTCTTGCAGTGTAGCTCAGAGTCCTAGTGATCCTTCTGTCTCAGCCTCCCCAGCGCTGGGATTACAGATGAGTGCCACCACATCCAGTTTCACTGACCCTCATGAGAAATCATAAAATCATGCCCTTGAATTTCTGGGAGCCTGGATGGCATGAGGTACCAGGGATTGAACTCAGGTCCCTGCACTTGCCAGGCAGGCACTTAGACCACCAAGCTATCTCCCCAGCCCTGAAATTTCTGAGTTTCTGAAGCCTTGTAGCTGGCCCCTTTCATCCCCCTTTTCCCACCCAGAAGTTCATAAAGCCAGGGCAGTCTTCAAAGAGTTGCGTGTGTTCAGCAGCTGTGATGTGCTGGTTTTGTCTTCCAATCTATCTCACTGTGGGTGCTTATCTCTTAGAAAGGCAGATTAGTACCACAGAGACAGCACTGGAAACCGCTTTGCTGACAGGTTTAAGAGTCTTAGCAAAGAAGAGGCAAAAGAGCGTGCAAAATGAGGCTTCCGCCTCTTTATGCAGCAAGGCTGGGTAGAGAGAGAACTATAGTGAAAACAAAACAGAGAACCTCTCACCACAAGGTAGAGACTGGGCTCTGTGTGGGAGGGTGGTTAGAGCAAGACAAGCATTGCCATTTCCTTCCAACCAAATGTTCCTCTCCTTTTATAGAGACAACTGCCATCCTGTCAAGGGGGCCACCATACCTGCTGATCTGGTCTATGATTCATGCCTTCAAAGAACCCTAGAGTTCTGGCAGTTCTTCCTGTTTTCATACCCCCAAAAGCTACACAAGCTACAAAACCAGGCCCTTGAATTTCTCTTGATCTTGCTTCTTATGACCATTTGGAATCTTTTTTTTGGATGTAGAATAATCTGAACTGGTGAAGCACATGCATATTTTAAGCAACCTGAGACCAGTATAGGCTCACTTATTTTCCATTTTTTTCTTCCCAGCATTCCTCAGGACAGTATCAGAATGATTGGATGCTTCTAAACAGTAATTACAGGATTGAAAGGCTAGATGGAAGGACAGATTTTCTGTCTCATTGTAAAAATACTCAAGAGGACTGAGAAGTGAAACTTTTTAATACTAGTGGCAATACTTCCAGCTAGCTCAGAAGAAAAGATCGAGTTAAAATGTCAGGTGTTATCCAAGGATCCATTTAGGAGAAAATTAATTGTTTAGGTGGGGCTTTGTCATTTGAAGAGTAACCAAGTACAGCTGAAACAGTCATTAATAGCCAGTCTTAACTGTTTCATTCTCAAAAGGATTTGGACGATTCAGGTAGAACCTGTCCTCTCTGCCAAAGTTCAATAACTGAGGGTGGAATTTCAATGATTTTGGGAATGAGGGGACAGGATGACTCCTGCTTTAAGGAGACACAGACTGGTTGGTGTGTTCTGAACACTCTTGTACCCAGAGTTGGCTCATGACCTTCCAAAAGGGTGAAGAGGTATGGGCTGGCAAGATGGTTTAGTGGTCTAAAGCACCTGCTTAGGAAAGCTTAGGCAACTGCAGGGACCATGGTTTCATGCCTGGCACCACATGCTGGGCCAGCCCCAACTGGGGCAGGCTGAGCCAACCATAAGAAAAAAAAAAGGTGAAGAGGCAAGGGGAGCCATTGTTAGAAATTTTGAACATGACTCAGGCAGAATTTGAACCCTGATCCCTTATCTCACCATGTGTCCCTGTATTAGTTGATCATTGCTATAACAAAATACCTGTGGGCAGTTAATTTCTAAAGAGGTTTCTTTAGCTTACCTGCTAACGGTTTAAGGAATGACTCTAAAGCAGCTCATATTTGGGGAAGGTTTTGTGGCAGAAGGATACCATAGTAGTAACACTCTATACGGCCATTAGATCACTTTGCCAAACAGGAAGCCAGAGCTTGAGTTAGTCAGGGGATGGGCTTAGTCTTAGGACAATTCTTTCTTACAAGAACTCTGGGGTCCCACAAAAGCTATCAAATCCATTCTAGGGACAGGTGACCTCCGATGATCTGAGGACTTTCTACCAGGCTTCTCTTTTTTAGGGTTCCACCACTTCCCATATGTCTTGCACTGAAGATCAGGCCCCCTAAACGTGAACCAGTAGGGGACAAACCATGTGCAAAGCATAGCAGACCATAGACCACTGACTCTGCTTTCCTAAATCTTAATTACAAGATGTACAAGACATCTGGGAGGATTCACCAGGGTAATATAAAGCATTGAGCGCAGTGCCTGGCAAACCATTAGCTCTTGCAAATGGGAGTTGTCATCATTATTATTATTGACATAGTTGCCCACACCAGAGCATTGTAGAACAAAGAGAGTTGGCTTGGAATCATTTCGAACCCCTTTTTTCTGGGCAATGCATCCTAAATCCATGAAAATTCATTTGCTTGGTCACTGACTTCAGTCTTCTCAGTTACTACAGATGTGGGCTGAGGTTAGGTCAGTCAAGGACAAATCCCTAAGAAGAGGGCGTATGGTCCCATGTTGTCACCCTGCGGCCTCCTCAGCTCTGCCAAATGACAGTGTTTCTCTTCCTTAATCTTATTTTTCAAAGGAACAAATCAAGGAACATTTGATTATAGTCACACTGTTTATCCTTAACTACCAAACCCACCCACTCTTACCAAGAAAAAAGAAACGAGAAATAATAAAAGACATTATGTTAAAAGATGGCTTTTGCTGGAAACTGCCAAGCCAACATTAGAAAGGCAGTGAAAGCAGAGCCTGTTTCCATCTGTAAAGTAGACATAGTATTGTTTGTCCAAGAAGGTGTATATCACATATATATATATATATATATATATATATATATATATATATATATAATGTCCTCCTAAAAAGATCTGGTACACATTAAAATAGGTATCTGGTTCCAGGATTCTGGTGGTTATTCAGTGCACTCCCCCAAAGGTCCTGGTAAAGTGCTCCCCAATGTGCTTATGGTGCATTAGGCCATGCTGGGTTCATTCCATAGGTTAAGTAGCTCAGCTTCTCAGGAACTCTCTGAGATGGGTAATGTTATCACCACTTCTCCTTTGCAGGTGAGGATAATGGAGCTTAGCAAGACTCCCAGCCTCATCCCAGAGACCCTAGCTGGCAGACAGCAGCAGGTGTTCAGTGCAGCCAGTGCTCTCTCAGAGCTCCTCTATGTTTTTTCTTGGAGGAAGAACCTCCTACTCCCCACTTCAGCCCCTGCAGAGAGACAACTCCTACAACAAACTCTCCCTTAGACACTTCAATGCTCTGGACTACCTGTCTCTAAGTCAGTAACCCACAAGTTCAGAGACCAGATGCCACATTCTATTCCTGTGCCTTGAGCTTTGCCTCTGAACCTTCTGGCTTCCATCATGGCTGTCGTCTGTGTGGACCTCATCTGTACTCAGGCTTGGCAACCTTCAGCTCCTCTAACAGTGCTCATTGTCAGTGGCATAGACAGGAAAGTGGCCCAGCAGAGCAGAATTTTGCCAATGAATAGAAGACTGGATAGGGTTTATGTTCTGCACAAACTATAAGCTAGGAATGCGACCCTCTCTTCTCCAGATGGGACTCCATTTTCTCATCTGTGAAATAGGGAGGAGAAAATATTAGGGTAGACACTGAAACCACATTCAGACACTCTCAGACTAGTATCCCCAGTCTTTTAGCTGGAGAGCTTCGTTGCCTTAAGGATGGTGTTGCTGAATTTCTCTGGGGAAAAGAAGGGACAAAGAGGGAACAAGACTCCAAAACGAGTCTCCCAGTCCTCAGTGAACTTAAAACAAAGTCATGACTCAGTCTCCTGCACACACTGTGCAAGAAAAAGAACAAATCTCTTTCCTGCAGCAACAAAGTAAAGTGCATTTCTACTCAGAGCCAAAGTGATCCATCTGTACAGGGCCTCGCTGTCTTTTCACGCAGAGCGCATCTAACACACAATAGCGAAAGCAAAGGAAAGAGGAGCTATTGTTTGGTTGTATTTATATCTAATATAGGAAACAGCATGAAAATACTGTTAAGGAAACTCAGCAAGCCTCTGCTCCAGGATATGTATATAGCCTAGGAGCCAAAAGCAGTGCGGCCAGATGTTGGAGGACGTGATCCGGTGGAAGAACAAAAGAAAGGCTCGCTGGAATTCCACAAGGGAGGGGAAGAGCCCGGAAGAATCCCTCAGATCCCTCCCAGGCAAGCTCTCATCCAGCCCTCAGAGCTGTTTCTCTCTGGGTGTTAATGCAGACAGCACTGCCTAGGAAGCTGTGGAATTTTGAATTTTGAATGTAGTAGTAAACTTTTTTTTTTTTTTTTTTCAGTTTCTTCGTCTTTGAAATAGGAAGTAATATCTGGGTCCAGGGTTGTTCCATGGGAGAGCCAACAATAATTCAACCACCTAAAATGACAGTGGGCAGTTATGACCAGTCTAGGATCATATATTAATGGTATGTTTAGCGTTTTGAAAACCCGCCACACTATTCTCTGCAGCAGTTACACAACTTCACATTCAATAGGAGAATTCTGATGTTAGAAAGTAGTCCTGGTGGTGGAAATTCTGTCCTGTCTGATTTAGACTAGCAGGTGGGGTGGAGGGTCCTTGGGGAAGGAAGGACCAAAGATTCAAGATTGGCTTTCCTTAATCCTTAGTTGTAGGAAGGCAATAACTTTGCCCTATCAAAAGCATATTTGACTAAACCACAGGGGAAACACGAAAAGGAGAAAGATTTATATATGACTGAACATCAAGTCCAAATTAGAGGCTATTCTACAGAAGATTATATATAGATGATTTTAAACCATCTACAATTGCATCGGAGTGGCAATCTTCAATTACTTTTTTAAAAGCCATCTGTAATTGCTTTCTTAAAAGAAATGAGTGGTATTGTTTATTGCAGAAGCAAGTGTCCACACCAGAGGCTTCCCAGGAATTCATTGTCTGTCCTGCTCTCAGCAGTTGGAAGGGAAGCGTGTAGCAGACCCCTTTGAGGACACACAAACAGGTCAAGCATTCTAGGAGGACCTGCCTTAGAAGCCAGCCAGTAGGTCAGGGCGTTATTGGAGTAGCTTCAACACTATAACTATGAAGAAAAACCCAGAGGGTCAGTGTTGAGGTGGTGCCATGTCTGCCAGGGGATAACAGAGTGTCAGCAGGAGACTCAGCAAGGTGGAGTCAGGGGCGCCACCATGGAGTGCAAAGCATGGCTCTCAGGTGGGCTTGGGCTCTTGTTATGGTTTGAAAGCCCCGCTGCCCTCCTGTGCTGGAAACATTTTCTGTTTTTTTGTTTGTTTGTTTTTTAAAATTTGATATAGAGTCTCGCTCCAAAGCTTGGACTCCTAGTGATCCTCCTGTCTCAGCACTGGGATTATAGGTGTGTACCACCATGCCCAGCTTCAGGGCCAGCACACTATGTGGTACTGAGGATCAAACTGTGGACCTTGAGCTTGCCAGCCAGACACTTAGCCAACTGAGCTATCTCCTCAGCCTGGAAACAATTTCTCAAGTCACATGTCAGCAGTGCTTGAAGATGAGACACTGTAGAGGAGACTTCTTTATAAGTGTTCTGTCCTGATCAGTCAAGGTTGACCCATTCGTGGGTAAAGGGGTTAATAGTTTACTGAGGCACTGGCCTTGTCACAATGTGAGCTGTCTTTAGCACAGTTGTGGCCTTCATCCCCATATGATGCCCTCTACTGTCTCAAAACTCTGCAGAGACCCTAACTGGAAGAAGGCCTTCACCAGATGTAGATCCGCAACCTTGGACCCCCAGCTTTCAGAACTGTGAGCTGAATAAACCTTTATTCTTTATAAATTATCTGATCTGTGATATTCACTGATAGTAACAACAACAATAACAAATAAAGAAAGATACACAGAACTTCTTATAGCTTGTCCCACTGAGTGCAGGAATAGCCAGAGTTGAAAATAGAAAGATAGGACAAGCAAAAAGATCTCTTTTCAGCTGGTTCCAACGATTGGTTATTAAAAGGGTGTCTAGCATAGCGAGACCCTGTCTCAAAAAGACAAAAAAAAAAAAAAAAAAAAGGGTGTCTAGCTAATTCTTTGACTTGACCCAGATGTCTTTGGGAAACATACTGGTATCCAGAAAATCCTGTAAAACCTGCACCCTGGCGAGTATAAAGTCACTCTCCTTTGAATATAGTCATGATAGTTCATGTTCTGCACTGTGTTGTCCAGAACTATGAGAACAGCTTCTCCCACACAGTCCTCCATCTGCTTATCAGAGGGAATTAATCATTTTTCTGAGACGCACGGCAACATGGGAGAACACAGTAAAGCCCCACAGCAGTTAAGCGGATCTGAAAACCCTAAGATAATCCTTTCAGGCCCTAAGTAACTGCTACTACTGGATACCCACACCCTTCTCTGCTATGTACTCTCAGCTGTGAGGGATCTCCTGGGAATCTGAAGGATTCCCCCGACCAGGCTAGGGGATCTTTAAGATTACCTTAGAAGCCATTGCTGGTAGGCTTCCAGCTCCTGGTAGCCTTACTAGAGGGTGCTAAGGAACATTAATATCCTAAACCCCCAGAAAAAAAAAAAAAAAAAAAAAAAAAAAAACATCAGGGGCCTCTTTCCTGCAATGTTTTTGCTCCTGGGTGTCGGGTTGAGCACTGTCCCCGGAGATAGAACAAATTTTATGAAGGAGTCAGTTCAGAGGCAGAGTGCCCTTGGGGTGGAATAGCTCATCCGGCTCCCCAAGACGCGACTGCAGCTGATAAATGCGAGGACATTTCTGCCCTCTGAAGCCTATCAGGCTACCGTTGCTAATAATGGCAGTGCATGAAGAGAAGTTTTGGTGAAGGCAGGGATGGGATGGTGAGCATTAGTATCTCCTGCCCAGAGCACACAGTCAAGCTTTGACCTGCTCGCTCCCTATTCCTTTGTGGGAGTGGAACGGGCTTTGGACAGCGGATCCGGAACGTCCGGCTGCCAGCGGACCCGTGGTCACTGTAGGCTCTCCCCTCACGCAGTGTCTCAGCGCCCTGGCCTTCCGCCCCTTCCCTTCTGGGCCTCTCTTCCCAGGCACAGCGAGCTGTGTGTGGGGAGGGGGTGCAAAAGTGAGCGCACGCAATACGTGGGGGCCGCAGGGACCAGCTGCAGGGTGGACCAGCTCCCGGAGCCCCGGGCATCTCAGAACCCCGTGACCTCCAGATCCTTCCGTGGCCTTTTTATGTACATAAAAGAGCCGAAGAGAAACCGACACGAAGAGAGACCCCTAAAGTCTCCGTCGCCAGGCAAGACCGTCCCCCCACCCCCACCCCCGCCCCGGCCAAGGAGAAGTTGAAAAGTTTGCGCCTGAAACTCCAGCCGAGGCTGGGAGCGCTTAACAAGGTGACAGATATCTGTGACTCTGTGCTTTCGACCCAAAGCCATAGGGAGACGGGCGTGGCCCAAGGCTGTGCAGGGCAGGGCTGGAGGGGGCGAGGGGTGCAGGCGCTCCGCCCACCGGGGGGACACTTGGGGCGGGGCAGCGCCCTCCCGCCTCCGCCCGGGTCAGCTGGCTGCCTTAGCGGCTGCTTCCCCGGAAGGAAGAAGCGCTGTCTGCGGAGGAGTTATCAGCGGGCTTTCCTGCGCCCAGCGCCCCCGTGATTCCCAGCCTGGCTGCGCGCGTGAGAGCCCGAGAAAGAGGCCTTTGTGAGGTCCGGGCTCCCGCGTCCTTATCAGCCCGGCCGGCCCAGACCCCGCCCCACCCCCACCCCCCACCCCCCGCGGCCTCGCTGCGCCTCTTCCCCGCACGGAGACCACCATTTACACTTTGGTTTTTCCAATTTGGAGGGGAATTACAGAGAGCAGCAATTCGGGGTGCACCTACTCCGGGTGGGAGGAGCGGGGCTACGACGAACCGCGTCCCGGGGGCTCGGATCGCCGCCTGAAGGGCAGCCACAGCCGCGCCGCCGGGTGTTTCCGGTCTCTGGTCCGCTGTGCATGCCACGCTGCACGCAGCAGGACCGCAGACCTGTTGCTTTCCACTCGTACTGCGGAGGTTTGTTCTGCTTTGTTTTGTAGCCTTATAGACACAACCCGAAGAGGGCAAAGACGAATGGCAAGTGGTCATTTGAAGAAGACCACAAAGAGTGTGG
The DNA here is from genome assembly GCA_004027025.1 of Myocastor coypus. Taxonomy (NCBI): domain Eukaryota; kingdom Metazoa; phylum Chordata; class Mammalia; order Rodentia; family Myocastoridae; genus Myocastor; species Myocastor coypus. Next base: position 212,602 of record PVJA010000063.1, on the reverse strand, counting down.
CAGTTTCGGGGACAGCCAGTGCTGCTGGTGTTGATAGTGTGTTTCTGGTGGTTTTGTTTGGTTTGGCTTTTACTTTGTTTCTCTGCTGCAGCGGTTGCATGAGTCAGGAGGTTTCCTGGCGCTGCCCTTACTAGGTAGTGATCGGTAGTGAGGGTGGGTTAGAGGACCTGTGCTCAGAGGGGGACGTGTGCTTGACTGAACGTTCTCCTGTCGCCATCTGGAACTCTGGAACTGCTTACTTTTCTTTTTTTCTTTTTTTTTTTTTTAGAAGACCACGCATCTGCATTTTGCACCGGGCTCCACAAATTATGTAGTAATTTGTAGTAAGAGTTCATACACGCTTGAATAATGATCTGAATAAGTTCCCATTTGACATAATAGTCTGTGGTTAGTTGACAAAGCACTGAGGTGATTCTATTCATTTTCAAGTATATCCACCATGGTTGTTCTGATCAATGAATGCTCTACAAACTAAACTCTGCCCCTGGAACTTTAAATGTACGCTGATACAAGGTCTAGTGATTTCCACAATAAGGTCCTATTTGCTTCTGTCTTTTTCTACTTAAACTGCTTACTTTGCAGTTCTAGAAGCAAAGCAGGGCTAAAACTGGACACACCCTGGTAAAACTCTCATAGTTTGGGAGAGCTGCATTGTTTCATACTTCCAGCACTCGTTAAGAGGGTTGTGTGTCTCCATAATTCTAGGTTGGCGGTAGCCTTCAATGTGACAGTATTTGGCGGTGGGCCTTTCAGAGGTGGTTGTATCTAGGTGGGATCATGAGGGTGGGTCCTTGAAATGGTAGAGTCCATACTAGAGGAAGAGAAGCCAGAGCTCTCTGTCTCTCTGTCATGTAAACACACAGCTAAAAGGCAGGATTTGCAAACCAGGGACAGGATCCTAACCAGAAAGTAAATCTGCTGACAACTCTGATCTCAGACTTGCAGTAGTCAGAACTGTAAGAAATCAATGTCTTGTCTGTTGGGTAAGCCACTCAGTCTATACTGTAGTGTCACCGCACAAGCTGACTAAGTGACTAAACAACTGGGAAATAAATCTATGACTTGGCATTCATGAGACACAGGAGAGGGAGGGTGGGATACTTCGTAATAAACAGGTAAAATGCCATTTTGCTAGCAAGAGTTTGTGTCAGAAACAATTGTTCTAATTGTTTAATAAAAAAAAAAAATCCGCAGAGCTGTCATTTCATTGCTTAACTCCTTTTCTCACTGAATCATTGAATCATGGCTTCATTTTCTTCTACTCACAAAAGATAGTGTAATAGTAGCAGTGTGACAGAAGAATACTTAGCCTTTCCATTGGCTGGATAAAAAGCTTAAAGGAAACATGGTTTGCTGTGCTTACAATTTCAGAGGTTTCAGTTCATGGTTAGCTGTCACCAAGGGAGAAATGATGATGGAAAGGTTTGGCCAGGGGTGGGGGCAGCCAGGAAGCCAACCAGGAAGAGCAGAGAGGGAGTGCTAGGGACAGGGATAGGCGCCAATGGCACACTTTCTTGCAACCTACTTATTCCATCTATTGAGCTATGGGTTTACAATGGATTAGTCCATGGATAAGATTGGCATCAGAATACTAGGAATATGAACAAGTAAAGGGTACAGTACAGAATGATCACAGGTGCTAAAATAGAAGTATAAAGTAATCTTCGTGGCAATAACAAATATGTTGTAAGTAATTAAAAATAAGTCACACAGGGAGATTATGGGGTGACAGAAAGGTTAATGGAATCAATCCTGTTTACTTTTCATTTATCAAGTCCCTAGATATAATAGTTTTCTTCGTGAACCTTGTTAGTCTTATTGTTCCTAGATAGCATTTAAAGTGTGCCATGTTGAGTAACGTGCACATGTATTGTCTTCAGTGGAGAGTCACAATATGATAGATTGTGTCTGCTTAGAAGTCCCACTGTGGCACCCACTATGGTACATGCCTATGAACGGAGCACCCCAAGGCAGCAGGATGGTACAAGCAGGCTTCCCATGGGCAATTTAGCAAGACTTTTTAGCTCAGAACAAAAAAGGACTATAAATGTAACTCAGTGTACACACACACACACACACACACACACACACACACATACCCCACAGGTTCTATTATATTATATGCCAGAAAAAAGACTGAGAGAGGAGAGGAATGTGACCTCCTGCAGGGTGCATAGAACCTAAGGCCACATGAGGATTTGATCCAGCTAGTCTTCTCTGAAGCTCACCCGTTCAAGGTTGCTCTGTCTCTAACAGCCTCCCCCACGGGCCACTTTCCATTTCTCAGAGCACCCTGGGAAAAAGAGAATGGTTGGTTCCCTTTCACTATTGACATCTTGCTTATTTTCTAAAGCAACTCATGTCTCCCAGCATCCCATGGGACTCCTAGGGGATGAGGGTAAGCTCAGGCATGTGTGTGTATTAGGAAGGCAGGAGGGTGTGCAGAGCAGTTTGCCACAGCTTTGTTTGGGGTGGGTTTTATGGGCATTAGGGTGCCCCCAGTAACCAGAAAATTCCACTCCTTGTAGAAGTAGAAGTATACCCCGTATCTGCTCCTACGTAGTCAGATTTAGTCTTCTTTCCTTCCCAAGTGTTGGAAGCCAGCTTTGTGGTACTCATTCCTAGGAGTTCCTCCAGGTTGGTGAACACTAAAAACTGCAAAGAAGTACTGATCACCTGGGCCTGAGGCCTTGGAAAATCTCTGGAAATTTTACATGCAATATTGCAGCAGGACGAGTATGGCAGAAAGTGCTTAGTGGTTTTCAGCCAGCATGGGGAAGGGATTAAGAAATGGCAGAAGGGTCAGAGAGATAACTCAGTGGACGAAGCACCTGCTTAGGCAAGTGCAGGGACCGGGATTTGATCGCTGGTGCTGTTGAGCTGGTGATCAAGTCTGAGTATGGTTGTGCACACATGTAATCCCAGCACCAGGGAAGCTGAAAACAGGAGGATCACTACAAGTCTGAGCTGCGTAATGAAACCCTATACCAAATACCTAAATTTAAAAAAGAAGCAGTGGCAGGGGCCAGGTTTGCACAGAAACAGAATCCAGGACTTCCAGGGCTCCCTGGAGCATTTTCCCTTGGGAAGGGAGCATCCTCTTTGGATCCTGAAGCTGGGTTGGCTTGTGTGCTGACCAAGCAAAGTCAACATTTTCTCACAGCGACTTGTTATTCTTTAATCTCTGTGAGAATCTAAAGCCAGGTTCCTTGGGTGACTGCTAGATATATGCACTGGGTAGAGGCCCTGTGGCACTGGTTTCAGTTCTTCCCATCCAGAGATCATTCTTCCTCTGACCTTGACTTAGTGTTTGGCAAAGCTATGAATTGGAAGATAATACTGGGGAGGGGAGGGACCAAGCAAAGACAACAGAGGAAAAGATACATTCTGGGTGACACTGCTAGGTGCTAGGGGTCTGATTACCAGGCTTCCTACTGCACTTGGGCCCCAGTGGAGAGGCAGCCTTCACTAAAAGGAACTGTTTTTATATACTGAGCACAGAACAGCCATTCTGGTGGAGTCTGATGAGGGTTTTTCTTCTACAGGGCTAACGAATATTAATCTCCATTGTAGCTAGAAGATGTCAGATTTGGAGAGATCAGAAATAAGGCAATTATAAATAAGTCTCCTAATTACATGCTTTTTTCGGAGAATAACATGGCAACTTTCTATTACCTATCCTAGAACCAGTGGTTCACCAGGGAAGTTGCAGGTGGGTGTCTTTTTGTTATTCATTGTCAATCAAAGCACTGCAACACTTACCCTGTTATGTCAAATAAGATACAAGCCTAACAACTGTCTGGGAACTTATGATCACCAAGGGAAGGTGAGAGAGAGTAAGCCAATGAACTTTAGGCTCACACGTGCTGGGGGCTGTAAGAGGAACTGGTCGGTTCAACCATTGGCTCGAATTGCTTTGCTTGGCAAGAAAAGAGCTAGCCAGGGGGAGGCTTGTGCTCAGCACTTGGGGATAGCCCGGGTAAAGGAGGGCTAGAGAGCTTCAACTGGTAACATGTGGCCCAATACGCCACCCCACAATTACGTACCCTCAACATCAGGATCACATTAAGCACTTGAAAAACAGCAGATGCAGGCAAGGCCTTCTCATCTTCTTCCTGAGAACAGGAGATGAAGACTCCCCTGAGAAAGATGCCTTCTGTGTACGAGGAAAAAAGAAACATTGGATGATGCATCAGCCAGACAAGTTCTGTACAAATGGGCCTTGTTCAAATAATTATCTTCCTTTATCCTTCTACATATAATTTAGTTATTTTTTCATGATTGCTTCTTCTTTGACATAATATGAGAACATGTAGGTTCTGCCATCTGAATCTTTATTTCCTTACTCAGCCTCCCTGCCATGCGAAACATATCAAATGAGTATTCTTTTGTTCCATTAATCTGTCTTATATCAATTAAGTCTTCAGGGCTACAGGGACTCTAAAAAGATAAAACTAAAGCTTTGCCTCCTTTCCACTGGCATCTGTGCTCAAGGGCCTCCCATGGGTTTGGAGTGTACTCTAGGAAGAGGTGACTCGAGCTTCTAGGAGATAGGGTCTGGAGCTCTGCTCTGTTCTCCAGTCATGGGGAGATTTGCCTAAGTGACAGCTGCAGGAAGCTGCTCTTCCATCACTAGAGTGTGTGGCCTGAGGAGTCCTTACCTCCCTCACATCCTCTGTGTTATGGGCCTCACAGAGTGACTCAGCATTGTTCATTGGACCAGGCATCAGCAGTGGAGATGGAAATGATAGATACCAGCAAAGATACTTAGGTGGGCAAAGGCCCACCTAAGAAGGTCTGCTGCACTGTGTTGAGGAGGATGCTCTCAGCTGAGTCCTTGTCTTGGCAATATCTAGTGATGCAACAAGTGTGTTTGCTGGACAGACAACTTTTGTGACCATTGTAGACTACAAGTCCACCACTAGAAGACACCTAGACATTGTATAGTGTATCTAATGACCTCAATGATACGTGCTCTTAAAACTTGGGAATAATGAAAATTTTAACTTGCAGTGCCTAAGTTGTGTGCTGCCTATACCAGCCATTCCTGAGGGACTGGCTTTCTTGTCACAATCAAATGCTGAATTGCTCTCTTGACTGAGCTCAGCAGTGTACACACCAGGGAATCATTATTGTAATTATCATTATTCTTTGACCTTTTAAAAAGAAAGAGATTTTGACAATGCTGTAACATGGAAGAACCTCGCAGATGTTATGTTAACTTAAAGAAGCCAGATGCAAAGACAAATGCTTTATGATTCTCTCTATAGGAGATACCTATGGCAGTTGAATTCATAAAGACAGGAGAATGGTAGTCGCTCGGGGGAGGGGAGAGTTGTTGGTTTCATTAAATATAGAATTTCAGTTTTGCTAGGTAAAAACTTCCTGAAGATTGTTGCCCAAAAATATGACTACACTTAACATCATGGAACTGTACACTTAAAAGAAGATAGGCTAACAATATAGCTCAGTGTTGGAGTGTATGCTTGGGTTCAATACCTCACACCAAAAAAAGGTGGTTAAGATGACAGAGTTCACAAGGTTGTTGTGTATATTTTAGCACAACTATAAAACAAAAGAAGTAACTTTCCTGGATAATGATCTGATCACTAAAGAACTGTTTTGAGCCCAAAACAATGTTACTTTCTCAGAGCAATGAAATAATGCCTGCAGTTAGTCTTCCCTATGTGGGAAATGGCAAACATGGATTTTTGTTAAAACACGGGTTTTATGTTTTCTTGAAAGTTGACTTATCATTCTGAGTCTTAGAAAGAGTTCTCAAGGTTCATTGCAGAACAGTGTGCATGCACTGCACTCTACTCAATAATAGGAAATTTTGTGTTTTGGTGTTATGCCTATTTTATGAGAGAGAGAGGGTAGAGAGACAGAGACAGAGAGAAAGGATAGAGAGACAGAGAGTGAGAGAGGCAGAGAGACAGAGTGACAGAGAGAGACAGAGAAAGAGAACAGAAAGACAGAGTGACAGAAAGAGGCAGAGAAAGAGAGGGACAGAAAATGACAGAGGCAGAGACAGAGAGGCAGAGAGAGAGAAGAGAGAGAGAGAGAGAGAGAGAGAGAGAGAGAGAGAGAGAGAGAGAGAGAGACCCTGTGCAAATTCAGAAGTTCTACAAATACAAAGTCATAGAGAAAGAGGCCTAAGTGTACCTCACTTAAAATGTCTTTAGAGCATTTGGTTGTTGAGAATAAGTAGTGCAATATTATTCAAGTGGTTACCCTTGCACATTTTCCTTGGGCTTCTCCTAAGCCTTAGAAATACAGAACTGTATTCTCTGAACTGTTAACCATATTCACTTTAAGAACCTAAGTCTTTTCTTGCACCCTGCCCTATAATGCACGATAAGGAATACTGTAGCTTCAGTGATTTCCATGGAAGGTCAGTGGTGTGCTTTGGCACTCTCCAACACCGAGGTTGAAGCAGCTAGTGCTCACCCACACCCCTTATCCCCCTCTTCTCAGCTTCCCCAGTAGATGATCCTCAATTGCTGTGGACCTGGGAGGGCCATTAGATCAGTGGTTATCCAAGTGAAGGTCTGACCTGCAAGCTGTGGCCCCCTTTCCATGTGCTCTCCTGCTCCTCTGCTGGCCAAATGGAGAGATCCCAAAGAGCTAAAGAAGACTGGGCCAGAAGAAGGACCGCACCTGAGTCCCTGAGTGACTGCGTGGAATAGAGACTATTCTGTGGGAACGGAACAAGCATGAGAACTGAACTGCTGTGCTGAGTTACCAGAATTTTGAACCCGTTAAGCAGTTAGACTGCCGTGCCTGACACAACCATCAAAGGCACTTTGGAAGGCAGGATGGATATTGATGTAGCTGTAAGCTAAGAAGAGGTCAGATAGGCAATGGAAATGGAAATTGCATGTCTAAAGATTTCCAAGTGCCTAATGTTGCTCATTAATCATGTGGCAAATATAATTAAATAAACACAAACAACTGAGGTTCAACAAATATCTCAAGAGAAAGGGATTTTGTTCAAACTTGAACCAGATTGTCGATGCTTCATTTGGGTCCAACACAGCAGATGCAGGAAAACTCAAAGTTTAAGAGATTTCAGGAAAAAGTGTGACAAAACTGAAGGGGAAAAATTCAGGAGTTCCTTTCAGAGTTCCCATTCCCTCAGGTATTAGAGATTTGAAATTATTATTATTGTTAGGATAATGACGCAAGTAATCCCAACCACCACATGATTCTGGACAGCGACAGCCATGACAAGGATGATGTGATGATCGGTGCTGGCACAGGACAAAGCTCTTGGGGGTTCTTAAGAGTTTTCCTGCCCCTATCCACTTCTTCTCCCTGTCCCTTCCCAGCCGTGGGCCTAATTTGTTCTTCCAGACAGTGTCTGTCAGAGACTGGATTCCTGCCTGCTAACTCGAGCTCTGCTGCTTGAGCCCAAAAGACCAGGAAAGTGCTCTGCCCTGCCCTGACATAGAAGGAGTCCTTCTCACTTCTGGCCTCCATATAGACCTTTGACCATGGTCCTTTCAATTTCCTGTGTCCTTTACAACATGGTTCTTCCACCTCTGAAACTCACAGGGTTCCTTATTCAGAGCAGAATAGAGGTTCATATTTAAGATGCTTCAGTGCACTTAAAACCCTTCTTGTGATGTCCCTCCTGCCATGCACAATGTGGCCACTACCCCTCTTATGCTAATGTCTTGAACTGACTCTTACCATTACTGGCCACAGTTACTCTGACTTTTCACTTCCTAAGAGAAGCAAGCTACATCCCAAGGCTTTCAGTTGGCTGTTTCCCCAGTCTAGAAATACTGTTCCCTCACCTCATGCCACAAATTTCTTGGATGTCGAGACCTGGAAGCCCCCTCTCTAAAGCACCTCTCTGATCCTTGCACTTTAAGTGGCTCCCATATTGTTCACCCCATGTGTCCTCTCATCTTCTCAGTCCCCCTCTTACTGAAGCTGTTGCAGGGACAGAAGCCTTGTCCTGGTGCCTCCCGGCAGCCCCTGGTTTCAGATGTCCCCTCTTTCTTCCTTCAGTTTCTGCTCCAAGCTTTCTCCAGTGCCGTGGTGGGGACTTTGCCCATATAGCCTGGAAATGTGAAGAAACTAATGACCTATGAGGAATGGGAGCTGGTGGGTCAGTAGTCATCACTTTCATTCCGTGGGTGAGCTGATCCAACCTGAATCTCCTTGGCTCTTTGGTGTTCTAGAGGGATTGCTCCCACGGCCTGCAGCAGTTGGCCAACGTGACAATGTATCTAAAGTTCCATTTTTCTCTTTGTTTTGCTTTCCTTTCTCTAGTTCCTCCTCCTCTTCCCTGGGATCATTTCCTAAAATAAACAACCTCCATACAACCTCTTGCCAAGATTTCCAAAGATCTCAGATCTCAAGTCTCCTTAATATTATTAATATTATTCACCATTACAAGAGCTCCACCTCTCTATTAGCTTTTCCTGGACCTTACATTAATCCTATTGATTTCTACATTTCAAAAAAATTTATCTGGGTTAGAATCTAAAGGTCAGAGAACAGGAAGCTTATCAGTTTCCAACTATCTGCTCAGCTCCTAGTGTGTCATTCCTGGCAAGACACACAACCACTAAATATACATTAATGAATCACAGAATGCCAGGTTCTATTTTAAGAATTACATTTGTACCCCAGGCATTGAGAAGCAATGTGCCATCCTGGTTAAGAGCATGTCTTCTGGAGCCTGAGTTTCTCAAGTCAGGTCCTGACGGCCACATAAGTAGCTCAGTGGCCTTGAGGAGGTTGCCAAGCCAGGCAGGACACCAATTTATCTATCTGCAAAGTGGGGTTGATCATGATAAGTGGCATTCAGGAGCTGTTATGTTGCTTCAGTAAGTTACATAAAAGCACTCAGGACAGTACTGGGTACATGGTAACCACTATCCACTCTCTCTCTCTCTCTCTCTCTCTCCTCTCTACTGTCTTTCTTTTTCTCTTTCCCTCCCTTCCTGTTTCAGTAATCATTACACATTCAGACTTGCGTAGGTATGCTATCCATTTCAGATTATCAGTCCCTTAGCTCCATTTTCCAAGCATACCTGGGTTGACTATCAGGCAAGTGACACACAGTTAAGAATCAGATGACTTCGTGCATGTGCAGTGCTTTAAATACTCCATGTGTCTTAGTCTGACCTAAGAAGTGTACCCTTGTGCCCTCTAACCCATCCAGCCCCAGTTAGGAACAAGGAAACAAGGCCTTCCCTTTCCACATAGAAAGAGCTCATGCCCCATTCATATTGGCTTTCTGTGGGCAACTCTACAAGGGAATTTATGTTTATTTCAGTACTAAAGAATGTTCATACCATAGTGACAGCAAGTTCCTTGCCTACAGAGACACTCCAAGAAAGAAAAATCTACTCTTCACCTTGGGTTTCCAAGCTGACCTTCAAATGACTTTTAGAAACACATCTTAAATCCTCTCACCTCCTAGGAGGAGGAAAACCAAAGTGGAGTTTTTTCATGTTTAGAGGTTCAGTGTAAGACAAAGAGACTGTGTGTCTGCCTGTGGGAGGCAGAGATGTTGATGCCTGGATGTTATTCTTGGGCTGCACAAGGGCGGCGAGGCTGGGATTTTGTCATTGTTACTTGAGCCTCCTCGCTTGCAAAGAATTGCTCACCCCACTCCTCTCCTGACTTCCCTCTTCACTTTCGCCTCTGACTCATCTCTACCTGCATGAGAGCCAAGACAGGTGGCCAGGCCCGGTGGGTCAGGTCTGAGTCAGGCAAGCGTCTGAGTGCACTGCTGTGACACAGGGTGATGAAGCCCAGGAGGCGGTGGCAGGATTTCCCTTCTAATCCAGGGCGTTAGTGCATTAGGCTAAAATAAGAACAGGCTGCAGGGGAATCGTCAGGTGCTAGGCTGTAGCAAAGACCAGAGCACTGGGTTTGGGCCCGAATCTGCTCAGACCGGCTGTGTGGTCTGTGTCCTCCTTCAGTTTTCCTTTCCTGGAGATGAGACCAGTGCTGCTGCAACTGGATCTGCGTTTGATACAGGCAGCCAGGACTCTGCAAGAAATGTTAGTCTTCTGCTGTGCATAATGTGGATCCACCCACATGTCTCCAGCAAACGGTACCAGACCCTGCCAAACATATCCAGGACCTTCTTACGATAGCTTTAGCACTTGAAGACTGATTTTTAGTGCCATTATTTTTATGGCTATTCCATCAATATTTAATTCAACTGTTTCGTTCTTTGTCTTTGTTTGTTTTTCTTTGTTCTTTTCTTTTTCTTTCTTTCTTTTTTTTTTTTTTTTGTCTTTTTAAGACAGGGTTTCACTATGCAGTTCAGGCTGGCCTTGAGCTCACTTTCGTAGCCCAGGCTGGTCTTGAACTCGCACTGATCCTCCTGCCTCAGCCTCCCGAGCACTGGGACTACAGGTGTGTGCCACCATGCCCGGCTTTCTTTGTTCTTTATCTACACATTTTAGATCAGAACTTAACCTGCATGTGGCCTGGCCTCGGTAACATGAATGGATGAGTTTTACAAAGACATTAAGATCTCCTGAAATTCTGTTTGTATATGTGCACATAAACACATGTGTATATGTGCTATTATGTGCACATAAACACATGTGTATATGTGCTAACATGTGCATGGCATTGGATTTAAAGTGCATAATATTTTTTTCAAGTTCCTTCAAGCTACTCATGAGTGTATGACGATTTCGCCGAGTTATCTAGTATCTCCACTACTTTCTGGCCTCATTGCTATTCCTGGGCCATACTGTAGCACAGAGCAGAATTTTAAGAACACCTCCATGCATTTTTAAGCGAAGCCAGTAAACAGCTTTAGCTAACACCTCCAGCGTGGCACAGTGATCCAAGCCAACACAAACAGGGAGTGGGAGGCTTGCTGACAGCTCTGGGCACTGAGAGCCCAGGACTGGTTTGGTGAGGCTGATTTGAAGTCAAGCAGTGACTCGCAGAGGAGCCAGGGAGGACTCAGTCATGTTCCCTCTTGTACAAGCTCCTGCTGTAGGACAGGAAATTCTAGCAGAGACCGGGCCCTCCATTGGTCAAAGCAAGGGAAGAAACTTGCAAGACACACGTGAGCTGAGGTCTGCTGATCCTGACCGCATACAACTTGCTTAAAGTCTCCATGTTGTAGAAACACTGGGTTCTCCTGTTTGGTGTGGGGGCCTGCACCTGCAACGCCAGTACTGTTCTGTACATGTACTGGAATCCACATTGGACCTTTAAAAGAATGAGATTTCCATTATGGCTTAAATAAATACACTTGGCTGGTGCTGTATATAGTTAGGGACCCTGCTCATACAAAGTGCTTGCTGCCATCAGTGTGTTCCTATTATCTTTAAAATGAAGCTATTGTGTAGCTGTAACATATGCTTTAAAAACCCTGAGACAAAGCACTGGGAATAGTTGCCAAGGCCACATTTAGAAGCCAACAGCAGACACTACACATTCCCTGGCCATTGCCTGTACTCCAGGTGGCTCTAGACTACAAGAGCGTTTGTGCTTGGGCTCCTCTGGCCTCCTGGTGGCGTGCTTTGTGTGCAAGGTTGGCACAAGTGCTGGGAAGGTGCTAGACAGCCAGCAGCCAGCAGCTAGCAGCCAGTGCGAACTGATACACACGTACCCCAGCTTTCTCATTCCTTGGTGGGACAGAAGAGGGATTGGTGGCATGACTGAGACCCAGTCACCCACATCAGTAACCAGCTCCCTGGCCTCTCCTGCCATGCATGTCTCATTTTCCTGTTTGCCTGGTCCTCCTGGGATTGCCACCTAAATTAAACTATTGCTTGAATTTAGGATCAGTTCCTGGGAAACCCAAATTGAGATATTCTCAGCCTTGCTGCTCAGGGTCAATCTGATCACTGTCACCTTACCATATGCTCCAAGTGATCCAAAGAGCCTTTACCCTTCCCTTTCTGCACACTGTTCACCCTGTTTCCTTTCTTGCTTTCCATAGTGACATATGAGCCAGGGCGAACCAGTCGCAGATTGCTTCATACTTCATACCCAGCCCCCCCCCCATGCTGATGTATACAGAGACCCATGAAATCCAGACAGCAAAAGCAGGACACGTTGTGGCAGAGGACACAGCTGTCCTCAGAGCTCGCCGGTTTCCTTCAGGCTTCTTCTGGTGCCTCTTGAGTCCGCATAGGCGCACAGGGCTCCTGCGCATGCCTGAATTCCGACTGCACAGTCCAAGCAGGACCTGGGCACACAGCTCTCTCCTGCTGTACACGTAGCACTGTCTTTCTGTTTACTCCCCAGCCGGGAAAGGGTGGAAGTGTTTTTCATGAAGATAGGAAATATCGTCTCAACAGCTTTGAAAACCAGACAAGATGGCCCTAAAAGAGCATGTCCTTTGGCTGAGGAGAGCTGGGTGGGCTGAATTTTCAACTGTACGATTAACAGTGGTGCTCTGTGGCCATACCCTGCAATTTTACACACAGAAAAAATCATCGTAGTAAAGGAAGATCCGTGTCGCCTTCTTTAAGATGTGCTGTCACTCCTCTGATGCAGTTGTACAAGAGTCAGCAAGGAGACGCAGGTTGTCCTCCCTTGACAGGACGCTGGGGGCTCCAGCTTTAGCCTCATCCATCCATGGTTAAGCAGGGCAGCATGGCTCTGTCTACTCTCCGGTCACCTTGTCCAGGAGCTCTGAGTACTTGCGTGAAGCGCACATTTTGATGCTAGCTCTTTAGGACCCAAGTCGCACATCACACAATCAGTTGGTGAGTGACTGTGCCAGTTCATTCCAAATCTCTCAGCGGTGGGTCACTGTGCCTCTGCCTTGCAGGCTACACATGGGTAGCAAGGCCTACCTTGTCTTCAAGGGAGCAGTCGCCAGACGTTTGCCCAGAAGACAATCTATGGAGGGAAGCAACCCTCAAAACACGGCAGTGAAGCAAAGGAACCAGAGATGAGAACACGGAAGTGGCCCTCAAGTTGAACTCAAGTGAAGCCAAGCAGCTGGAGCTCCGGTAGGAAGGCTAATAGTGTTCTAGACTCTATCTGAGCATCTGGATAAGGAAGAACTGAAGGGAGGGTGATGTCCTTGAGGAGGTGACACCAGAAAAAAATAATCACGTTAATGGGACACTCAAAGATGCTTCATGGTGGGCTGGCCAGATAGCTCAGTGGACTAAAGTGCCTGTCACAGAGTGCAGCGGCTAGGGTTTGATCCCCTGAATGCCATGCCAGGCACGCTGAGACAGCGATCGAGACTGGGCATGGTTGTGGGCACCCGTAAGCCCAGCACCTGGGAAGCTGAAAACAGGAGAATCACTGAGTGTGCTCTATTGTAGTAAGACCCCATAGACTCTGTATAAATACATTTTAAAAAGATACTTTATGCTATTGAAAATGTGAAGGACAAAATGACAGAATTGAATCCAAATTTAGAGAGGCAACTGAGAATTCATCAAGATGGAGAGGAGACATTTGCTCATATTATAAGCTGTATGACAAAAAAAGAGCTGTGAATATTTGGTGTGTCTTTCCTATACATTACGATGCTCTGACACCTCAGAAGCCTTCCAGGCTCAGAAGAGATGGTTCCTCCTGGAGTTAGCCTTTCCTGAGAGAAGGGGCTCAGCCAGGAGCCTGCTCTGACGTGGAAACTTCCCAGCTCAGAGCCAGGCCTTGTCCCTGCTGCCCCCAAGCACCAGGGGACCCATATTCCTCTGCCTTAGTCACTCCAGTGCCATCACCAGACAAGCAGGTCCCCATGGCACAGAACCCCCTGAAGTTATTCAAACCAGCCCACCCGCGAGTGTCACCACAGCCGCTTTCCTCTTCCTGGAGACACCAGGATGAAGGCTCTGGCCTACACTTCACCCCAGCTCCTGAGCCCTCCAAGACTTCCTCATGTACAGTGCCTCTGGTCACCAGGCCCTGTGTGCTCAGCCCTGTATGTTCTGTTTCTTTGTGCCTCCCTCTGTGTCCTCCTGTACACATGACTGAGCAGCACATAAAAGCACAGAACACACACTGCTACACAAAACCCTCTAATTTTTGACATTATTTCTAGCCTGCTGAGTTATGATATGGTAGATAAATATTTGCTTTACCAAACTCATAGTGTACCATTTTGATAACTTGGGCATAATTGTGAATATTTTGACAGCAATTTGTAATTTTTTTTTCTTAGAGACTATCATTTTGCAAGGTTTTTGCCTGTACAGGCAATATTATGATCCTGTACTGCTGTGCTAAGCGAAGGCTACCTGTAGTTAAAGCTTTACTTCATTTAAGAGAGGGTAGTGAAGGGCTTGGAGAGATAGTTTAGTAGAATAAGTGCCTGCCAGGCAAGCACAGGGCCTGAGTTCAATCCCTGGTACTGAAAAGAAAGAAAGAGAGAGAGAGAGAGAGAGAGAGAGAGAGAGAGAGAGAGAGAGAGAGAGAGAGAGAGAGAGAAGGAAGTAAAGGAAGAAAGAAGGCCAGTGAAACATGGAGGCTGAGGATCCGGGATGCTGGGGCTCAAGTCCTGAATCTTGTTTGAAATTGCTTGCTGTCTTCTCTTGGTCAAGGAAACCAGCTCATTCAAAGCCCCCCACCCCACCCCACAACTATGCACCACAAAAGAAATAACACTTTACACACAATATTCTGGTAGTAATAGGTGAAAAGGCTTCAGGAAATGTGCCCGAGACTCCAAAAGCACCCATAAATAAGCTCTGTCAAAGTGGAGATCTTATCTTCCTTCCTTACTGTAATATTCTTCCATTTAGAGCAAAGCCTGACATGTGTCATGGCCACCCAGTAAATATTTGGGGCACAAAAGTGTGAGTAGTCATATGTAGCATTCAATAAATGTCAAGAGATTTGTTTCTACTCCTCCTCCTCCTTCTCCTGCTTCTTCTTTTTTCTTTCTCTTCCTCTTCTCTCTCTCCCCCTCCCATAACCCTCCCCTCCACCCTCCTCCTCCTTCTTCCCCCTCCCAATTCTTCCTCTTCCTCTTTCCTTTCTTCTTCTTCTCCTTCTTCTTCTTCTTCTTCTTCTTCTTCTTCTTCTTCTTCTTCTTCTTCTTCTTCTTCTTCTTCTTCTTCTTCTTCTTCTTCTTCTTCTTCTTCTTCTTCTTCTCTCACTTTCTGAATGTCCTACACCTTTACAGAGCTTAAAGAAATCATAAAACCAAGTTTTACAATGAAGTCATACGTGGTCACTTCTGTATTGCTTGTGACTGCCTGCTGGCTGTAGGAGGAAAGGTCCCTCAGTGAAGTAAACATTTTTTATTCCAAATAACAAACTCCTACAAATCTATGGGAAAATCCTAAAACAACAAAAATAAACAATTAATTTGACCCCAAAATATAGCATCATCCTATGCTGGGTCCATTTATTTTCCCTAACATAACTTCCTAGTGCTCAAAGGTACCTACATTCTCTCTCTTCTTAGGAAAAAACAATATGAGAACACTAAAGCTCACTGAGCTATCAGGCACTCACCTCCGACCCCTACCTGCTTTACCCCCATGCAGGACACTTACATCTGTACATCTTTTCCTCTTTCTAATCTGTCTACTCTTAATTACTTCTACCAAACCTTCAGGAGAAGAGGGAGCTTTTCTTCAGCTTCATTATTTCATCTCCAATTCTCACAACAGCTTCGCATGGTGAATCTGATTATATCCATTTGTGGACAACAAAATGAGATTCAAAGATCAGGCAATGTTCTTAATGTGCCTGGTGGTAATGAGCTATTTCACAGTTAAGCCTACATTTTTTTCTGGCGAATTATTTTCATTATGCCATGTTTGGTTGAGTCTTAAGTTTTAATGTTGCAATGATAAATTCTCTACATTTAAATTTTAAAAAAATATTTAGTGGCATTGATAAATAATAATCAAGCATGGCTCACAAGAAAAGAATTTTAGTAACAGTTTATATTCCTGCTCATTTAATAAAAATGCATGTCAAAATTAAAATGAAATGCCAATAACATATCATAGCTTTTAAGCTGAAAAAGAGGACCCTAAAATTTTGGCTGTTCTTTTTTTAATGTCTTCAGTCAAGAATTTACTAAAGTCAAAGAATTTACTTTGGTTATTAGTTGCCACTACTGCTTTAAATATCATAATGTTGAACATTTTTCAACAAAATAAATACCTTCTTTGCAGATGTTAATATTTGTCTCAGCTAAGGAACAGGGAAGGTCATTGTTTTGCCCAGTTGACATGGAAAACCTAGCACATATCCAACATTCTCTGGGAAAGGAAGAGGAAGGCCCTCCTATCAGATGTTTTGGAAAGAAGGTAAATGTGAAATGAGCCGGAAGTTCTAGATGGGAACTTTCCGAAAGCGCTTCTATTGATTCTTATTGAATATTCATGAAGTCAAAGCTTTCTGTCTCTAATTGCCCAAACTCCCAGGCTGGCACACCACACGCAGTCAATGGTTTTCTGGTTGTTTTCAGGACAGTTGTGTAGGGATGTTTTTTGCTGCTTTTGGCATAGTGTGTGTGTGTGTGTGTGTGTGTGTGTGTGTGTGTGTGTGTGTGTGTTCAAAGCAGTGACAGACCCTGGGTGTGTGGGGAGCCTGCCTGCAGGAGCTGTTTGCCCTGGATTCTGTCCAGAAGGCCAAGCTCCTCCTGGATGACTTCCCTGCAAAGGCAAAAGGCCTTACTCCTCTGCAGGGCCTGCTCCATTCACTACTTACCCCTGGTTTATTTGGGTTTTGACCTCAGGGTGATCTGGAAGCCCCCAGGAAAACTAAGTCATTCCACGCTTTTCCTTTTTCTGCACCAGAGAAAGCCTCCTAAGTAGCTTGTAAAGAAACAGGGAGAGACATTTGGCCGGGGCTGCTGCCTCCTGCCTGCCTTTCCTGCAAGGTTCAAGAGGTTATGTGGTCAGTGACTCCTGCCGCCTGCCTGCTCCGCCAGACCGCTGCCACCCAGAGAGCTGAAAGGAAGGCACTTTCCCACCATCCTGGAGAAGTTTCCAAAATGAAGAGGGCCCCTCACACACAATGAAGAGAGGACATCATGTGCCAGTGCGGGACAACGTTAGGGAAACACTCAGTTAGCCCCACCTCATGCCAAACTTTGAGTACACCTTAATAACTAGATGGGAGTTTCTGTCCCAATACAGGGTTCAGGGTGCCTCAGACCAACCTTCTGGGGACGCAGTTCAGGGCCCTTCTGCCTCAGCTGTAATAATATTCACCATGATATGAATTCCATCAACATCTTTTGGCCTGAGAGGAAGTTTAGCTTGGCTGATTGAAAGTTCAAGGGGAGAAAGAAAAGCTGTTCTCTTGCTCTTCTGGCTAGGTTGCAGTTTCGAAGTAGATATTATGGTCACCTACATTTATTCCTATGTGCAAAATGCAGTCTCACATATTGACAACAATTTTTGGCAGCCTTTATCAAAATCCCAAATGATGTGGAAGACGGTTGTAAATTATTTCCAGCCCTGCATTATTTATTTTCTTTCTGGACTCTTTCCCGGTGTATAATACGTGGTCTTGTATGCAGGAAGATGGCCAAGTATCAACTCTAAGCACTTGCTTGAAAGGACATTTTTATGCAGCTAATAAGAAATAGGGAGAGAGACTTTTCTCCACTGGGAAAGGGATCCAGAGAGGGAGTGAGAAGGGAGGATAAGGAGAGAAAGAGGTTGAAAGAAGAAATTAAATGTCTTCTGCCCACATACCAACTGCACGCAGAGATGTAAACATTATGTACTGCACACACATACTAAGAAAAGTAAGCCGGGCGTGGTGGCTCATGCCTGTAATCCCAGCACTTGGGAGGCGGAGGCAGGAGGATTGGTGCGAGTTCGAGACCAGCCTGGGCTACAAAAGTGAGCTCAAGGCCAGCCTCAACTGCATAGCGAGACCCTGTCTCAAAAAGACAAAAAAAAAAAAAATAAATAAAAAATAAAAAAAAGAAAAGTAAATAAATAAAATTTAGAAGTAAAGTTATAGTTATAAAGCTTAAAAGTAGCAAAAAGAATTTTTTTAGAGATGCTAGAAAGCCCACGCGCAACAATAAAAGGAATGAGCATGTGTAAGAATGGCAATGTTTGCAGATTTTTTTCTTAAAGGGCCAGAGAGCATGGTTTTGGGTTTCTGTGCCATCAGGAGTTGGTTACAACCATTCAGTGTTGCCATGGTAATAGGCAAGACTTGACAGAATGGATGAGGCTGTTTTCCAATAAAAACTTTATTTACAAAAACAGGCAGCTCTTCCTGGGCCTATGGCTTGCTACCCTTGTATGACTTGCTTGATACACACATTGGTAGGTTGCTTTCAGAGGAAGAGTAAAGGACATCAGAAAACTAAAGGAGAGATCTCAGATAATCTTTTCCCAAGGCCACACGCATCATTGGTAGAAGTAACGATGGTCCAGAGTTTTCCTTCACATCCGGGCCCCTCACAAGCTAGAATTTATGAGGTTCCACAGGGCTCACCTGGGTCAGGGCTCCAGTTCTGCTGAGGTCTCTGAGTGCCTTCAGAAGGGGGGTGTGTCCAGCAGATCCCATCCCTGACACACAGGAAGGCCTCCAGAAGCCTTAGTATAGGTAGATGAAAGTACAAATACCTCAGCTATTGGACAGCTGCACGCTCTAGCTTTCCACTACTCAAACAGGAGAGTTAAAAAGAAATATCTGCTTGGTATTTGTAACTTTGCTCAAAAGTCAACCCAAACATCTGAGCTGAGAAAAACCTGCATGGGCCCAGAGTGAGTCATGCGTCGTGTCTTACGTAGACACAAAGGGAGATTCTTCAGTCTAAGCACTAGCAGCTTACACCACACCTAGAAAGTGTTCATGTGCATTAAAATATTCATCATTGTGCTGTGTGTGTGTGTGAGAGTGTGTGCTCTAGTTTGTGTAAAATATTGTAACCATGGCTCCAAAGAACGTGATACCAGTAGTAAATCTAAGAGGAAAACTATGAGGACCACAATAAAGTTAAATAACAAATATATTTTCAGGTGTGTGAAAGTCCTAGAAAAAAATACATTTATAAGTATACTCAGGGGCCTCAGCACCCGTTATTTGGTTTTCCATTCTTTCTTCTGGGAAGAATATGTTCTGTTCTCAGATTTCTCAGTATGCAATCATTAATTTTGAAGGAATGAGCGGCTGAAGGATCACTGTGCTGGGAGGACTAGGGGAAGGACTGGAGCACGGAAGGAAGAGAGATGTCAGCTGCTGACGTGTCAGAGTGCCTCAGTGACCGAGCATGGCCGGACTTAGAGCCCGTCTGCCCATGTATACGACACTCTAGAAGCCAGTTAGACATTCCACGTGGCTCTGTCCTTGGAGGATGCTTTCAGTAGTTCCTCGCAGGGGTGAAGGGAAGAGGGCTGAGAAAAGGGCTTTATGAATTGCAACGCAGAATCCATATGGTGATTAGGCTTCCACAGGCCAGGGCAGGTCTCCCAGTGCAGTCCCAGGAGGTGGACCTTTTTCCTACTTTTTGTCTTTTGAGTTCTTAAAATTGTCTTCAGTTTGGACCAAATCAATCTCAAATGGTCTGTGACGAAAGTCTCCATTCTGCAAACCTGAGCAACAGGGAAACTGGAGGAACTGGACCATCTTGAGATAATTTATGAGTAGCACTGGCCTTTCAAATGGGCTCTGGCTTCCAAAGAGTCCTCTGTCCATCATTGGGACCACGGCCAAGGCACCAATCGCTGAATCGGTCCAGGGACACTGAAGTTGCCGGCGGGAGCTTCTTATCTCTGACTCTTCTAAGAATTTGGGACACTTCATTGAAACATTTGTAAAAAGTTACTGTCCATCTTCAGGTTGGGAAAGCCTTTCTGGATTTTAATGTGTGAGTCCTTCAGCTTTTACTTTGCGGCTAAAATAATTGAACCGTGAATCAACTTCTAAGTAGAACCTGAAAAATCTCAGCTACATGATAAGGTTTGAAGGTACTAAACTATTACTAAGGCCTTTCTCTCCTTTTTGACTGAATCACACTGACATGACAGGGAACCGCTAATGCCATTTCTTTGTCCACTTTTGTCTAAGTTAGGTCCTAAGCAGTGAATGAGTCTCCACAGGGTGAGTCCCAGCTCTGTCAAACAGAACGGTGCAGTTGTTTGGGCAGAGAGCAGTGTGGGACCCAGGCAGACAGGGCCAGAGGGTTGATGGGCCTAGGTGCTGAGAGCTGCTGCCAGTCCTGTCTCTGCCCTGTTCATAGTGCCGAGCTGGACCAGGCCAGGTCTCTCATGTGCTCACACCCCTGAGGTCAGGACAATCTCACCGGACTGGCTCCTCTGGGCTCTGCTGGGGTGTCTGAGCTTGAATGCATATACATTGCTTTTCAAGGACCTACTGATTTCAGGTGACATAATTGTCTGGTCCTACAGAGATTTGTATCTCTGCCCACTTCATGAAAAACAAGAAATATGAGGACTGAGGTACAAACTCATTCATTTGGGAAACATAGCACAACGTAGAGATGCTACTTTTTAATCATAGTACGGTGTCTCTATGGGGACAGAATTCATGCCTGTTTCTAAAAGCATGATTTTGCTCTATGACATATAGGAAGGTAGTTTCATAATGGGAAATGTTCTCCCCGAGTACCATGACATTGGTCTTTTCTGGCTGCTTCTGTACCTACCTTTTTCTCCCTTAACACTTTATAGCACTGGTTTTCTAAGAAAGGTAAAAAAATTTCCTTTAGATTTGTATTAGCATTTCTAGAAAGAAATTCTAGAAATCACAGAATGTCATAACTTGGAAGGTCCAGACTCTCCTAATATGGACCAAGAAAGTTAGATTCAACAGTGATCTGTACTTCGGGGAATCTGCTCCAGGGATCTGTCAAAGTGGCCACCTGCTGGCGTCAGAGCCTCCTCTCCCTTGGTGTGTCACATCGGCATCTTGTTACATGTAGGCCATTAGCACTTTTATGTTTGACAAATAGGAAGATTATTTCTTTGAACAAATTCAGAAACAAGGCAGACCTGAGGTATTGGCGGGAGGTACCTGCATCTCTAGCTGCAGGCGCCTCAGCTTCAGGGGAACCCAGTTGATGAGAGAGGAGGTGTGTACTTTAGAGCCTGTGCTCCAGCTCGCAAGGGAAAGAAAAAATATAAGAACAGCATGGTTCTCCGGACACGGGTCCCCTACTTCTTGGTGAATGCAGTTGCCAAAAGTCTTCCAAGGCCTCAGGGTGAGAGCCCCGGGGTCTTCTGAGCTATGGCCACCTGCTTGTGATTCAGTCCTGAGTCATATGTGGCTTGGGGGAAGACAGAGATGCTCCTTCATTTCCCTGTGTTGGTGTCCTAGGAAGGGGGTGGGGCAAGGGCTACGTGGGCAAGCAAATATTAGAGGTTGATTCTGGGTAGGCAACTTTGTGGTACCCCTTCTACAAGGCCTTATGATATTAGTTCTCTGTTGTTCAAGAGCAACAGCTCAGGAGCTGGGGAGATAGCTTAGTAGAATAAGCACTTGCTTGGCAAGTGCAAGGTCCTGAGTTCAATCTCTGGTACAGCAAAAAAAAAAAAAAAAAGCAATGACTCAGTATCAGAGGCAGAGGGGCAAATCTCTTTGTTGAGCTTTAACAGTGAAAAGAAGAGAAAGCCCAGTGATGAGTGCTGAAGGCCACAAGAACCCCCACAGCCATGGCGAAAGCAGGCCAAAGGAGACAAGCCGGGACCCCGTGTTCAGGGGAGCTCGAGGACTCCTCATGGGCGACAGCACCAGATCTCCTCAGGGACTCATGATGCTAAGGAAAGGGAGCCAGTCCTACCCACAGGTGTAGAACAGTAAGATGGGCACCCTCTAGCATTGAGAGAAAGAGACACTTGCAGACTGCAGTCCAGTGAGTTTGTTTTTTTTTTTTTTTTTTTTTGTCTTTTTGAGACAGGGTCTCGCTATGCAGTTGAGGCTGGTCCTGAGCTCACTTTTGTAGCCCAGGCTGGTCTCGAACTCGCACCAATCCTCCTGCCTCAGCCTCCCGAGTGCTGGGATTACAGGCGTGAGCCACCACGTCCGGCTAGTCCAGTGAGTTTGTGACAAGCGACTTGGCACTTGGGTCCTCTTGATTACATCCTCTCAAGCTGACACACACCCACAGAGAGGTGGCACAAAATGTAGACTGGGGCATGACAGGGTCCTGACACTGGGCACCAGATAGACCAGGAGGGAGGTTATCAACTCTTAGAGGGTCTGTGGAGAAACATAGTTCTCCAAAGACTTAGGGTGTTGCTAAGGTAGGGGAGTCTAATCAAAGCCGTTTCAAGGAATACTAAGGCATATCTTACTAGAAAAATAAATAAATCTTTTGGAGCTGTCTTATCTTATTGGGATATTGCTATTAAATACAAAGATCACTATTTCTTCAACTAGGCTACGCACTCACTAATCCAGGTTGCCCCGAGCTTCTCCTGTGGGCTATTCACTTGACAGCCTGAACATACTATTGTACATCATAGCTAGGAGAGAAGACATGAAAATCTAGAGGCGTGCACCTGCCTCAGTGTTCTGAATTGCAAAGTAAAAGACACCAGCCAGGGAGGTGCTGTGCCCATGGGAGGAGCAGGGGTGAGCAGTCCTCTCTGCACCGTGGCTGACACCCTAGCCAGAGAGAATGCCAGAGCTTGGGACACGAGAGAGAACACAGCGTGGAACACGAATGCCTTTTCATTCAGAATCGGGATAAACAGGATCTTTCTTTATTCTAAGTATCTGGGGACACCAGGGACAGCAATCTCATATGCCCAAGAGGTGTTTTTTTTTTTGTTGTTTTTTTTTTTGTTTTTTTTTTGTTTGTTTGTTTGTTTTTCACATACAACAGGAGAGTTGAAGCAGGTGGCCCCTGGAACCCCTCTCCTGCTAACTTCTGTGGATCTGGCAGCCTGGATAGCTCACACGGAGAGCCCTTTCCAAGATTTAATAATGATAATTCTGTGGTATGCACTAGCCAATTCCCTTTCCTAGCATAAGGAATGTTTCTAATTAGAAAACACAGGGCCTAGAGCCTTTTGTAACAGGGAGTGAGTTTTTGCCAAGCGGTGTTAAGGCTCCCCTTCTCCCCACGTCTACCATGAGTTCAGTTCTCAGGGTGGTCCACACCTCTCCCACTTTGTCTGCTTGACACTGGTATGGGATGGGCACTGGGGCACAGCCAGCCAAGTCAACCTGAAATTGCAGAGACCCGAGGGGGAGCTGAGTGTCCCTGGAAAGCTGCTGAGAGTCACACTTGGCTTCCGAATCTACATATAGGGTGACTCTAACTGGACTGGCCTCCAACAAACATGGCCCTTGTGGGTGCAGGACTTGCACTTTGGTGCAGAAGGAATGTGGCAGGTGCTGGAGTTGTGACTCTGGGCTACCTGGGGTTCCTGGGGTTCTCCTGGTATCATTCAAGAGGGGATGCCAGAGTAAGTTTGCTCCACATGGAGCAATATACTCGGCACCAGCACCTTTGAGTGCATATGTCCTCAGTCTCTTCTGGAAACCCATACTCATTCATCCACTCATTAATTAATTAATGAATTAATTAATTCAAGGACACATTGTGGCCAAGGCATGGAACACCATGACAATTGCTCTTTCAGTCTTCCTTAATGTGTTGTGTGCACCATCTTCTACCCTCAGAGTCAGCAAACCACAACCTATAGGCCAAATCTGACCCTCTGTTTTTCTGTGGTCTCACAGATTAAGAATGGTTTTCAAATGGTTAAGAAAGAAATTAAAAGAAGAAGGATATTTGTTATACATTGAAATGGCTCCTCTTGACTGTTACTTTGGTCAGCTTAAGAGACACCTAAGAAATGAATAAAGCACACGGCTGGGTGTGTCTGTGAGGCCTACCAGTGAGGTACCCTTGGGAAGCAGACCTGGTCCAGGCCCCTTCCTCCCTGGCTGCTTCCCTCTGCTCTGCTTCTTGGTCACCACAAGCTGTACCACTTTCCATGGCATTTCTGCTTTGGAGCTGGTGACTATGGGCAGAGTCCTCTGAAATCATGAAGAAAATAAGCTTTTTCTCCTATAAGCTGTGTGTGGCGGCCATTATTCCCAGCAATAAAAAGCTGACTGAAACACACTCCATTCATATTTGGTGTCTGTAGCTAAAGTTGTATGAAAATGCAGCTGTGGTAGGAAGAACACAAAAGGGACCCCAGCTATAATCACCTTTAAATAATGCCCCGCCAAGGGTGGGCAAAACCTGTGACTATCCTAAGGAATCCCTCCAGGGATTTCTGTTATATTTTGTGAAAAAATATAGCTTCGTAGCCAAGTCACTCATCAATTCCTAGGTTACATATAAGGGAAACTCGTGGGCCTAACCACTGATATGCACACTTTAAAAGTAGATAATTCATCCCCTTGGAAGCAGAAGAAGTTAGACAGCTGTGCTCCAGTTCCAGTTTATCTTAGGAACTGTTCATCCTGAGAGAGGCTTTGGAAGGCAAGATGTGGCACCCCAGCAGGCAGCACAGAGAACAAGACTTCAGTTCTGCAACCACAGGAGCTAGTGCTGCTACATGAGCTTGAGAGTGGACTCTTTCCTAAGGCCTGCAGTCAAGTCGTACTCAGCCAGCTAACACCAACGTGCCAGCCCTGTAAGACCCTGAGTGGAGAACTCGGCCATGTCCACCTACATGCCAGACCCAACTAGAAACAGTGGAGACTTTTTATGTGGCAGTAGGACGTGGCACCCCAGTGGCAGGCACTCACCCACTCGTGATCTGTGGCTGTTCACCCTCTTCTCCAGAAGAGCTGAATGTTTGCAACAGAGACCTTACCCGTTCACAAAGCCTAAAGTGTTTACTCTCTGGCCTCTCAAAAAAAGCTTGCCAACTTGTGCCCCAACCATAAATGTCATCTCATGTCAGCTGTGTTTTGTGAGAGCTTTGTTCCTGACCAAAGGCTCACAAGAAATAGGACTCACATCCTGGGGCATTCAACAAGCATTCCTTTTGTAGAGCTGAATCAGCCCAAAGACTTAGCAGGCACAAGATTGCCCCGCACATCTACTCTGTATTCTAATTTTTTAAAGGTTGAAGAGAAAGAGTATTGCAATACAGTTGACAGAAGGGAGAAAAGTAGAGGCCTATGTACCAGATGCCTTTGGAGGTTATGATTTTCTATTTAATGAATTCCAGCCACAGCTGATTTTTTTCTAATGATTTATACTAAATTTATACTCAAAATTATGCTAAATATTTTTTTACATAAAACCAGTCATGGTACTTTTTATAAAGAATGTGTGATGTTATGCCATGTGGCTGTTGGTACATTTTCCCGGAGAAGGTATGAGAGCCATTGATTTGCATCCGAGTGGACTTGCTGCCTGGCTCTGGCCTTTACCAGGCTTAGTGAGGCCTTAACTGCCTTCCCCAGAGGATCAGGCCAGATAACACAATTCGGCACCCCCTCATGCTGTTATGGAGAAGTGTAATGTTCAGCCACTTTGTTTACTACTGTGCTCTACTCCTGCACATCCACACGCACAGGTGCACACACATGACTTAAACGATGAGGCCTGGCCTCTGTTCGGCTGTAAAGACACAAAATTCACATGTCTCTGAGAACTGAAAGAAGGAGCAAAAAGAAGATATATGTATGTCCTAGGGCAGTTCAAATAAATCACCACAATCCAGGCCAATGAAAAGTCAACAGCAATTTGCTGTCTCTCAGCTACGGAGACAAGAGGCCTGTGATCAGGGTGTCAGCACACGTGGGTCCTTTGGGGGGCTCCGAGGGAGAGCCTGCCTGGAGCCTTCATCGTAGCATCCTCTGGCTCCACAAGCCCTCGAAATTCCTTAGCCCCCACCTCTTCCTCTGTCACCCCTGGCTTTCCTTTGTGCACCTCTGCCACTCTCTTATTGTGTCTGGATTTAAAGGTCTGTTTGCTAAATAAGGCCACACTCATAAACATTGGGGTTGAGGAGCTTTCGAGTTAGCTCAGTGGTTTAAGCACCTGAGCAGGCAATTCCAGTCAGGCACAGGTGATGGCGGTTGGATCCCCAGGCCCACCAGTCAGGCAGCTTGAGATAGTCAAAAAAAAAAAAAAAAAAAAAAAAAAAGGAACATTGGGGTTAGGACTTTCTTTTTCTTGCATATACGTTTATTTGTTTATTTTTCATTTTTTATCTTGAATCTTATTTTATTTCAAAGAGTATAAGTAAAAGCAAAAGTATAAACATATAGTAAAAACAAAGACAGATACACAGTAGCACACAATATACCTGCTATAGATTTTAAAAACAAGAATAGCAAATTTACAATGGTTGTATTTTATTGATTGATTGATTGATTTGTTTGTTTATTTATTTATTTATTTATTTATTTATTTTCAGTGCCAGGGATTGAATTCAGGATCCTGTGAACAGTGGTTGTTTTATTATGTATTTTTATTGTCAAATCTGTTGCTCAGATTAACAGATACAGGTTTGCACAATTGGACAAATAATTAAACATTAACACTCGCTTTCAATAAACCTTATTTTTTTTCTTGACCTTTTTGCTGTTCATTTATTTTAATGTATTTGCTTGGTACAGGGTTTCACTAGACAGCTGAGACGCACAGTGATCCTCCTACTTTCAGCCTCCCCTGCGCTGGGATTACAGGCGTGTGCCACTAAACACAGACTCTGTGGCCAGCTCAGTCCACCCTAAGGGTGGGGCTGGTGCTACATGTAGTGCTGGGGATCAAGCCAAGGCCCCTGTGCTTGCCTAAGCTTTTGCCCAAGGAGCCACTTTAGTCCACTGAGCTATCTCACCGGCCCCCTTTTTGCTGTTTAAAAATTTATTTTAAAGAGACTGTAAGCATAATTGCTGAGACTTTAGGAACGGTACACACTGAGAAGAACAAGCTGAGCGATATTCAGTTGTGGCTTCTGCATGGCACGTCGCCATCCTCGACGCACTTGCTCAGCTTGCAGATATTTGGGAGTGAGAACTTGAAAACAACTTTTTGGAGCCACAATTCAACCCATTACAGAAGGTATTTAGCATGGTTTTGGAGCTGGTGGATACAACTTTTTCTCGGTCTTCTAAGTGCCAATTGATTTTATTCTATTTTAATTTTTATGTATCTCGAGACCAGGGCTCACTGTGTAGCTCAGGTTGGCCTCAAACTCAGAATTTTCCTGCGCCAGTCTCCTACAGTCTGGGATAACAGGAGTGTGCTTTTGTGTTGAACGATGATTGAAATTAGCGAATCCATTCTCTGTGGTAAGCAGGATTTTTTTTTTTTTTTTTTTTACCTCCTGGTGCTGAATGTTCAGCCACCCTACTACCCACCTCTGCTGTCTTGTGATCACTTATCAGACAGTGGCTCCAGCGCAGGGTGTGTGAGCAAAGCCCAGATCTTCCCCGCTCTCCTCTATGGATGCCTTCTTCTTGTCTCGCCCTCTGCCTACCTAGGCAGGAGCCAGGGGAGGCAATGTTGGGAACTGTGTGGCAGTGAGGGCAGTGATCCCCGAGCCTTAGGCGCACCCCGTTTATGCTTTCTTTATTGTTTGCACCGTCTAGCAGGAGGGTGTGGGTCTCTCTGGAAACCAGTCTGTGCTGCTCATTGTCCGTGTGGCCTTGGGAAAATCTAACGCTCCTATCTGGTTTCTCTCCCTGTAAAGGAGGCCTAACAATGCCTCGCTACCTTACCAGGCTGTTGTGCGAATTTGCTGACACCGGTAAACCTCGCTGAAAACGAAGAGGCTTACATAAGTGCCTGATATTATTCACACGGCCAACGTTTTCCCCTGAGAGTCCAGTAATAAATGGCGCCATTGTGCAGCCGGTGGAACACGTTCAACAGTTTCCGTTCACGACTACTAGATAAAGTTGTGGGTGGCTGTATGGGCTTTCTGTGCTGATGCCACGCTGCACCCCAAAGAGCCGGCACAATGGGCTGCCTTGGAGTGAAGAGGCAGTAGGGGAGTAGGAGACAGCTGTGTCACAGCACTGCACCGCACCGGGCCATCCTTCGTGGCCAGCCAGCTACTGGCCTTCACACGCACCTTTGCCTTCTGGCAGCAGGGAGCAGTGGCAGAATCAGGACCGCATGGAGTTCTAATGCGGCAGCATTTGCAAAGTGGCTACCACTTTCTGGCACATGGACAGACTGCCAAGGCTGAGGATGCTCATTGTGAAGGATTTTAATTTGTTCTCTCTCTCTCTCTCTCTCTCTCTCTCTCTCCCTCTCTCCCTCCCCCCTCTCTCCCTATCTTTGTCTCTCTCTCTCCATAGGTCAGGAGAAGCAAGAGTCCTAAACCGGACAGCATTCAGTTTAGACAGCTACCAGCTGTCTACTCCCATTCACGTGGGTGGGTGGCAATGGTCTGGACAGAATGCTGCGGTAGGACACAGGGAAGGATTTTCCTCTTGGTCATGACAAGCCCTGGACATAGTCCAGGATGTGACACAGAGAAACATGCCTTCTCTCTTCTAGCTACATCTGGGGCTCCCAGCCCCTGGGGGTCACATCTGACAGCCCTTTTTAACTAAAGGAGAGGAAGATACACTCCCCCAAAATACCATTTTCCTTTTCAAAAGTAATCACAGTCGAGCAGAGTGCTTTGGAGATTAGACTAAAAGGGTCACAGGGTGTCTGAGGGGATTGAGACTGCCCCTTTTACTAGCAAATATACTTATAAGGAAAGTAGAAGCTAAGGGCCAGGATGATAGCTCAGTGGCTTAAGCACCTGCCTGGCAAGCATAAGGTTCTGAGTTCTATCTCTGGTACCCCACCCCCAACAAAGACAATGTTTCAATCCCAGTCTGCCAATAAAAGAATCATGTATTATAGTCTAACAAAAAAAAAAAAAAAAAAAAAAAAAAAAAGGAGGCTAAATGGCAGAAGCATGGAATTTATGAACTGCAGGCAATTTATCTGGGGATTCAACTATTTGAGTAACTTCTTAAACTTGGTGGTCAAACTAACATCTTTTCTCTCCCTGTCTTTTTTTCCCCTGTACCAACAATGGATTTAAAAAATTGAAAACAGTTAATGAGCTTAGAAGAACAAAAGTAGAAAAGGTCCGACCAGGTATGCCTTGTGTAAAGGTGGGCTAAAGTTTTAGACTTTATTGCAAAAGGCATCAAGAAGCATAGGGCAACCCAGAGGATGCTGTGGGTTCCATTGGACCCCTCGCACACCAGTCACATTTAGTTTTCAGAAAATCATTCATTCGCCTATGCACTTATTCAGTTCTCGCTGGGTACAAGCTGGGCACTGGGCCATGTGCCAAGTGCTAGAGGTGCAAATACATGAGAGTCATGCTAGGTAAAGTAAATTAGGTAGACGGCCTTAAGTATCGCGTAGTTTCTCACACGTGAAAAGCAAAAGTATAAAGAATTTAAAGAGCAGGGTAAAGGCTAGGTGATAGAGAACAGGGAGGCCTTTTACAGGTAGGAAGGAGGCCAAGAGGCAGAGGGAAGGGAGAGGAAGGGAAGCGAAGAGGCGTGTGATGAATACGCACTAAGTTTCTATGCTGGTTGTAATTACTGTGCATTACAAACCTTTAAAAATTAAAAAAAAAATGTAAAAGACATAATTGCTGCCCTCTTAGAGCCCCATGGCCAAGAGAAAGACAAGTTGATGCATCCCCATATAGTCAAGATCAGGGTGGGAATGTATTTCCATGTGACATCTTGCCTGGGGCAGAGCATCCAACACCCCGGCACTTGGTCTTCTTGGAGCACCTTCCACAGCAGGTGCCAGGAGACCCATGCTGTGGGACTGACTGCACACGGTTCCCTGCTAGTTCAAATGAACCGCAGTCATTCCCGGAGGCCCTGGCACAGAGATAGCCAGAGGGGGCGGGGGAAAGAGAAGAGCTCCCGGGCTCACTCTTGTATCTGCAGACAGCACACATAGAACAAGAGGGCTCTGCAGAACACTTCTGCGTGACTGCACCCATCTGCAGGCAGTTTAGCAGCTGCCAGCTTCTCCACCAATGGGCAGCCTGTAGGTCACGAGGCTGAGCATTGCTGACTGGAGCTGGTCAAGTTCAGATGCTCAGGAAGGAGCTAATTGCCTGAACAAGGCTAAGTGTTCCGGGGCCCGAGAGATGCAATTATTTGAACACTATTGTGCACCGGTCTTCCTGTGAGCTTCCTGGGGCAGCCACGGTTGTTTTGCATGCACCCCTTGAACCTCAGACCACAGCCAGCTGGTGTTAGTCTTCCAGTGGCCAAGAAGAGCTTAGCCGGGAAAACACAGAACGAGATGTGGAGATGTGACAGGAGGGAGGACAGTGCGTGCCCCGCACTGCTGCCAGGTTTGAGCTCTTCCTTTGGTGGCTTCCCAGCAGATGCTACAGATAGCCCTGCTTCTTCCCAAGTCTGCTAGGGGCTGAACTTGCTCACAGTCATGTGGACTTTCCTGGCTTCTCTTGCCACGAGTGGTGGCTCATGGCATATCCGCACTAATGCGATGTGAGCTGAGGACAACTCGGGGCTGGGGGAGAAGGTTTTGTGTTTCTGTGATAAAAGGGACCTATGTGCCTGGAACCACTCTTCCCCACTTTTGTCTTGTTTTGCCTTGGAAATGTACATGGAAGTTCTAACTAGAAAGCAGCAGCCGAAGGTTAGCCAAAAGGCAAGAAAAATTTAGACGAAACTAGAACTGAAAGAAAAATGGAGCAGAAATATCCCCATCATCCATTCGGCTCAGGTTACTGAGGTTTACAATGTGGTCAGCATTATTCTAGCTGCTAGAGGCACAATAGTAAAAAGAAGAAAATGTACTCCGCTGCCTGCCTGAGGGTTACATTCTTGTTTATAAGAGAGAAAGATGTTATACGAGGAACAAAGCATAGAATGTATCACATAGGGAGAAGCATTAGGTAAAAAACAAAGCAGGCATTCCCGTGGGTCAGGCCTGAAGACGGTGATGAGGCCTTGGTCTAGTCCTCTGGGTAAAATGAGCAAACCACAGAGCGATGGGAAGGTTAGAGGTGGGGCTGAAGGCATTTGACTTACATTTAATAAGATCACTTTGGCTCTGGTGTTGAGAATAGACTGAAAGACAGAAAATAGAAGGATCTTCCCCACCTGAGGTGCCACCCATGAATAGCTAGGACAAAACCATTAACCACTTGCTCCCAGAATTCTGTGAAAAATAGCTGTTTAGTCTTTCAAGCTAGCCTTAGGTATTCTAGTACTGGTAGACAAACTCATTTCTAACTAATGAGAGTAGCAGTTACTACTCTTTATGAATACTTACTAGGTACCAGCTGTTGTGGTAGGTCCATGGCACACCAAGATGAAAATGCATAGTTCTTCTTATTAAAGTGACTTGCAAGGGCCTTCTTATAGCTTAACTGGAAGAATGAAGACAAACCAATGTGCTACACTGGGATTTTCAGGGAAATGGGGTAACCGGAGGAATGATTGCTTCCTAACTGATTGAGGGGGTGGGAGAAAGCTTTGTGAGAACTGGTGAGTGCTTCCCAGGTGAACAGCATAGGAGACCACCTTCCAGGCAGAAGGGATGATACTACAACCTGTGTGTGTGTGGTAGGGAACATGGGTGTACCGCAATAGCTGGACCCTGGGAGGGGTAGCAGGGTTAGGGAGGGAGATCGGGCAATAGACTTGGAATATGGGCCGGGAGGGGATACAGGGTCCTGAAAGTGCTACTGTGGAAAGTGACTTTATCCTGGAGAGAGAAGGATGAACTAGGGGATGGCTAGCAGCCAGACAAAAGGCAGGTCCTAGAGGAGCGAGGCCAGCAGCCAGCCCTATGCAAGAGTCAACAATGGCTGGGGTGGGGAGGGAGGGGTAGAACTGATGGCCCGAGCAGGATGAAGGAGGAAATATGCGGGCCGGTCCAGACATGCTGCATGCACCTGCGTGTGACCAGCCATGGGCTACTTTGGCCATTGAAGTCGCTCCAGGAGGCAATTAGTAAAATGTTTATAGACCATCTTAGGGCATGACTGGCTTTCAAATGAAACCCTGGAGATAGTCTGGTGAGGCGATCCCATTCAGCCAGCTTTGTGGAGGTATAGGTAGATCTTCACTCCTGGCCCAAGCCTCATATGATATTAAGAGCTACTGTGGGTTAGAAGACAACATGTAACAGACATGGTACATGTACACTTGAAATTTCGCAATGGTCCTCAAAGGAAGTGTTACTAATTTACAGCTCAGAAAGGCAAGGGAGCAGCTCAGGAGGCAGGATGTCACATGCATCCTCAGCTGCTTGGCAATGACTTCTGTGCTGTTTCTCCTGCTCTTCCAGGTTATCCAAATCCTTACAATCCATCATCCATTCCAGATGCAGGGCTCTGCATTTTATCCACAAACACAGAACCACATAAAGATGGTCACTTGCAAAATGTTTTCACATACCCTAAAAAACTCTTCAAAGCAAATTTACCCAGGTTCGAAAGAAGGGATTGTGGGTTCCAAGTATCCAAAGGTCTGAAGAGTACATGTTAATAAAATTCAAACACCAAAATTTATTTTTCTTATGAAACATATTTTATAATACTAAATACTCCAGATGACAGAGAATGGGATCAAGTGAGTCATCTCAACTCACTAGTCACCAGGAAGTACAGAAATTAAGAAATAATGTTCTACAAATGAACTTGCATAGGGTCTGGAGAAGATTATTTGTGGTGGAAGGGGAAGTTCAAGTCTGTCTCTCCCTCTGTACTACTGTCTCTGTCAGCAAATGACTTATTGGGAATCTGTTGTCTTTGGAGTGTTGCTTTTTGTGCAGAGAAAATAAGAATGAATGGAAACACATAAGGAAACTCGGGTCACTGGTCCTCTTAGAACTTCCAGGTAAAGTGACCTAGAGGGTTAGCTACCTGTACCCTGAAGAGTACACCAATATCAGGTATCTCAGGGAAACTGGGTCTCAGAGATCATCTTGTCCAAACTTTGAATTTCTTAGATAATGAAATGAAGCCCACAGGGGTCTACGAGTTTCCTGAGGTCACCAGATAGCTGGCATTGGAGCCACTCAGCCAGGAGTTTGCCTTCTTGTTACTTTCACTGAGAACTGATTTAAGGCTGGGGAGATAGCTCAGCAGTCTAAGCACCTGCCTGGCAAGTGCAGAGGATCCCAGTTCGATCCCCAGTAGAGCATGCCATGCCAACTCTGAAACCGGGCCTGGCGGTGCACACCTGTGATCCCAGTGATGGGGAGGCTGAGACAGGAGGATCACTGTGAGTCTGGGCTGCATGGTGAGAATCTGCACCAAATAAACAAAAGATTTTTTAAAAATTAAGAGTGGATTTAAAATTACTTTATTCTTGAGAGGAAATAAAGACCTTTTTTTATTTAACTCAAGGAGAAAATACAAAATGTGAAAGCTGTTGGGGAAGGGACATGACCATGAAGGATAGCAGAGTTGTGTGCCTTGGCCTGAATTCCAGAATTTTAAAAATAATAACAAAGAATATGAAACAACCTGAATTTCTGTCATGAGAGGGTTAAGAGTGACTGCGGTTGGCCACACAGTGGATTATTACACAGTAACTAACAAAATGAGAGTCCTCTGGGGGGGTCAATTGAGATATATGCTGAGGTGCCTAAGATATAAATCAATACTACATTACCACACCAGTTTTTAAGTCTCAGATCAATATCCATTAATGTAAAATGATTTATTTTTTCCACCAATAGCTATTGCTAAATACTATCCTTTATATTGTCCCCAAACCTCTGAATAGTTTTTCCACCTTTTAATGTTTTCCCCTACATTTTAAATTAATTTTTCCAATGTAAAATCAAAACAAATAGCTATGTTATCATTTCTGAAGACCTAAGGGTGAGGACAAATAATTTAGGTTCCATAAATAAAATGTATCTACAAGATACTTTGCTTTTAAAACTAATTTTTATTTATAGAGGTAGGGCACAGAGCATCCATTTGGTCTTTCTCAACAGAAGTGGTGAGTGGAAGCCGGGAGTTGTGTCTACTTCCTGACTTGTTTATTTGTTTGGGTTTTTTTTTTTTCCTGTGTATTTATTACTGTGACAGAGGGAGAAACCCTTCTGAGGTCAGTTCCTTGAAGCCTGTTTCTTCACCAGGATTCTATGAACATTCTCCGTCTTTAAGTAAACCTAACAACAGCTAGAATGGAGTCTGCTGACTGCAGAGTGATGCTGTCCCCATTTTTGACACTTTTTCTGAGCTCAGTTGTAGCCTACATTACCATTATGTAACGTCCCCTGGTCCTCTTGTCACTCTCAAGTTTAGTCCAGTTGACCTTCCTCTCCTATCCTATTTAAGTCTTATATGCTGCAAGTCAGGCAGCAAATCAGAGAGGAGACCTCGGTTACCCTTCTTACTCATTTTTAAAATTTCACTGGTACATTTTAGATATACATAATGATGAGATATACACGCATCATAGGAAATTTGTATATGTGCAGGATATATCTTGGCTCTTCTTTTTTTCCCCAGTTCCCTCCCCTTCCTTCAACGCCTTTTCCCTCCTTAGCAATAAAAGTTTGTTTCAACTTTGTCATGCTATTCCCTTTTTTTCCTTGTCCCTTTTCCCCTTTCCACCCTCCCCTCTCTTGTTCCACTTCACATTGGAACATTCTCTTCTCATTTCCCAATATCTATTACATGTTTTTGTCCTTATTTAAACTTTTGCTTTTTCACATCAGAAGAACAGTATGATATTTACACATGCATGTGTGATTTATTTCACTTAAGAGTATGGTCGACCATTTGCTTTAAAATTTCTCAAGTTTATCCTTCTTTGTGACATAGTAGTACTCCATTGTATTAAAAAAAACCACATCTTTTCTCTCCATTCATTAGCTGATGGGCATTTGGGCTATTTTCAAGATTTAGCTGTTGTACCCGTGCCACTGTAAGCATATGTGGGTATATATCACTCTGCTATGATGATTTTAATTCTTTCAAGACATCAAGAAAGGGAATTGCTGGATCAAATAGACCCTCTAATCCGAGTATTTTGAGAGGTCTCCACACGGATTTCCATAGTGGTTGCAGCAGTCTGCACCCCCACCAACAGCACAGAAGGGCTCTGTTCCCCACCCCTGCCCCCTGCACCCCTCCAGCATTTGTTTTTGGTTGACTTCTTGACGATAGACATTCTTTCGGGGTTGAGATGGAATCTCAGTGTTGTTTTCATTTGCATCTCTCTAATGACCAGAGATGGTGAACAAATTTATTTGCTCTTTCTACTGACTCAACTGAGAAATACCTGTTTGTTTCAAATGCCCATTTTTTTGATTGGGTCTTCAAATCTGAGGGGTCTGATTGTTTTGAGATTAGATATCCTTCTTGCTAATATTCTCATCATTTACCCATGATTCTCTAGGTGTCGACCTTCCTCGTTGGCTAGTCAGAGAAATTGACTGATAGAAGCCTTGCCTCAGTGAAGACTGAAGAGTATAGAGCTGTTGTGTGGGATCCAGAAGTAGCTCGCAGCATGAGTGCTTCATTCCAGGTAACTCTGGCTTCTCTCAAGTTCTTTCCCAGCCTGTTCTTTATAGGCTACGAAAAGCAGAGCTGAGGTGATGGAGTAGACCTCGTGTTTCAGCCACTGGGAAAGGCTGAGGTGTTCCGTGATCTTTTTAAAATTGTATGACTTCTTTTGTTCTCAGGTCTGAGAATCAGGAAGAGTCTCACATAATATCCTAGTGTGTATCTATCCACATACAAAGAAGGGAGAGAAACACATGGGGATTTACACTCATGTGTTCTTTTCTGGATGGAGGCTGTAGACACTAGGAAGAGTGCCCCACCCCCTAGAGGAAAACTAAAACTGGAGGACAAGATGGCAGGGAGGCACAGTGGGATTTTGTCCTGAAATCGCTTCCTTTGCTTGGACAGTCCCTGGTTTCTCCTTTTCTTTCTCTCCTTCTCCTCCTCCCCTCTCTTCCTCCTTTTTCTTCTTCTTTCTCTTTATTTCTCTTTCTCCATTTCCCCCCTCCTTTCCTATTTCCCTCCCCACTTCTTCCCCAAAACAAATGTTTTTGGGGTTTTTATTGGTTTTGTTTTTCTAAAGAGGAAGAAAAGCCAGAGTGCTCTGTCAGTTCACTATGGAAAGACACAGGAGAAAGTAGCCATCTTTAAGTTAGAAATAGGGTCCTCACCAGGAATGAACCCATCAGCCACTTGATCTTGGACTTCCTGACCTCCAGAATCATGAGAAATAAATGCCTTTTATTTAATCCATGCGGTCTATGGTACATGGTTATGATACCATGAGCCAAGCTAGTTAAATAGTTTTTATTGTTTCCTTAAATAAGCAAGTATACCTCTTTATAGATTTAAAAAACGTAGGTACAATGATTCTTATCATAACAGTATTTCTTTTTTTTTTTTTTTTTTTGCGGGACTGGGGTTCAAACTCACGACCTTGCACTTGCCAGGCAGGCACTTGTGCCTCAGAGCTATCTCCCCAGCCCCATATAACTATATTTCTAAGCGGTGAAAAATTATGAATAATTCAGACTTCCTCCTTTAGGGAAATAGTTAAATAAATTACCATGTATTCATTCTATCAAAGGCTATGCTTTCCCTCAAAACAAATGAGAGAAACAATAGGTACTGATATGAAAAATATGTCCAATATATACTCATAAATAAGAAATGATAGCTGTAGTTGCAATATATACAGTATGGCACAATTTAAATATTAAGCAAACACTCCTGCCAAACAAGAATATCCTTTCCTGCATAAGAATATATATACATATGTGTGTGTGTGTGTGTGTGTGTGTGTGTGTACTTGTGCATATGTGTGTGTGCTTTGGAAAAATATGGAAGAATACACAGAAGACACAAAATACGGATACTTGGATGAATAATAAATACACTCAAAAAGGAGCCATGTGTAATTAAGGGAACAGGCAAAGTTTTGCTTATTTGTGCTATTTTCTTACTCATATAACTTTTAAAATCATTGTATGCGGAGCTGTGCTTAGGATTATGGTTTGAAAGATGACAATATGCGTTTTCTCTTTAAGGCTCATGTTTTGTGCCATTTATTAGCAATGGGAGACAGGGAACCCCACAAACCTTTCCTGCCATTTGCCCTACAATAACAACAATAAAAAGCACAACTAGTGTCCTGGGAGTACACCTGGTGTCCTCCGGGTGTGCCCAAATGTATTCAGCTCCACTCATTCATGCTGAGACATTACTTTTTCCCTATAAAAGGAAGAATTACAACATCAAGCATGAATTGTTCTCATTTAGAAACAGCCACAAAATGTCAACACAAGGCTGTCAATCTCTTGTTCTCACCTCTCTCCCAAACACTCCCTGGAACCCAGGCCAGACATAGAAAGCAGATATCAGCAGGCACTGTTTTGACAACACTGGAAACGCCTGTGATTAGGAGCCAGGACAGCATAAAAGTGAGTAATATGCTTCTAAAAGAACAGGGCATGCACCTCCATGAGGAGGTAAATGGATGGGCGTCTCTGCTGTCTTTACTGTCTCTTACCCAAGTAAAGCCACGCAGCGTGCACAGGTTTCTTTAAGCAGCACCTTGCTGTTTGCTGTAACATGTTTATCACGGCAAGGCAGGTGGGAGGTGGTTCTTGGAGGATGTGAAGAAAGGCTAAAGGATGGCAGTCAAAGAAGAAAAGAATCTTCCTTCTATCATGGGATCAGTAGTCTCTTAAGCAATCAATGAAGCGGATCTTGGTAGCTTTTTAAAACCAACAACCGTTCTTCTAATTTAGCAGCGTTCCATGGGAAACTAAATAGTTGGTTCTTCATTTATGGAGCATAAAATCTTGGTTTAGCTTATCACACATACATTAAAGTTATATTTCAATAACTTTCATTACATGGCTGGGTATTTTCTAAGTCACTGCCTTTTTCTTAGAAAATATCATCTCAAAATTTGAGAAACTATGACCTGAGACTCAAAATCTCTAGGACTCAAAATCAGAAGCATTGGCTCAGCACTTCATTAGCTCCAGGTTACAGGGAGCGGTGAGTGGTCCTCAGCCATGGATAGTTTCACAGCTGGCTCCATAGCTCCAATCTCTGGGCCCCAGCTCTACTTCAAAACTTTACGCAGAGGTAGCTCTTCTTTGATCTGTTTGATATTGGGCTTTTTAAAGAAAAGCTCAATTTGAAAAAAAAAAAAAGATAATTATTTGACATTTTTTTTTCAGCACACCTTTACTGAGCTCCAGCTACGTAATGGGCACTGTTCCAGGGGGCAGGGGCACGGCAGCAGAGCATGGCGATGCCCCGCCTGTCGTGGAGCTCACATTTTACCATTCTACTGCACCAGATACCCTGTAGGTTTCTCTCCAGGTCCTGAATCTTACGCTCATAAGACATCAGAAAGCAGATGTCCTTAGGCACACCCAGAGAATTTTTTGTCCTTGAAGTTAACTGTCCAGCT
Organism: Myocastor coypus; assembly: GCA_004027025.1. Taxonomy (NCBI): domain Eukaryota; kingdom Metazoa; phylum Chordata; class Mammalia; order Rodentia; family Myocastoridae; genus Myocastor; species Myocastor coypus. Next base: position 174,325 of record PVJA010000063.1, on the reverse strand, counting down.
TTAACTGCGCAAGGACAAACAGACCAGAGAGAATTTCAGAGTGTTGTGTTTTGTTTTGGCTCTGCCAGTGAGTTGGATTAAATTCTTAACTATTCTGTATCTGGCATGACCTCTTACCACTGTTGGAGTGGACATCAAGCTTCCAGCACCTATCTTTGAGGTTGGAGAGATAGCTTAACATCATAAACACCTGCCTGGCAAGTGCAGGGTCCTGAGTTCAACCCCAGTACCACAAAAACAAAACAACAACAAAAAAACCCCCACCAAAATAGCAATGCCTCAAATTCTTAATCCATAATATAGGAGTAATAGTAATAATTTCATAGGTGTGTGGTTAGGATAAAAATAAATGCACACGAAGTCATAGAGATATGTCTAGAATTCTAGGACCTCTCTTTGGTGTTGCTAGTTATTATAATGTACTCACCCAGCCTTATGTGAAGCTAAAGTGCACTTGGCAAGGCCCTAGAAAGTAATCTAATATAGATTAGCACTGATCATTAAGCGGCGCTGACCTAGAGTTTATCAATCACTGCCAGCCATGGCAGGACTCCCAGGTGGACCCAAAGGCAGGGCTCAGTTGTTTCATACAAACCTCCCATAACACTCACTGTGGGGTAGACAATAAGCAAATATTTATTAAGTCAGTGAATCTACTGTAATGATGTTTAAAGCCCAGTGGATAATTTTAGGCAGTGCTTAGAATAATTACTGCCAAGATTCACTGCTTTTCTAAATTTATTTCCTATTACAAACAATAATCTAACAAGTACCTATGTGTCGTTATTGAAGTTACATAGCTTGTTACATCAACGTATAGCCTAATTGGCTTCAAATGGTTCATTAAGGAACACATTTATTTAGAGGCAATCAAAATTGCATTGTTACTTCTTCTTCTTTTCTAGGGCAATTGTTACCTTCAAGTAAATATGAGTCATTCCTATGTATGCTTTATGTGTGTAAATAACCCATTCGACTGTTTTATGTATATCTATTGATCCTTGGTGGACGTTAAATTTTTCTTAATTTTTGATTGTCACAGCAGGGCTGTAATAATAAATATCCATGGTTGTGTCTCCTTGTGGGCAGGTTACAAAGATTGTGTAAGCACCTTGGTTCTTACTAAATGCCATCACATTTCTCTCCACTGTGGTGGTTCAAACATACATCACAACCCTCAAGGCATAAACGGTCCTGTTTTCCCACAGCTTTTTCAATCTTTGCCCTGTTTGCAAACCTCTGATTATTTTGGGCTGGGGCATTGTTCATGTGTTTGTCATAAGTACCATTTCCTCTGTGGGGTGTTAGTGTCCTTTGCCAATAAGATTGATGGCATTGTTCCTGTTCACGGGTGAGATTTATTCTTATATCCTGCACAAGGATCTTCTTCCCTCAGTTTTGTTTTCTTCCGTCTTTGTTTACGGTATCTTTTTCCCACAGCAGTTTTTGAAGAGAATCTTAAAAAACAATAAAAATGATACAGAATTTCAAAACAACATAATAGGAAATTAACAATAGCTATTATATTGCATATTGTTATCTTCAAAGTACTTGCTCAGATTACCAGGTTAAGTTCGCAAAATTGATCTAATAATTAAAGCACTAAATGTTCCTTCAAATATATATACATATACATATATGTATATATATATATATATATATACATACATATACCTACATATATATATATATATATATTCTCCTTTCCCCATCCCAGTTATTTTTTCCTTTTGAGCAGTTTCTTCCCCTTCCACAACATCTATTGTACCTTGTACCTTTTCTATCTTATTTATTCTTTAAGGTTCTTACATTAGGGAGATAATACTATGTTTACACATGCAAGTGTGATTTATTTCACTTATGAGTATGGTCTCCACTTGCATCCATTTATCTATAAAAATCTTGAATTTATGATTCTTTATAGCTGAGCAATACTCCATGTATAAAGACACCACATCTTTTTTATCCATTCCTGGGTTGATGGGCATTTCCCATAGGATTTCAATAAAGGTCCAGTTTATTAATGTTTTTCTTTATGGTTTATGATTTTTGTATCTGCATAAGAAATTTTTGCCATGGTAAGGCCATAATCTTATTCTATGTTTTCTTTGTAAAGTCCGATCTTCCCCGTTTAGATTCTAAAATATCTGAAATTTAATTTGAATAAGTAGTAAGGTAGGATCTAGATTCAACTTTCACGTTCTGCTCACTCACAGTTATACAATGCCATAAGCATCACACTTTTCAAACACTTCAGTCTTGAGTGATTCTGAGGTAAGCTTGGATTTGTGACTGTGTCAGGGGGCAGGGTAGGTCAGAAATCGAGTAAGACGGTAAATGCATTTGTCTCTGAGTCCCTTTAAGTCCATCCTGCTCTATTTGTGGGAACATTCAGGATGCAGTTGTATCCACTTGCCTTCCTTTCAACCTTTTCCAAATGGCTCAATTAGTGCACAGAGAAAATTTCTTGGGATTAGACCAGTGAGAAGACCCAGGCTGAGGCCAAAACTAGCTGGTGCTATGACCCTGGGCCTTTTGGGTAATCATAGACTTGAAAGTGACTCTAGCTGATTCTGTTTATCAATGTCTAACTTTTTCCTCCTGGCTGTACTGTCACAAAGCAGGACGGAATGAATCCCAACCACTGGAGACCACTTAACCCAACTATTGCCCACATTTCATTTTTATTAAGAATGTATAGAAATGTTTCACTTAGATCAATTTGGACTCAGAGCAGTTGGGAAGGACAGGAAGCTTCTGCCAGAGGGCCTACCAAGTCCTATGTCACAAGGTCTGAATTACTGAGGTTTTGCAACAGACTCTGAATGGGCTAAGCTGACCCGAAAGTTTGCATGACTTGTGATCTTGTGCATTCGTCATCTGTCCCGCCTTTGTGGTCAGTAGTAGAATTAAAGATGATTGGGCTTGGACCTAAGAGTTTGTTTGCTTCACTAAATCAGTTTTAACCAGGCCCCATGTGATATTCATCCTCTCAAACCTAGGAAAATGAGGGGGCCTTTCTGCTCTCCTGCTTTGCTGTCTGACTCCTACTCTGTGCATAAGCTTCCCGCAAGCCCTCAGAGCCTAATCAGGAGCATAGATTCTCCCACTTTGTTATTCACTTTCATCAGATTACCTATCTATCATAGAGAATTATTAGCAAATTCCAAAGAAGCAGAAGCCACTATTTCTTGAGTTTTAATGAATTTGCCATAATCAGAGATCTTCACATACAGTTATACAAACTGATTCCCACTTACACTCACAATTCAAAGCTCTACTCTTAGGTGTAAGCATTGTACTTCCCAGGAGGCCCAGAGCTGCCCTGTTGTCTTCCTTTCTCTCTTGAAAGTTTTGTGGGAGCTCACCTGGTGTTTATGAAAGGAAAACTTCACTCCTGGGGTTAACAGGAGGCAGCAAGAACCTCAGGCTAGTGGACTGCAGCAAGCTGTAGTGGAGTCCCCACCATGCAACCTCTCCCCCGACCACCAGCCTCCAACACTTCTCTCATTGTACAAAAGAAGAAACAGGACCAGAGACACCAGGTCTCACCTTGTCATACTTTCAGTTTGGGACAACCAAATACGTCATGGCACTGTTGACCTTGTCCCTGGCAGATGGAGGATTACTCAACTGTGTTTGCCTTGTGACTATCAGGAGGATTACTCTGGGAAATAGAGCAAAGACAGGCACATGCATGAGAGTAAGCAGTTATTTTTCTGAACAACTTTTACAAAACACATGTTATGATGCAAAGAAAAGAGAAACATGACTAATGAAAATCATATCTCTTAGAATCAGTGGCCTTGAGAATTTCTTTGGACATGAAGATGTTACTCTGAGGTCACTTGCATTTCATGACTAAAGATAACACAATCAAGAAACACAAGGAGAGAAGCCAACTAGCTCATGGGGTCAGTTAAAAGGAAAGCAAAACAAACATCTTTTAAAAATGTCTGTCTTGGCAGTCTAATTTATTCAAATGTGCAATACTGAAATCAGATTCTGAGGAGGACAGATTAATTGTGTGGTCTTTGACATTTTAGCTAAAGCTGAAGCCCTACCACATAAAACTAGAGTTGCAGCCACTGCATTGCCTAACTGCACTCAAATCTCTGGCCGGCTCGAGAGCTGAGGAGACTGAAGTGCCTGCTTAGGCAGTGTGCAGAAGTGGGGGTTTGATCCCTGCCATGCCATGCCAGCCCTGCTCCTGGGGTGTACTGAGGCAGCAACTGCGACTGAGTGTGGTGGCACATACCTGCAACCCTAGCACTTGGGAGGCTGAAAACAGAATCGCTAAGAGTCTGATCTCTGTAGTGAGACCCTGTAGACCCTGTACTAAATGTATTTTTTTTTTTTTAAAAAAAAGCTCTACCGTTTTCATAACTGACTCCTGAGCATTTTATTTTTCTTGAACTGTCGTCTTGTCCAGAAGATGTGTTCAACAACCTTTAGAGTGCAGTTGTATTGTGAGAGGGAACCAAATCTTAAAGTGAAGGAACGCATCTCACTGAGCTATGCTGGAGAGAATGCAGAAGGAATTGAGGTACTGGTGGCCTTTTTATTAATGCTCCAGAAGCTATCCTAAGAATCTACCCACTATTGCTGTTAGATTTGCCTGCTTGCCAAATCAGTCAGTATGGGTTTATAGAAGACAAAAAGTACTCTAGTGATTTTGAAAAAATGATCAAAAGAAACTGACTTATTCTGCCACGCTTGGTTGTGCATGTGTATACCTTGGAATGCACACACATCTTGGGCTGAGTGACTCGCTGAGACCCTTCGCTCAGAGTCACATAAAGAGAACACATGGCCCAGAGAAAAAGAAATTCCACCTTATCTATCTCCAGTCAGCCTGGTCCTGATCCTGAGACTTTGTCTGAACAGACAATAAGCTTAAAAGAGCTAAATAAGGAAATAATGAGTGAAATAGGAGCATTTTCCTCGGATCTACGCTTTCATTCATCTATGTTAATGCTCATGTAGCACTGGGATGGCAGGAGGGCTCCTTTTTTACTCAACTTGATGACTGATGAAAATGATTGCCCCATTCTAGGTTAAATTAAATGGGATCAAGGTCTTAGAGTGACAGCAAAGTGACAATTGCCCTTTCAGACCTTGGTTTTTAAGTGCTTTGATAGTTTTCAGAGATGTTAGAGAGAGAACTAAGAAAGGGGGGCCTTTTTACTCTAATAATGTCAGGCCTTTAGGGGAAAAGTGCATGTCAAATCAAGACTGAAAGGAGCAGTGCCACAGGATCTCCGCTTTGTATAAGGTGCCCTTGGTGGCTGCTTCCTGGCAGTGGCTTCTCCAGTACAGCATGGCGCAGATGGGCTCCAGCATGCACCGGGCATCTGTCCTGAGGCAGGGTGTCTGATATGTCTCTCAGCCTTCACCATCTAGCTATATTTTGCAAATCATTCTTAACCTTGTCCGTGCCACTTAAGAAATGCCTCTCTATGTTCAATACTCATGTTTGAACACAGTGGACACACTCAGTATGGATATGACCTGACCCTTATCATCAGGAGCTGGAGGGTTTGCTTCATGGCTGCAGAATCAGGGTATTGTAGAGCTGTGAGGAGTTTTAGCACCCTGTGGTCCAAAGAAGTGTTTTATAGAGGAGAATATGGGGCCTAGAATAAAATGACTGTCTCGCGAGTGCTAGCCCTGGAAGAATCAGTTTTAGAAATCGCTGTCTTCATTTCTCAGCTTGTCTTGAGTTCCCCACCTTCCCCTCTCCAGAAATGGACTGATCAAGGACAAGTGTTTGAAGAGAAGTGTTGGGAGCAGCAGGAATCCAGGAGATGGATCAAGTGTGTGTAGGTGGGACTGAGCCTCAGTGCCTAAAGCAAACAAGCTACCCCAGTGCTGAGGAAAACATGCTGTCTGGTTCAGACCAGCTATTAGTCACTAGGCAGACTTGTGTCATGTGATACAAACTTTGCAAAAGTAGAAATATATGACCATTTGAGTTAGTCTTGCCCATTAGGCAGACTAGCAACCACCTAGCCCAGCTTTTCATCTTCTTGTCTGTTTCTCATTCCTATCACCGTGTCTCCCTGGGCAGAACTGTTCACAGTAACACTAACAGGTCCCTACAGGGCAGGTCAAATTCTTGCCCAATTACTACCACTGCTCTGCCACTTTGTGATAACACAAGTCACATCTAGACTATTGGAGAAAAAGTTCATTGGCTACCAATCACACATATGGAGAAACTTGTAGCCAACAATCCCTCATACAGAGCACTTCGATCTAGAACATAGAAAGAATTAAAACATATCTGGCCTCCAGAATTCAAAGACCCAACCCAAAAATGGGCATCTGAAATGGATATACTTTACACAAATGAAGAGATACAAATGGCAAGTATGAAAAAATGTTCAACATCATTGGTCACTGGAGAAATGCAAATTAAAATAACACTGAGATTTCATCTTATGCCAGATAGAATGCTGTCATCAAGAAGTCAAGCAATAGCAAATGCTGGAGAGGCACTGGGGCAAAAGGATCCCTTCTCCACTTCCAGCAGGAGTCCAGACTGGCACAATCACTATGGAAATCAGTGTGGAAAATCCTCAAAAATTAGCTTTGGAGGCCCCATTCAACGCAGCTATTCCCCTCCTGGGTATTTTTCTGGGAGAACTGAAAACATCATACCACAGTGACATATACTGCACCTGTGTTTATAGGAACACAGTGTGTCATAGCTAAATCTTGGGAACCACACAAATGTCCATCAACTGAGGAATGAATGAAAAAGATGTGGCATGTTTGCACAATGGAATATTACTCAAGTATTAAAAAGAGATAAATTTGAGACTTTTGTAGGTAAATGCCTCTAGAGATTGGTAAGTGAAATAAATTAGGCCCACATGTGCAAACATTGTATTATCTTGATAGTGTGAAAACCTGAAAGAGTAAATAAAATCTGAAATGCACAGTAGATACTGTGAGTGGGACAGAATCTGTTCAGTGTGGGCCAAACACTGGGATATGGAAAAGGATAAAAGAAGGGAAACAGATAATTATGTATACATGCGGGATAGTTTGGATAATTATGCTGCTGATTTATGCCATTGGATTAAAAGGAGCAGTTAATACTTGAATTTATTTTTTAGTTTTTCTTCTTTTCAATTTCTTATAACCATTTTAACCAATTTTTCAAGTTTATATCTGCTAAACTAAACAACTAATTTGAAGATAATATTATGCCATACAACAACCATTGTCAAATTCTTATTACTTTGTTTAATGAAATTTTCTACCATTTCTAATAGTTTTTTTTTCTTTTTGCCATTTGTATTCTTTTAAAAATATAAAAGACAGAAAGAAAGAAAAGAAAGAAAGAAAGAAAAGAAAGAAAGAAAGAAAAGAAAGAGAAAGAAAGAAAGAAAGAAAGAAAGAAAGAAAGAAAGAAAGAAAAACAAGGTATACTAAGTGTCTTGGTTACTTTTTCTCTTTCTTCTGGGTGGGACTAATGCCTGACACTGAAAATTAAGGAAGGAAAGTTTTTTTTAGCTCACAGTTTGTGGAGATTTCAGTCCATACTCAGCTGGCTCCAAGGCAGAGCAGCACATAGCAGAGGGCAGCAACTCATGGGGGTGGAAAACAGCAAAACAGCAAGACAAAAAGCAAAAGTAGTGGTACCAATGACAGCAGAGAGAAAGTCTGGCTCCCTTATGTTGCATTCAGGCTGCCTGCCCCAGGATGCAGCACTCACACCCATAATCCCAGCACTAGATCATGAATTAATCACAAAGTCTAGAAGTCTGCCCCAACACTGTATGAGGCTTGGTGGAGGAAGGGAACAACTAGACAGGAACCATAACACAATCCCAAGCAGGGAAAAATACTTGAAAACACCCTCAATCCAGCACTCCTGATTGTAAGTTATAACTCTATTATGCAATATAATTACAAACTGTTCTTTGTGACTATTAAGCAAGTAGGGAGAGGCATATATTATTTTTTTAATAGCAATTTCCCCTTCTTGCCTGGTTTCCCTCTAAGGATAATTAAAGCACTGAACTCAAGTACACTTCAGGCAGTGTAAACTTCTGAGCACACGGGACAATGTACAAACCTCACAAGCATTTCGGCTGTGGAGCTGAATCCAGACACTCAGAGAAATACCACTTAGAATGGGCTTGGAGAACAGACTCTTGGTGATGTTTCTATTTCTCATCATGCCTGTCTCCATGTTTATTTACAATTGTGAGGATTTTATGTGTTTTCAGCTTTAAAAAATTCATTAAGAGTCTTTGAGAGCTTTGGGAAGTATGGTTTATGTTCCAGTAAAAGGCGGATCTCTGAAAGATAAGACCTCTTTCATTACAGCCAGAGTACAGGCTGGGCAGAAAAGCCTGCAGGACCCTGAACAAGGTGGGAGTTCAGTTCTCCAAGCCTTCTGGAATCCCTCTACCCCCACCCTCTCACCCTTTTTTGTCTTACAAAAGGAGTGGAAGCGTGAGGTTATTTATCAGTTTGGCTGCTTAAGAGGTGCAGTGATACATGGGAATAAAATAATTTATTTTATGCTGTTAATCAGTCTTCACAAGTGAAAACCAATAGCATTGTGTCTAAATATTTGACATTTTGGTCCATGTATAGGCTGGCCAGCAGTCAGTCACATAAAGTCATGGAAGTTTATAAATAATTTAATTTGACTTTTTTATAGGCTGTACTGACTCCAAATGATTTCCTACTATGCCCCAACATTAGCTCTGGGTTTCTTGTGCCGTGTTTGTCCTGTACTATAACACTTGTGCTCGGTACTGTACCTGTTCTTAAGGCAGCCTTCCCTGGAGCTTCTCCTGCTGGACAGGTGAGTGCTGGCTCTCCTTCTTCCAGTGCTTTTGGCCTGGTGGATCCTGGCCCAGCTTGGATTCCTCTTGCCCATTTATCTCCCTGCTGGATGCGTCTTAACGGTGCTCAAACTGACCGTCCTCACCCCTCACTACTGATATGGACTATTGTTTTATTTCTCCAACATCTTTCCTTCTTCTGGTGACATTATGGCTCCCTCCTTTGGGGGACCTATGCATAGTTCACTCTGCAGGGTTTCTCAGACACACATGCTGAGTACCTCACCGTACTTTTTCAGTGGCTTCCTCAACATGGTGAGAGCAGCTCTAGAAGCAGACTGTGACTGTAGGGCTCCCCATTGCCCAAGGTGCCCACCTCACAGCCTGGTTTCTGGTGGGAGCTCAAGGAATGCTTGAAGCAAATGAATAACCAGAAGCCAGAACATCCTCGCTAGTTAAAGATGATTCAGACAAAAACTCACACTACGTAGAAAATTCTTATCCAGATGTGCCAAATCATTTCTTTCTGGTATTTCTCTTTAGCTGTGATGATTAGCTCAGAATGAGGCGCTTACCACTGAAACCTTTTGTAAACCAGAACGTTCAAGAGTTGGCTAGGCTGCAGACACTGGGCTGAATTCCCTGAGCGACAGAAGGAGATGCCAGGACACAGATAAAAAGGAAAGTTAGGACAGAGGAAGTGGGTGGTGATGATCCTGTAGGCCTCTGCGACCTGAATCATTCTTAGTAAGTGTTCACTGAGCCCCAGGCTGTAGCGGAGCCATCTCCAGCATCCTTCTAGGTTGGCTACATTCTTATACAGTTCTCCATTTCCTGTTTAGGAACTGGAGTGTAAAGCACTTACCTTTTCTGCATCATTTCCTTATCCTTTTGAAAGCATTATGACAGCAAGATGGGGCCTCTCTAAATCTTCCCCTAGCTGAGTTCCACCCTTGAATGGCCCACTGGATCTTTATGTGAAACACCTACACCCTCTGAGATGGTGTCTCAATCTTTCATAAGTTGTTTTCAAAACAAAAACCAAGTCAGATAGAATGGTCAAAACACCCCACAGATGAGCCTTTGAGGGTTCCTTTTAGCTGGCTTAGAGCTAATGCTAGGCTAAGTGTGGGTCACCTTGGAATCTCTGGAAGCCCACTTCAGTGCCCATTTAATCTTCTAGTTTTGCCCACCTTTCTTCAAGTCCCCATAGCCCTCAGGGTAGCTCCCATTCTCCTCTTAAATGGTAAGGGTAAAATGTGTTGTTTCTCTGGAATATGTATAATTCAGCAAGGAACAAATCCTTCAGCCAAAGGAATGAATCTGGAGGGGTAGAATTCCTAGAAAGGACTTCTGGGGGAGGAACTGATCCTACAGCACATAAAATCCTGTCAAGTTCATGGCTGACAATTAGCCTGTTGTAGAGCCAGCCTTCTTTGAACGTATCAGGTCAAGGTGAGATTGTTTCTTAAGTATCCTTCCCAAGCCTAGGAGGCAAAACCTAGCAATATGGGAGGTGGTATTGCTTCCCCATGGAAATGCAGTCTTATTTCCTGGATTGTCATGTTTTCCTTTAAACTTTGGTGGGAGCTGTTGAGAGCTGAGTCTATGCCCTATTCTTGGTTTCCCAGTGACGAGCACCATGTCCACATATAGTAGGTGCTCAGTACATGTTTAATAAATTGTACTGAAGGGACTCCAATTGCATTTGTATTGCTAGATTTTGTCTAAAATCTTGGTCTAAGACACATCTGTGTTCTCTAGAAATCTGTATAAACAAGTCCAGCTGGTTTGGGTTTTATAGTAATTTACGTGCTTTTTAATGTAACACAATAGGTAGTAGTTGTTTCAACAGAAAAATTATTTTCCTTGCCATGAGGAAGAAGTCCAGAGGCTGATCTGTTCAGAGACCTGATGAAGACTTTAAGGGTCCTGGCTCTCTCCCTCCTCCGTCATGGTTTAACTGATCAGAGCTCATGAAGATCTGTGCTTGTGATGTTTTAAGGTAAGTATAGATAAAGGAAGTAAACTTCCCAATGTGTTATAAAAGAGGAAAATAGTTCTCCCTCTCCCCCCCACCTTCTCCCTCTCCTTTTTATCTGGTGCGAGTTGGTCCTACCTGTCATGTTTTGCTTTCCCACCTCAGCTTGAGGAAGGAAGCCTTGGGCACTCTGCACACTGCAAGCACTGCCCACAGCAAATGAACACACTGACATTTAGATTTTTTTATTTATCTATTTGGTACAGAGTCTCACTATGCAGTTCGGCCTCCTAGTGATCCTTCTACCTCAGCCTCCTCACCACTGAGAACACAGAAGTGCTCCATAATGCCCAGTTTGGGGGCTGGCACAGTGTGTGGTACTGGGTACTGAACCTGGGTCCTTGCCCTTGCCAGGCATGTGCTTAGACTGCCAAGCTATCTCTTCAGCCCCCAAAATGTCTCATTTAAAGGTAAATAGACTCTAATTTGTTGGACAACTTGGTATAGAGGTGAAAGAAGATTGGCAATGAGTAGGCGAGGTTATTGGCGATATGAGAGTAAATTATTATTATTATTGGATGTTTTATTTGGTTTTTCCTTTGTCCCTACTATGTTTGGTAATTTTTCTCCTGGCTCCCTCTTCGTTGTTTGATTCTTAAATTCTCACTTTCCATTTAACTGTATTATAACTTTCCACTTTTATTTCTTCCTTTGAGTTCTTATGTTAGGGAGATTACATGATATTTACACATGTTGGTCTGGTTTATTTCACTTATGAGTATATGTTCAAGATACATCCACTTATATATGAAGGTTTCAAGTTTATAATTCATTATAGCTGAGTAATACTCCATTGTATAGAAACACCACATCTTTTTCATCCATTCTCTAGGCAACGGTCATTTTGGTTGGTTCCAGGATTTGCCTAGCACAAATTGTGCTTCTATAAACATAGGTACACAAATATCACTACGATATGATGTTTTCAGTTCTTCTGGGAAAATTCCCAGAAGGAAGACAGCTGGATTCAATGGAACTACCAGTTCTAGTTTTTTAAGAAATCTCCACACTGATTTCCATAATGGTTGTGCCAGTCTAAATTCCCACCAGCAGTGGAGAAGGATTTCTTTTTGCCCTGCAGCCTCTCCAACATTCGTTGGTGGTTGATTTCTTTATAATAGCCATTCTTTCCGGGGTGAGATGGTATTTAAGTGTTGTTTTAGTTTGCATTTCACAAATAGCAAGGTATGTGGAGCATTTTTTCATGTATTTATTAGCTTCTAATATTTCTTCCTCTGCGAAGTGCATATTCATCTCAGATGTCCATTTCTGGATTGGGTCTTTAAATCTGGGGGACCTAATGTTTTGTTGTTGTTCTTCTTCTTTATAAATTCTAGACAGAAGACTTTTGTCAGTACTTGTTAGTTAAGGCTTTTTTTTTATTTATGGGTTCTCTTTTCACTTTGTTGGTAATTTCTTTTAATGTGTGAAAGTTTCTCAGTAAGTAGAGGTCCCAATTGTTAATTCTTTCAAATATTAAATGTATAGTTTGATTTTTGTCCATGAACTGATTGCCTATCCCAATGTCTTTAAGATTTTTCCTACTTTCTCTTCCAAGAGATTTAGTATTTCTGTTTTAATATTTAGATCTTTAATCCATTTTGGCTTTAGTTTAATGCATGGTGATAGACCTGCATCAAGTTTTAGTTTTTGCCATGTAGAGAGCCAGTTTTTCCAGCACATATTGTTAAAGAGGCTGTCTTTCTTCCAGTAAACAACTTTGGCCCCTTTGTCAACAATAAGGTGGCTGAGTGTTTGTATTTGCTTCTGTGTCTCCTAATCTATTCCATTGATCTTGCAGTCTGCTTTTTTTTTTTTTTTTTTTTGCCATACCATGCTGATTTTATCACAGAAGCTTTGTAGAATAGTTATGTCAGGAATTGTAATACCTCCTGCCTTGTTTTTGTTGCCTAGGATTGCCTTTGCTATTCTAGGTCTTTCTGATTATAACAAATTTTAGGAGTGATTTCTCTAGGTGTGTGAGGTATATTGGTGGTATTTTGATTGGGATTGCATTATATCTGTATAACAATTTTGGGGGTAAAACCATCTTCACAATGTTGGTTCTTTCTATTCAGGAGCAGGGAATATCTTTCCATCTTCTGAAATCTCTATCATCTCTTTTTTCAGAGTACTATAATTTTCATTGAATAGATCTTTTACTTCTTAGTTAGATTAATTCCTAGGTATTTCATCTGCCATGGCGCTCTTGTAAATAGTATTGTTTCTCTAATTTCCCTCTCACTGTGTTTGTTATCTGTGTAGAGGAATGCTATTGACTTTTGCGTATTGACTTTGTACCCTGCTATGCTACTGAATTTGTGAATTAATTCAAGGAGCTTCTTGGTGGAGTGTTTTGTGTCTTCTAAGTAGAGTATCATATCATTTGCAAATAATGATAGTTTAACTTCTTTTCCTATTCCAATTCCTTTTATTTCGCTCTCTTGCCTAATAGCTGTAGCAAATGATTCCAGAACTATATTGAATAGGTGTGGTGATAGAGGACCTCCTTGTACCAGATCTGAGAGTAAAAGATGTTAGTTTTTCCTCATTTAGAATTATGTTAGCCATTGGATGGTCATAGATAACTTTTAGCAGAGGTAGAGGCTCTCTATTCCGATTTGCTGTAGGACTTTGAACATGAATGAGTGTTAGGTTTTGTCAAAAGCCTTTTCTGCATCAATTGAAATGATAATGCTGTTTTGGATTTGGCTGTATTGATATAGTGTATTACATTTATAGATTTGCATATGTTGAAGCATCCTTGAATTCCTGGGATGAATCCTACCTAGTCAGGGTGTATAATCTTCTTAATGATTTGCTGTATTCTATTTGTGAGGATTTTATTGAAGATTTTTGTGTCTACATTCATGAGAGAGACTGGCCTGCGGTTCTCTTTTTTAGTTGCATTTTTCTCTGGCTTTAGTATCAGCATAATACTTGCCTCCAGAAATGATTTTGGAAGGATTGTTTCCTTTTCAACTCCATTGAAGAGTTTAAGGAGTATTTGCTTATATCTTCTGACAACTTCTTATAGAATTCAGCTATGAATCCATTGGGACCGAAGTTTCCTTTGTTGGTAGGTTTTTTAAATTACATTTTGTATTTCACTGGCTACTATTGAGTTGTTGAGTGTTCTTATATCTTCGTGATTCAGTTTTGGTAATTTGTATCTTTCTAGGAATCTGTCCATTTCATCTGTGTCTTCAACTCTGTGAGAGTAAAGATTCTCAAAGTAGTTATTAATGACCTTCTGAATCTTCACTAGGTCTGTGTTAATTTCACCCTTTTCATTTCTTATTGCTTGAATTTGAGCTTTTTCTTTCCTCTTTTTGATAAGTTTAGTTATGAACTTATAAATTTTATTTAACTTTTCAAAGAATCAGCTTTTTGATTCATTAATACTTTGTATTTTTTTTTCATCTTGATTGAATTAGTTTCTGCTCCAATCTTTATAATTTCCTCTCGTCTTTGGGTGTTGGGTTTAGTTTGCTATTCCTTTGCTAGAGATCAAGGTGCAGCATTAGAGTATTTATTTGCTCTCATTCTGCTTTCTTAATGTGTGATATCAGAGCTATAAATTTACTTCTAAGAACTGCTTCCATCACATCCCATGAATTCCAATAAATAGCTTTTGGATTTTCATGAAATTGTAGATATTGTTTAATTTCATCTGTAACCCATTTGTTGCTGAGGAGGGTGCTATTTAATTTCCATGTGGTTATGGGGTTTCTGTGGTTTCTTTTGTGATTTATTTCCAATTTCATTGCAGTGTGGTCAGATAATGTGCATGGGATAATTTCTGTTTTCTTGTATATACTTAAGCATGACCTATGGAATAGTATGTGGTCTATTTTAGAAAATGTCTCGTGTGCAGCTGAAAAAAATGTATTTTCAGATGTGGCTGGGTGGAACACTCTGTATATGTCCACTAAGTCCATTTGTTCCAAGTTCTGATTCAGTCTTGTTACTTCTTTGCTGATATTTTGTCTGCTTGACCTATCTTTTTGGGACAAGAGGGTGTTAAGGTCTCTTGTTAGGATTGTGCTGTTGGATATAAGAACTTTCATGTTCATTAAGATTTGTCTTATATAGCTGTGCACTCCCGTGTTGGGTGCATACGTATTTATGAGTGTTACCTCTTCCTCTTGAATTTTTTGCCTAACCAATATATAGTGACCTTCTTTATCTCATTTGATCATTCTTGGTTTGAAGTTGAAACTGTCTGAGAATAGGATCACTAGCCTTGCTTTTTTCTGAGGTGCTAAGGCATGTAGTATTGGTTTCCTTCTTTTGTCTTTCAGTCTGTGAATTTCTTTATGAGATAAGTATGTTTCTTATACATAGCATATTGTTGGGTTTTGCTTCCTAATCTACTGTACCAGTATATTTCTTTTAATTAGTGAATTGAGATCATTTATATTTGTGGTTATAATTGAGATATATTCACTTATGCTTGTCTGCTGTTGGTTACCCCTTTATCTCCTGTGTTTAATTGTTTGCCCTATTGGGTCTGTTCTTTCCTTTCTCATTTGAGGAGTCTGCTCATTTTTGTTCCTGTCTGGAATATCTTTCAGTAGTCAGTGTAGGGTTGGCTTTGTCATCATGAAATTCTTCAGTTGTTCTTTGTCATGGAAGTATTTTACTTCTCCATCAAACTTGAAGGAGTGTTTTTCAGGGTATACTTGTCTGGGCTGGAATTTGTTTTCATGAAGGATGTGAAGTATCCTGCCTCATGCTTTTCTTGACATCATGATTCGTTAAGAGAAATTTGTTGTTATTATTATGGGTTTTCGTTTAAATGTAATCTGTTTCTTTTCTTTAGCAGCTTTTAGTATGTTATTGTTGCGCTGGATTTCTGGAATCTTGACTATTATTTGTCTGCATGTGATTTTACTTGGATTGATGTATTTGGAATTCTCTATGCTTCAGTTATCTGAATGCGAAATTATTTCCTCATATTTGGGAAGTTTTCTGCTATTACTTCTGCCCATATTCTTTTCATATCATTTGTATTAACTCCTTCTTTCTCATTGATATCTATGAATCTCACATTGTTCATGGACATGAACAATGTAGACATTGTTCTACGTTGTCTTGTAGATGTTGAATTTCTTTTTCTTGCATCCTAGTTGTTTTTAAGAGATCCTTTCTTACCTTTTCACTAGCTGCAGCTATGTCTTCAAAATCTGAAACTCTATCTCCACTTTCATTCAGATGGCTTTGTCAGCTTGTGATTGAGGTTTTAAGTTCCTGTGTATCTCGTTCAGTCTGCTTCATGCAATCTATTTCTTTCCTATATTGCTCATTCAGGGAATCCATTCAAGGAAACCCACTGTGATAATAATCTCCTCTAATTTTTTTTTTTTTACCAGTATCTTCTTCAGAAGTAGTCATTAATTCTTTCATTATGGTTATCCCTTCTTTTTTTGGTTAAGAAATTATTTCTGATCTGATTTCCTCTCTACCATTCTGCAGTTGTCTCTTTACTTCAAGTGCTATTAATTCAGAGATTTCTTTTTTCTTTTTTCTTTTTTTTTTTTTTTTTTTTTTTTTTTTTTTTTTTTTTTTTTTTTTTTTTTTTTTTTTTTTTTTTTTTTTTTTTTTTTTTTTTTTTTTTTTTTTTTTTTTTTTTTTTTTTTTTTTTTTTTTTTTTTTTTTTTTTTTTTTTTTTTTTTTTTTTTTTTTTTTTTTTTTTTTTGCTTCAGAGGTTATTTCTGATTTCTGATCTGATCTCCTCTATACCTTTCTGCTGTTGTTTCCTTACATCAGACGCTATTAATTCAGAGATTTCAGCTGAGTGATTCCCATTTTTTTCTATGCTAGTGTCTCCTGTATTTTTTTTCTTGGTAGGCTTAGGGCCTGAGATTGCATTTTGCTCCTCTTTGTTATTTTGTATAGCGCTGTCTTCTGATCTTTGGTGTAGAGCTTGGAGCAATTATATCTTTAGTGCAATTCTTACTCAAATGAGATTATATGGTTAAAGTAATTATAGTTTTGCATTTGCAGAACTACAGTTAGGAACACTAATATTGGGTAGTGATATTTAGCTGTTGGCAATTGTAACTAACCAGTTTGTATTTTACACAATAAGAACAAACCTAATGTCTGTGTAGATAAGCAGATATTAAACTGGGTATTGTATTTAATTTAGTTCACTTCTGTCTGATTACCTCCCCTTGATATACCTGGGGTCCTCCAAGCAGACTAGTTCACCCAGTTACCTGTTGCCCCCTCTATAGATCAAGAGAAAAAGAGATAAGTCACTCCTATACATCTGAGTCCAGCAAAATGTCTCAGTTTAACGGGTCCAGATCTACCAAGTTTGAACTCATACAGATGTGCCCGGCTTGGGTCTGGCTGCTGTTTTTAGCTTCTTCCTACTGTAGCCCATGGGAGTGAACCCCACATTCAAGCCAGGGCTGGGATGGGTCCGGAAGGGATCAGCTGGAGGGCACAGAGCAGGAAGTCTCATACATGAGTGACCTGAGATGAGTCCAGAGGAGATCAGGAGGGCAAGAGTGGGGCCTGTATTATTCTATTTTTGACACAATTGAAAAGAATTTTTATTTTATTTATTTATTTATGTATTTTTATTTGGTTTTGGTTTTGGTTCTTCTGAGACAATGCCTTGCTGTGTAGTTCAGGTTGATTGGAAACTCCTTGCATTCTCAAACTCTTTATTCTGTTTCTGTCTCAGCCTTATAAGTGCTGAGATTATAGGCATGTTCAGCACACCCAGCTCTAGAATTAAATACAAAAAACACTACTAATAATAAAAATATAAAATGAACTGAATTTTATGAAAATGTCCATAGTGTCAAACAAACTATTCCAATATGTAAGAAGAAACACACAATATTTTGAAGCAACAGTAAATTGCAATTTTTAGATATGTGAAGATTTATACATAATTTCCATATATTTTGCAGCTATAGGAGCATAAATATGAAGTTCAGTAGGATTTAAAGGAATCTATTAATTAATTAAAATGTGATCACAGGGCCCGGCAGGATGGTTCAGTGGTCTAAAGCGCCTGCTTGGGAAAGCTTGGGCGGCTTCAGGGACTGTGGTTCGATCCCGGGCACCACATGCTGCACCAGCCCTGCCCTCGGGGTGGGCTGAGCCGGCCATAAAAAATGAGTGAATAAACAAACAAAGGTTCTGAAACAAGAAAAAAAAAATAAATAAAATAAAATTTTTTTAAAAAATGTGATCACAGTTTGAAATGCTGAGTTATATAAAGAAACAGCTGATGATAGAGGAAGAATGTGGGAATCCACTATCCTTTTAGTTTGCTTAGATGTGGAGGAAACATAAGAGTTCAGGTCTCAAAGACTGGTTTTGGCTCTGAGCCCCAAACTTGAGAGGCTATGAAGGAAGACCTGCTGTTTCACTAGTTCTGTGTACTGAAGAAAAGAAGAGGGAACATGGTCCTGTCCAAGTGCGTGACACAAGAACTTCACTTGGCTATGGGGAACTAAAACAGCTTCCATTAGGAAGTGATAATGGATGTCCGGTGGTAGGCAGGCCCCGGGTGGGAGGAAGAGGCACAAAGATGCCACAGGATGAGCACACAGCACTCACAAAAGTCCTGTGTGGGAGCAAGCAGAGGGTTTATCCAGAAGCTACCCAAGTGGAAGGGGGCTGTTGGGCCTGGGCTGAGAGAGAGAGAGAGACAGACAGACAGAAAGACAGATGAAGCTTCAGGGAGAACAGGGATCAGCCACTGAGGAACAGAGTGACAGGGGGTGGTGTCTCTTCTTGAGTTCATCAGGCTCAGGCCAAGCAGCGAGAATAGTGAGAGACTGACCAGGATGATGTTTGGCCAATGGAGTCCTAGGATTGGTCTAGGCCTGAATCCTGTTCTGAGTCAGTGCCTGTGTACTGTGCCTCTCCACAACAGTGAAGATTGCCCTGAGGAAGGCGAGAGCCCCCAGAAAGGGAAAGTGAGGGGAGGGCTGGGACGACTGACCAGCCACAGCAGGCACAGGAGTAATGAGTGTGATCACGAGACTCCTCTGTGGACAGAGCTCAGGTGTCACTTAGAGGTGACTGCATGCAGGGGTCCATGCACGACAGAGACCTGGGTTTGTTCATCTGGTTTCTGAGAGGCAAAGTGACACCAGAAGACTAGAGAAAAAGAGGACAGCTTTGTGACATGGTCTTGTTTCTTGGACTGTAACCAATTACTTTACATACTGGCTGGGCAGCACGGCTTTCAGGCTTATTTCCTTCCAGCTGTGGAGAGCATTTGCTTTTTCTGCTCCTTGAGAGACATCGTTGAGGCCTTCCTAAAAAGAGGAATTACTGGTATAGGAGGCTAATCAGCCCTGTGGAAATGGCCCTGCCCACGTAGGGTATTAGCATCTGGCATGTTAGCTATGCAGTGTTTCAGAGAGACTAGTACCTGATTTTCCAGAGGAGAAAAACACACAGCTCAGACACTGCTGGCCCTAGATGGAGCTCAGGGCCTTGGATCATTGAAGACAGACTCCTCCTCTGACAACTAAAGGCAAAAACACTCAGAGGGCTGGGTGCCTGCATGAGGGTCGCAGGAGCCAGCAGTAGAGCAAGAACCTAGTGCTGTGACTCTCTCTCTCTCTCTCTCTCTCTCTCTCTCTCTCTCTCTCTCTCTGCTCTCTGCTCTCTCTAAGGATCACTGTGTAAGCCTGGGAACCATGCAAGGCCAGGCAGATGCTCTCACAGCAAGCAATACCTTCTGCCCAGGGTCTTGTTGAAGCTGGGAGCTCTGAGTTTTCATTTATCTTCCTGAATGACACAAGGAGAAAACTGAAGGCTTGGGCTGACTCATGAATCCCAGAACAAGAACATCTGCAACATGGGAGTGATTGAGGATTGTGGACACTAACATGCGCTACAAAAAAGGAAACACACCACCAGAGACTCATTCAACCCAGCAGCCAGGCCCAGTATGTGAGTGGGACTGCGTTAGGCCCAATGAAAGCTCACTGGACTCAGCAACAAGGTCCAGCATGTGAATGCAACTTCATCAATCAGACAGGTCCAGTGTTGAAAACTGACACAGAACTCCTTGCAAAGAGGCTAGAGACAAGACCCATCCAGCTTATCCAGGAGCAGAACATCTTGCCAGGGTGACACAGCAGGTTCACCTCCAAGGGCTACAGCAGGAAGATGTGGAGCGCAGCAGCCAGACTCAAGCCACATCCATCTGGACGACTTTGAATTTGGTGGATCCAGATCTGGTGCTAAAGTAAGAACTCTACCAAAGCTCTACACCACAGGTCAGAAGACAGGACTATATAAAATGACAAAGAGAAGGAGACAAATGTGTTCTTAGGCCCTGAGCCCACCCATAACAAACGCAGGAGACTATATCATAGAAGAAATTGGAAATCACACACTTAAAATCTCTGAAATAATAGCATCTAAAGTAAAGAAACAACTGCAGAAAGATATAGAAGAAATCAGATCACAAGTAATTTCTGAAATAAAAAAGAAACGATAACTATAATGAAAGAAATATTAAGTGCTTCTAAAGAAGAAACTGATTAAAAAATTGAGAATAGAAGCATGATGTATTCCTTGAATGAGCAATACAATGTAATACAATGCATGTAATACAATGCATGATGCAAATTCTAAATGCTATACAGGAACTTAAAACCTCAATCACAAGCTGGCAAAACTATTTCAATGAAAGTAAAAATAGACTTCCAGATCATAAAGACACCATTGCAGCTAGTTAAAAGATAAGAAAAGATTTCTCTTAAAAACAACTAGGATGCAGGAAAAATAGCTCAACATCTTCAGATGATGCAAAGATGAACAGCATAAGATTAATAGGCATCAATGAGAAAGAGCCAATGCCAATACAAATGATATAAAAAGAATATGGACAGAAGTAATAGCAGAAAACGTCCCCAACATGGGAAAACAATCTGACATTTAGGTAACGGAAGCATTCACAAAGTGGTAAAAGTTCTCAACTGTTAGCTACATTTCAGTGTCTTCACTCACAAGCATAAGCCTGATGGACCCAGTCCTTATTTTTTTTCTACTGTAAATTTGTACTTTAGAGTTATAGCAGTCAGCTGGGCATCTTAGTACCTTTCCCTGAGGGATACAGGAAGCAAACTATGTGCTTATCCACTTGGTTTAACGAATGGTGAAGTATTTATGCATTGGACACATCTTTAGGCTCCATCAAACTGGTTTTGCTGTATTTAACTGAGCACCCCAGAGGATCCCATAGACTCACACCACCCTAGAATGCATTTTAAAAAAATATTCTCTCTGATTTTTCTGGTAGAAGTAGCCTCACTCAGTACAATGACACACAAAACAGATTTGCATGTTTGGGAGGTCAAAAGTAAATTATCAGGCTACTCATGCAGAGATGGTGAAGATGACTCATTGTGGTAAAATACAAATGCTTTCATAGAAAGAGTGGTCATAGGCAGATGGCAGTGATCATGATGATAGCTTCTACCCTAGCCACTTAGGTCACAGTTCCTTGACAGTGAAATGGAGCAAGGATCAAATAAACAGACAGGAAATGTGGACCACCTTGGTTCAGATGATGAGGAAGACAGCCATATGACTCCATGCTTGACAGGCTGAAATGTTGCAAAGGGGCCACACAACCAAATGGAATGATCAAATATCAGAACTAGGTCCAAAAAATGTAGTGAGCATCTTGGCAGGGATGAAACGGATTGGACAGAATGCAAGCACTGCTATTCAGTGCTGGAAATTGTTACAGATAGAATGCTACAAGGAGCTCTGAAATATAGAGAGACTGGAAGGCAAGTAAAATGCTCTGTATACACCAATAACCATATTCAAAAGTTTGTTTGTTAGGACACCTTGCTAGCTGAACTGAAAGCATTCCTAGGTCTGCTGTACCTAGCACAGCTTCCTCATGGTGATCGAAGGAATGTAAAAGACTGTGGAAAACAGATGGGTGAAAATATGGAATAGGATATATGCCTGTGTAGGTGTGAAGATATTATTCTTTCAATTATTCACATAGGTATAAACCAAATTATGCTGTGAACAGACTTGCTACTCCTATTTCCCAAACTAATCAGAATATGACATTTGGCCCCTCCTTCATCAGCTTCCAATTGATATTATATTTGCTAACAGAGCACAGGTTGTCCAGCCCAGGGATTTTTGGTATTGGGAATCAAATTCAGGACCTTACACTTGCTAGGCAGGTGCTGGTGCCACTGAGCTATATCCCTGGCCCAGCCTAGGTATGGTGTATAGGAACTAAGCAGAAATTCCATAGGCAATGTTGTGTTTCAAAGAGTATACTGAAATCTTTGCATTTTAGACAGATATAATATTGGCTTCCCATATGGCAAAGAAAAGCAAACTGGTACTGCTGATGTCCACTCTTCACAATGACGGAAATACTGATAGGGACATCTGGACAAAACAAAAGCCTGAGATTGTAATTTTCAACAATGCCACCAAATGTGGACTATATGTTATTGATGAGTTAGACAGCAACTACGATGTATCTTGAAACACAAAGCCTTGGCCAATGGTTGTGTCTTACTTGATACTATTTATACCATGTGTGACATAAACAGTTAAATAGTTTACAAAGAGGAAAATCAAGTGCAAAATATCATGGAGAAATTTTCTTAGAGGATTGAGACTGGCACCCATAAGAGATCATTTACAGCTGAGGAAAACCCAAAGGATGTCATCTGTCCCCTACAAGAAAGTAAAGGAAAATAAAACATATGTGCTATCAGTGCAAGTGGTACTTGTGCATAGAACATGCAGTTTTCATGTGTGAAGTCTGCATTGGGTATGACAACCGAAGTGAAGCTTATTTCTATGGTAGGCTTTTGTTTTCTATAGTTCACAAAGGTTTTTTTGTTTGTTTGTTTTGTAGGACCAGAGTTCGAACTCATGACCTTGCACTTGCCAGGCAGACACCTGTGCCTTGGAGCCATGTCCTCGGCCCCAGGTTTTTACTTCTGATTTCAGTTTTGTAAGGAAGTAAACACTGATGTGAAAATGTAGATGTCTATTCTAAACATTCATTACATATTTATTTTTCTGATTTATTGACATCTTACTTTTCTATTGGATACATGTTGTATAGTAGAGTTGGAAGCTCCTGGCTAAACAGGAAGAGAAGAGAGGTGACAAGACTGCTTCATAGGAAAAACAAAAAAAGCTAAGCACATGCATTGAGTGGAACACATGTGTGGAACATGCAGTTGTCATGTGTGAAGACTGCCTTGAGTATGACAGATGAAATGAAACTTAGTTCTGTGGTACAGTTCTACTTGTACTTCCATTGTAGTTCATACAGGAATTTATTTCTGATGTTTTCTTTCAGATTGTGTAAGGAAATACACAACTCACATGAAAATGTGGATGTCTGTTCTAAATGCACACAGCATATTAAGAATTTAATGCTTTTGCGGGCGTGGTGGCTCACACCTGTAATCCCAGCACTCGGGAGGCTGAGGCAGGAGGATTGGTGTGTGTTCGAGACCAGCCTGGGCTACAAAAGTGAGCTCAGGACCAGCCTCAACTGCATAGCGAGACCCTGTCTCAAAAAAAAAAAAAAAAAGAATTTAATGCTTTATTTTATTGATATTATGTTCCTGTGCACTACCCATAGTATGATAGAACAAGAACCTCCTGACCAAAGAGCAATACCCCTGAGAGGTCAAATATGCCCTACAAAAGGGCCAGGAAGGCAAAAGGCGTGGGCATCAGAGTAACCGACAGCGTGTGTGGAGCATGCAATTGGGTCTGCAGACTGCTCCAGGTGTGATTATGGAAGTGAAGTTTTTTTTGCACAGTGCTCCTGGTATTCTCATTATAATTCATATGAGAATATATTTCTGATATTCCTTTTTAGACTTTGTGCACCCCAAGCCAGTTGATGTTGACAATTTTCATGCTTTTTTGTAAGTACTCAATAAATGTTAAAAATTCAATTTCTGTGATTTTTTTTCCAGTTGAGAACTCATTGCTTAATATAATAAAACTCATAAAATTCTAATTAATGATTCATCAAAAGAAATATTCTAAAGAATAAATGTGGGTGCCTTGATGACAAAATTAATCTTATGCTGCAAGGGGCCACAACAGGGTCCTTTACCACCACCGGGCACATGTGTCTGGAATAAAGTTGACATTTCAAGAGTCCCTTAGGCTCAGTGCGGCAGAGGACAAGGCTCTGCCTAGTAAAGCCTGATTGGAAATGATGTGTTTTACTCTGAAACTTGTGTTTAGACAGGTCAGAAACTTTCCTTCCTCTTCTATTTTGCTGGCTGGAACTCCAGGCAAAAACTGACAAATTTTTGCTCTTGATTGGCAAGAATTTGGTAACTTATTAAATGGAAGCTAAAAAATGAGTGAGAGCTGTCATGCAGGAAATTGAGCCACATGAAACTGACATTTGCTCAGGCCAACAATGACCAAATACTGGCTGTCTTAGCTTGACGAAGTACTAAGGAAAACAAATAAAATGGAAAAAGACTTAACTCGGCTTTTGGTTGCAGAGGTTTTGTCCGTGGACACTTGGCTCCATCCTAGGCCCGTGGTGAGGGATGGCACCATGACCAAGAAGTGGCAGTGAGGAAGAGCTACTCACCTCAGTGTAGCTGGAAAGGAGGTGGGGGGAAGGGAGGAAGAAGGGAACGGAGAGGGAAAGAGAGAGGGAGAGGTGCGTGCCTTCCAGTGGTCTGCCTCTAGGGTCAATCTAATATACTGAGTACCTCACAGTCTCTTCTCCTGGCAAAAAGACCTCTCAGCCAGAGAGCTTCTTGTGAGCAGGAACTCTCCTTTAATTTTTCTAGGATCCTTCTAAGACCTCTTTTCAGAGAGCACAGTAAATGCATCAGCAGTAGCACCTTGAGAAGTGTGTTCTTGCTGTGCTCCTTGTAAAGCAGAGCGTGAGAAAGGACTCTTCTGAGGTAGTTATTAGGAGGGGGAATCCAGGAAATGTTGGGGGCATGGAGGTGGAAGAGGCAAGGCAGCCAATGAGCGATGTTCCCGCTGCAGTCCCGATGCTGAGAGGCAGGAGCAGGTGCACAGCAGCGGGGGGTGGGAGGCTCGCTCCACCTGAGGCACGTGGAGTCCACACTGCTGCCAGGGACACCCAGCAGCTCTTCAGAGCTCCCAGCCTGCCTGGGGCAGATTGGGCTGCAGCCACTGGAGGAAGACTCCAGATAAAATGATTCAAACACTCATAGTGGTAGAGCAGCAAAAAGTATCCCAGTGGTAAGGTCAGAGAAGACAGGAACAGGGTTTCCACAGTGAATGCTGCAGGACAATCCACAATTTGGCTGAGTCAGGGTCTGCAAGTTATGGAACTACTCTCCCCCTCTTCTCTCTCCCTTCGCCTCCCCTCCTCTTCTTTTTTGCTGTCATGTTCTGTTGAGTGAACAAATAAATGAATGGCCTAAAATTTATCTAATAAAAATTTGTTACATTCCACACCCCATTTTAGTCATTAAAAACAAACAACAATAAAAGACATTCTGTGTGCTTATATGTATTCTTGTGGACCTGTGAGAGTCTCAAGGATATATAAACAGAAGTGGAATTTACCCAGCTGTCTAACTTTTCTAAGTCCTAGTACGTATAGGCCCTAGAACAATCTGATTCTGTGACTTCAAAAATGAACTTTTTTCAACAACATTAGAGCGTAAGTACACCTGAAAACATAAGAAAATATCAACTATGGTTATACTGAGCTCACAGAAAGTAATACCAAGACTCACAGATTAAACAAAGCAAAACAAAATGAAACAAAACAACAGGGCCTCAGAGTGGCTGAACGCTGCAGAGGCAGAAGAGGAGAAACAGAGCCAGGTCTGCCTGGGCCTGGGCAGCCAGAGCCTGGGCCCTGCCCCATCCAAAGGCGCCAAAGTTGCCCTTCCTGTTTGGGAACTAATTCCCATCAAACCTTAAGCAGGTCAGCTTGCTCCATCCAGCAGAGACTGATATATGCCCCTCCTCCACGACAGTAAAAAATAGCGATTATGAAGTGCCTTGAAATGAAAGTTCTCCTGCAGTTTTGCAGGGAGGGAAGCACTCAGCAACAGAGACTGCAGGCGTAGCTGGGATCGGAAAGGTCAGCATATCCCAGCCCGTGCAGTGATCTAATTACACCCTGCAGCCCTCGCCACCAGCCAATCTCAGCCTCTTCTTCCTATGTTTAGAAACGAGAGATGAACGTGAGAGCCTGAGTTTCTGCTGAGAAATGAAAATGCAGCGCCCCTTTGAGTCTGTGTGTGCTTGTGAATCTGTACACGTGTGTACATGTACACATGTGAGTAAAGACTATAATATATGTCAACATGTTGCACTTCAATAAAATCTCCTGGGTTTTTGCCTACTCCGCAAACATACTCGAGGCAGCAGGTAGCATTTTATTCGACCTTGACAATAGTAAACACTACTAAATATACTGGTAATTATAACTCTACATATAATCCTCTTACCAGAAACGTCACTCTCACTGTTTATGTGACAGTCCAGTGTTTTCTGGGAAATGTGCCTTCATGTTTTTCTTGTTCTATAGCTCCACAGCTTTGCATGTTATTTTGTTTTGTCTATTCCAGAAATATTTAATGGACTCCTGGCAATTGCTCTTTTTTACTTTTATTTTTCTATTGAATTGTTGCATTCTGGGATTCTGAGCTCAGTAGTGATTCCTCTTTTCAGGAGAGACCTCTGGGACTTGCTTCTGCAGGTGAAATCTGCGTCGCCCTTTTATCTCTGCTTGTGGAGAGCTTGCCAAAGCTGCTCTCTGGAGAGAAGGAATCTAAATCATGTGCAATCCGTTCCAAAGGGCATATTGCATGTCTTGCTGGTGGAGCCATTTATCTTCTTTATGCTGGGGTAAAACTGAACCCAAGGACAATCTGGCTTTATTCAAGTCGTTTACCAAGGGAAACATTTATTATGGCTGCTATAATAGTGCAGTACTGAGCCGAGGACATTAACATTCACATGCCTGAGGACCTAGTCCTTCTGTAATCATACCGAGAGAGCTCCACAAGCGTAAGAGTACCAATTTATGAGAGTGGTTTGCAACTTTACAAAGAAAGTTAGATTTGCAAAGCTTTCAAATAAAGGTGATTATCAGTTGCTGTGTGTTGTTAAATCTCAGGAGAAGATAGCTAGTGTGTGGTAAACTGAACTTCCTTAATGTGAATCTCTCTCTCTCTCTCAGATCCAATCTCTTTAAGGTCCCCATCTTTTACCACCCCCCCCAAGCCTATAGAAAAACCCCAAGCCTAGGAATGTCTAGGGGAGGGGAGGTGGAATGTGAGGAAACCCCTGTGCTCTGCCCTCTGTCCTGGACAGTGCAGACAGGGAGGATGCATGAGGCCCAGGAATGTCTGCTGCCAGTTTTCCTCTGGTACCTGCTACAAGTTGGCATCCAGGGGTGGGTGCCTGGCATGAGGCCTTGGACAGTGAAGCCCTCCTCCTGCTGGTGGTAAATGCTCTTGTCAGGCCGCTCACTGCAAGGCCCCGTCCTCCTCCTCTGTGTCCTGGCTGTGCTCCAGCTCTTCCTTGCTATGCGCCAGCAGCCCCTCCTCATCACCATGATCTTGAGTCTGGGGTTCTTCCTGGGGAGGGCCTGCCTCCGTGTGTCTTCTGAAGGTGGGGGTGTCCTGCTGATGCTTGTGCTGCTGCCACTGCTGCCACTGCCACCACCACCGCCACTGCCACCACCACTGCCACCACCACAGCCACTGCTGTTGTCACCTTTCTTCTTGCCATCTGGGTTGGCCTTTTGCTCGTCAGTGATCTGATCCAAGTGGCCCAAGAGAGCAACGATGTTGGAATTGCTCTGGGTCAGGTCTGTCTTGCTGATCTGCGGTTCACTGCTTTTTAAGTTGATCCTGGCCGAGCCACTAGTCATGCCTGTGGAATGGGCAGAGACCTTGACAGGGATGGTGGTTCTGATGCGATGGACCAAAGGGACTATGACACAGGGTGGTTTCACAAGAACTGCCCTGGGCACTGGCACTGGTAACGGGCAGCCTAGATAGTCAAAGAGCCTGTATATGGCAGATGCTGCTCTCTTTAGCCCTTTGGGTCTGTTGGGCTTGGGTTGCCCCACCACGTTGATGTCCAAGGTCTACTCAGCCAACACCTGTCCATTCTCTCCTAGCACAGCTGCCTGGGCATGGCACTCATTAGAGTACTGAACAAAGGCACATCCTTTGTGCACAGAACAGCCAGCCACGCAGCCATATTTGGAAAAGACAGTCTCCACATCTGATTTCTTCACCACAGCTATCTTCCAATGAAAACCTGAGGATTGATGGATTTGGGATCATTCCTTTTGGTGACATTGCTTGTCTGGATCTTCAAAGACATGATGGCCACCAGTACCAAAATTTAGCTTCACTAGCTATTTCTTCCTTTGACTTATGGGGTCAGCAGCAACTGCCTCTGGAAACAGGGCTTACCCAGCTCAGCTTGCCAGAAGCATGGACTCTTCTTACCCCTGGAGCCTGGCTTTGGAAAAGTCCAAAGCTTTGGCGCAGAGAGAAGGGAGGAGGGGCTGGGGCAGGTCTAGTGGGGAGGAGGGACGGGTTTAGAAAACATCTTTCTCTTTGACAGAATAGCAAAACCAATTTATTTATTCAACAAATATAATTTAGGATCTTAATTTGCGTCAGCTGCATAGAAGTAGCATAGAAATAGAAGTGCTATAAACGGATGGAATAAATTTATAGAGCTGAAAACTAGAGTAGAAAACTACATTGGAAGTCAAGAATCCACTCAATGTGTTTAATTCTATCACTGGGTACACAAAAAAGAAAGATCAACAAATATGAAGATAAGTCAATAACAATTATCTAATTGACCACAAAATGAAGAAAAAGACTGAATAAAGCCATGAAATAGAATGTCCCAGATGTATGAGACATTATCAAGTGGCCCAATATACATGGGTCTGGTGTCAAAGACGGGTAGGAGAAAGCATGAAAGAAGAAAGCTTTGCATGGATAATAACTAAGATGTGTTCAAAGTTAAGGAAAGACATTTATCAGCAAAACCAAGACCAAAATTCTAAAAAATAAATCCCCAGTTTATAGGGGAAAGCACTGCATATTATTTGTCCCCCGGATATCAATATAAACTTACTTTCCTTTTTTCATGTCATTCATCTTTAATTCTTTTTACAGATTTTTCCCTGGTAGGTACTCTTGAATATTGACATTTTGGTTAGAATATCAACTGCTCAGAGAGATGTTATCTGAGTAAAAATGAGAGTAGAGCACTTAAAGTCACCATCTGTACCCTTCATTCTCATCTCCTTATTACTCTTTACTAAGTTATCTTGAGGATTTTTGTTTGGTGTTGTGGTGCCAGGGATTGAACTCAGGACCTTGCACTTGCAGGATGAAGGATTTTTTCATAGCATAAATCATTACTTGAATTTATCATAATTTATTTTATGACTTCACTATTCCCTCACTAGAATCTAAAATCTCTGAAAACAGGGAACTTTTTTCACTTGGTAATGTGTACCCTCCATGCTTACAAAAGTGCTTGTCACATAGTGGGAGGTCATTGTGGTTGTGGTTGTGTGTGTGTGTGTGTGTGTGTGTGTGTACAGACACTGAAGGTTTGGGGAACTATTGAGCTCCATCGTGATTCTAAGTTGCTCTGCTCACACTCACTGATGTATGTAGCTCTTCTAGGCTCATCTGTATTTTCTTTTTCTGCTTCTCAAAGTAGTTGGGTAAATAAATATAGTATTTTCACAATATTTTTACCACAACATCCATGAATGGTTTCCTACACTCAGGTGATACAAAATGAAGCAGAAGAGGGAAGAGGAAGTTATAGAAGATGAGTGATTAATTTCTTTTAGACCTGGTGCCTGAAGTTATTGAGACTGTCTTAGATCTGGGGCTGTCATTTTCATGACTAACTTTTTCCAGCTTATTTTTCTTACTGACCACTTCCTCTAATCAATTCTAGTAGGGGGGTCAATAAGGGAAAAGCAAACATCTTAAATAAATGTGATATGCAGAATGTGAATGGATCTTTTCATTTTTCCAAATACTTTATTTCTATTAATTCTATTCCTATGGTACCCATTTGAAAAGTTAAATAGACCAACTAAAAACATTTTTATTGAAGTTAGAAAAAGATTCAAAGAGGTTAGATGACTTTTTCCAAGATTTCACAGGAAAGTATCTAGGTTTAAGTATCTAAAATTATTCCCAACATTTTTCTGTCAACATTTATCCCACGTTTTGGATGCTAAGTCTTGTATTTTCTCTCAAGGATGCTTCCATAGATATTTAGAGGAAATAAAAAATCAGAATATTGAAAATTTGTAATAAGGAAAGACAAATAGCAATTAATACTCTTTCCATGTGGTCAGAACTTGGAATAGATCCTCTAGAGATTTGCATATCCTTTGCCCCTTGTATGAGTGCCTTGTAGACTTGTTATCTTGCTTTGTTTCAGAGGCCAAAATGCCAGAAAGTTGTTCCTGCTATTCACTATATTCTGCCCATGAGCATGTACTAGGGTTTTTAACCACCAGGCATGAAGTTAGAATATATAATATAAGGGAAAACAAGTTTCCAAGTCCCCTGTGGAGGATAGTTCAAGAAGACATGGCAGTGTAGTACTTACTTCAGATGGCATTGCACTGGCTGTGCTTGAATCTGTCTAGATGTTTCAGAAACCTTAATCATCATGCAACTATTGTCTTTGAATGAAATTCCTTCAGCAATTATGTATCTTTGCTAAGTTCTCATTTCATGAAAGAACACACAAAATCTCCTCTTTTGTGGAGTCAAGGCATGGTGATATGGCTAGTTACCATGGCATTGTCCCTGTATGTTCTAGGTACAGCCTGACACTTCTTAGAGATATTTAGCCAAGTGTCTTAATTAATACCAGTATAGGGCATGGAGAGGAGACAGTAGAAAGAGCCCCAGGTATAGATCAGGAGGAAGTACTTTATATATGTGTAATTAGAAGCATGGGATAGAAAATCACTCACTGAAATTTGCTTCTGCCTGTGGCCCTGGGACACACTTGAGGGACACATAGATGATAACAAAATAATATTTTCACTCAAGGAACTCATAGTAAGGAAGATCCACTTAAGCTATCCAAAGCCTGACTGTGAATTTTTAACTATTAGTGTTCACAAAAATCCTTTGTGGTCTATAAAAATGCTATGCAGCTCTTTCCCATCTTGCAAGATGGCAGGTGAAAAAAACTGAGAATCCATACATTAAAGAGAAGAAACCTGAGGCCAAAAAGGCTTCTTCCAGTGGTACTAGTTTAAAAAAAAAAAAAGTAAGGCGAAGGCAAAAAAGTCCAAGAAGAGGCAGCCCCACTGCAGCTCAAATCCTGTCCTGGCTAGAGGAATTAGTAGATACGCCCAATCTGCTATGTATTCCAGAAAAAATTTGTACTAGAGACAGTATACAGCTGCTAAATCAAAGACTGAGAAGAAAAAGGAGAAAGTTCTTGCTATGATCACAAAATCAATCAATGGGGACAAGAATGGTGGTACCCTGGTGGTTAAGCTTTGAAAAATGCCTAGATTCTATGCTGCTGAAGATATGCCCCAAAACCTCTTGAGCCATGACAAGAAACCCCTCCATCAGCATGTGAGGAAACTTTGAGCCAGCATCACTCCCCGCACCATCTTGATCATCCTCACCAGGCTAGTGTCACAGAGGCAAGAGAGGGGTCTTCCTGATGCAGTTGGCCAGTGGCTTGCTACTTGAAACTGGGCCTCTTAGCCTTAATCGTGATCCTCTATGAAAAGCACACTGGAAATTTATCATTGCTACCTCTATAAAAACTGATATCAGCAGAGTGAAAATTCCCAAACACCTCACTGATGCTTCCTTCAAGAAGAAGCTGTGAAAACCCAGACACCAGAAGGGTAAGATCTTCGACACCAAGAAAGACAGATACCAGATTTCAGAGCAGTGCAAGGTGGATCAGAAATCAGTGGACCTACAGATTTTAGCAAAAATCAAAGCTATTCCTCTGTTCTAGGACTACCTGCAACCCATTTTTTCTCTGACCAATGGAATTTATCCTCATAAGTTAGTGTTCTAAGTTTCTTACTAAGAACCTAATTAAATAACTGATACATAAAAAATGCTATGCAAATATTAAGGCATTGTGGTGGATCGATAACTGTGGTCAACTTGTAACACCCAGTTGAACAGAACCAGTGTAGTGCTGGGTGTGGGAGTCCCACCTGAGGATTGCTGCCTGCATCGTAAGAGGCAGAGCTAGAGAAGATGTTTAGGGGCCATAGGGAGCTATTTGTTCTTTTTAATGTGTTTTGTACAGGGTCTTACTACAGCTCAGACTAGTAGTGATCCTTCCATTTTCAGCCTCCCCAGCACTGGGATTGCAGGCCTGTGCCAACATACCTAGTCTCTGGCAGCATGCCCTGGGGGCAAGGCCAGCATGGCATATGGCACCGGGGATCAAACCCTGGTCCCTGTTCCTGCCTAAGCAAGTGCTTAGTCCACTGAGCTATCTTGCCAGCCTCGATGGTTACACCTTCACAATGGCTTTCCTGATAGTATTCCTGCTGTTCTCATCATCAGAGGAGCTTGAGACCTCACTGTCACTAAATATGACTATGGTACTTTGGAGCGGGGCATGGCGGGGAGCTCTGGAAACAAGCTCAGAAAAGAGCAGGCATTTAATATCCATGCAACTGTTGCTGTAACTAAAGTGATGATTGACATTTCTTTTCTATAGGTTTGGGAGAGTCAGCTTTGATAGTGGGAGAACAGATCCAAGTGTTAGCGTGACTGGATATCACCGAAGGATTTTCGGTAGTGCTGGAGGTAAAGGTCCCAGGGCAGCACCCGTAGAAACAAAGGCAACCAAACCGTTCTTTTCTTTTCCAAGGAACTACATCTGGCCAGAGTCACTCTAGAGGAAGGCTCTCATCCACGGAGAGGCAAGAATGGTTGCAGATCCCCATGCTACAGTTCTTGAAAGGGTAAGTGGCAGTATCTTGTGAGTAGAGCATACTTAAGCAGGGAACCCAAGGTTACTCAAAAATAATATAGAAACTGCAGGATTCCACAATAATTCAGTGTAACCAAACATTTTTAAAGGGGTGCTGATAGGAATGCAGCACAGAATACAAAGTTTTTTAACTGCTCCATTAACATCATTCCAAGATGGAAAACAACATTCCGTAATGTGTTCTTTTCTATACATTGGGTTCAAACTCCAGATGGCACTAAGAACCATCGATGCTTGAGCTCACCATGCCTCTAGACGTCCTTCCTATGTCTTCTTCCAGCACACAGTGAGTTTCCCCATTCAGACCCCACATTGTTCTACCTCTGAGCATTGGTTCAGGATTTGCATCTGCCTGCAACATTACATGACTCAACACTTCGCCCACCCTGACATCTCCAACCCACGCGCAGCCTGCGCCCCCAGTTGGAAGACATCTAATGAGGTGCAGTGCTCACCCTGCCCGCAGTCTGAATCATTTTCATGCAAACCATCGGCTCTTTTGTGTCACAGGAATTTATTTTTTTTAAGATTTTTTTATTTTTTATTTTATTTTATTTTCTTGTTTCAGAACTTTTGTTTGTTTATTTATTTTTATGGCCGGCTCAGCCTGCCCTGAGGGCAGGGCTGACGCAGCATGTGGTGCCGGGGATCGAACCGTGATCCCTGCAGCTGCCTGCAGGCGCTTTAGACCACTGAGCCATCCTGCCAGGCGCCTGTCACAGGAATTTATCTGACCAATAACTATTTTAATGCATAGTGCAGCTCTGCTCCTCAACTGCAAGCTCTGAGCTCAGGGCTCACTGCTGGTATATTTTTAACTTGTTTCATGAATACACATACAAAGCCCAATTGGTGCCAAGCACTCAGCTGGTGCTCACCTCTGTCATGAGACCCATCGCTTTCTGGAATGCAGCTGCTGATGAGCACATGGGATGATTAGCCAGCCTCGGCCTATTCCTTTGGCAGTTTTTCATGTTTATCTTCCAATTTGTCTCTGTTAAAAATCAATCCCATCTCAAAATACTTAAGGCACACATGTACACACACACACACAACACAGGTGGGGCTCTATTATGTCCTTTATCCCCAAATAAGAGAATCCACACTATAGTTTATCTGGCTACACCTCAAATACTATGAAGATCTTTTAAAATAGAAGCTGAACTCTGAGCACATCAAAATGTGTATTTATGTGTGGTTACTGCTTGTCCCACTAAATTGAAAGTTCCTTTAGGGTAGGGACTATGTTAGCAGCTCATATCCAATGCCTTCTGTGTAGAAGGAACCTAATGATTCTCACCTGATGTATATGTGGCAGATTTAAATTTGTATTATCCATTAGTGCCATACTGTAAGAGACATGCCGTGCTTCTCAAGGAAAGCAAAATGGGACAAGAAAAGATTTTCTATGCCTAGCTCAGTTAAAGTCTTTCATAGGTCTCTCAAACAACTGGAATTAATCTATCAACTTATTACATGTTAATTTTAAGGAAAGAAAACATTAATTCCTATGTACCAGGATTCCTACAAGATATTGGTAGATGCTAAAATACCTTAGACGCTGTTTTAGCTTAAATACTGTGGATGTTGGCTGGGCCTCACCAGGCAAACGATGACTTTTGCTGCCAGTTTCCCCCTTAAGTCTCAATTTTCCATTTGTAATTACCAAAAAAAAAAAAAAAAAAAGAGCCATAAAGATAGCAGCTAAAATGCATTACAAGTCCTTGTGGGGCAGGGTGAAGGGAAGAGCTTTCCCCAGGGACATATATTTTCTATACAGTTCCTCCTCTTTCTGTTGGAAATACTTCTTGACTGGAAGGCTTGCAAGAATATCACAGCTGCATGGGCACGGGGAAGACCAGCTTCGAGGAGAAGGACAGTTCCTGCTAGTTAGCAACATGTGTGCTTATGCTGTCTGTCGTTAACTGTGCTCAGAACCTGCTTAGTGGTTTAAAAGTGCCAGTTCCTTTTGATGACTACCTCTTCATGATCCTGTGCATGTATAAAATACATTGCATAAAATTATAGATACTAATTGCCATATTTTCAGGTGCTTAGCCTTACCGAAGGCACATTGCAATATATTTATTAATGAATAAATTAAACCTATTTTACCAAATCAGGATTCTAAGGTTTGCTGAAGTCTAATCTTCAAGTAGTTTAGGTCTTAACTCTCACAAATGTATAGCAAGCAAGTGTCCAAGACATATAAAACTCATTCATTAGAAGACCAGCAGAATGACAAAACTGGGTCAAAACAGCATTTGAATATTGAGTGTGCATATGTATCATCATCAGTTTAAAGAAAAATCTCGGAATAAGATTGTAAACTTAGACATCAGATGTGGTTACAGGCATATAGGACAACAAAGCCATAATAACTAAGATTGACTTTTTCAACTGAAATTGACTTTTTCTTTCTTTTTTCTTTTGGACAAAAATCCATTTCAATGTAATATTTTCCTTCAGGGTATCATTTAACTTTACAGCGTCTATATATTAATTAGTAAGAGAATGCTATCTTTTCCTGGACTCTCAGTTGACTCTTAAGCATATTAAAAAAAAAAATACAGTAGTCACGTGTGTTCATATACACCTGTCATCCCAGCACTTGGGAAACTGAGGCAAGAGGATCACTGTGAGTTTGAAGCCAACCTGTGCTACATAGTATGTTCAAGCCCAGCCTGGATCACATAGCAAGATGCTGTCTCAAACAAATAATCACATAAAAATGCAGTAATCTTTTTTATCCTTTTCATGATTTGAATCAAATTTCTCAGTGACTCTTAGAGAAACATACACAAAAGCCCAAAATAAACCATTTTCATAGGGAAGACCTACTTTTAAAAAATTTATCAGGCTGTACTAGTTGATACATTGTGTCAACTTGAGAAGTTTAGAAGTTTACTTCAGTCACTCAGCAGAGAACCAGGATTCTTAGTTTGTAAACATCCTCATCCTGTGTGAGATGAGGGCATGGACATTGTGAGCTCTAAACCCCACTCCAGGTTAGCCTGCTTGTAATATGAAGAGGAGAGAGAGCCTGGCTAGAAGCCACAGCTGCTGCCCTTCCCTTTGCTCTGTGCTGTTTTCTACTGCCATGAACTGCTGTTTTCTGTCCTGTGCCACTCTGCCTGGGAGCCAACTGAGTGTGGACTGAAACCTGCACAAACGATGAGCTAAATAAACCTTTCCTTCCTTAATGTTGGGTGTCAGATATTTTGTTTCAGCAAAGAGTAAAAAGTAACTGAGACACAGGTTTACCTGGTATTTGTATTTTCATGGTAGAGGCCTATGCTAAGGACAAGAAAAGTTGGAAAGCTTTATTGAAAATTCTCTTGCTTCGTAGCAGCTGTCTCTATATAGATATTGATTCTTAAAGACAACTTATGTAGAATTAAATAAGAAACTGAACCCAGCTCTACACTATCTTGGTACCCACTCACCTGATAATGATGCCAAGGGTTGGAGCCTGTGAAGTACCAGCCTCTGTGGGCTCTCTTCTCTACCCACTGGGCCTCCAACCACTCCTGCCATGACCATACCTCTCCCTGTACCCGGGCAGCCTGCTATCTCTGAATCATCCAGCTCTGTGTTTTGGCCATTTTGCTCTTCCCTTTTGATTTTATAGTTGCACTGATACTGCACTACAAGTAGTAAAGATCAGTTCAACCAGTGACAACTGACATTACTGATTTGATATTTTCCAGATACTTTCTGTGTAGAACGGCCCATGACAAGTTTCTTTTTCAGTTCATTCTTGGACCTGGTATGATTTACATAGATGTAATCACAAGGAACTAATTTTATGTATTTTTGACAGTTCTTTCATTATCTATCAGTCAGATAGGTATACCTGATCCCTTTGATCAGATATAGTCCTCTTCCCAAGGTTGTTAAAATAAAATAGAATAAAGAAAAGTGAAAAACCAGAAAGACATACTGTTGCTCAAGTCAGTGCTCAAGAATATCCATATAACTCAAACTGGTGGAAAAAATATTGAATATAGGTTATGGTCATTGGAAAGCAAGTAATTGGGACCCACTGAGGTGGACCTTTGGGAGTACAAATCTTTTGAGGCATGATGGGAATCTCTTGAGCAGGGTCTTTCATAGCCATCACATCTTAATCTAAAGACTTATATCTCATTTCCTTCAGAAGTTTGTAGAATTTTTCCATCCTGCCACTTCCTATAGTATTCCTTGTAGGGATCAGGTGGCTGGTACTAGAACAGCAGCTATAGAGTAGAGAAGGTAGGAGCGGACACAAAAGGACCACAAGAAGTGGAGGAAATGTCACGCAATGCACTTGATGTTATAATACTTGGCAATGTCAGTGACATTAGTGTGATGTTTAATGAATAGGCAAATAAGTGAATGAGGAATTAATAAATAAAATCTTTTTAATCTTCCTGTTTTCTCTCTTGGTTTTCACTGATTTAAACCTTGTTCAAGAAAATGTGCTAATCTCTTTCCAAAACCCCATGAGAGTCTCTATGACCTGCTATTCCATGGTGTGATATATATATTCACTATATAAAAAGCTATACACACATTTTATGTTATTAACCAGCAGATTGATAATTTTCACTTTTGTCTAGGACTATTATTTGTGTGCAGAGTCCTTAGAAACCTAACCTGGGCCCCAGGGATATAGCTCTGTGATACAGAGTTTGTTTGGCATACATGAGGCCTTGGTTTGGATCCCCACTACTGCAATTTAAAATAGAAAGAAAGAAAACCAGCCCTGAGCCCCTCAAGCTGTGACACCGGTGCTGAGTCTCCAGATTGATATAAAAGCCTTGGAGTGGAGATGCAGCCAAAATATACCTTAGTTTACTTTATCCAAAAATGAGTTTCAAATAAGAAAAGAAGTAGAAAGAAGTTAGAAATGTTTCTAATTAGTGTGAGGACATCTCTTTTTGAAGAATAAACATCTCTCAGGCTTTTTCAAATTATAAAATGATAATTTTTTAAAATTTCACCACAGTACTCACACTTGTAAACTTCTGGACAAGGATCTATAGTTTCAACAAAAAGGAAGCAAGAGACTATATAAAAATGGCTTAGTGTGATAATGCTCATGAGATTGTCTGAAAACACAATTCAAAACTTGGGATCCATAACATGGTGACTTTTTAAGTGACACAAATAAAGCACACTTCTCAGTCAATTAACAGAGTAAAGAGGCTGGCAATGAGATCTTCATTGTTTGGTGTCAGCCCGTACAAGTCCTCTGCAGCCTCAATAAATGCATTCTACAATGCCTGGAGCGTAGTAGGTCCTCAGCAGAAGCCACTGTGCACCACATAAATGTGACCAAAGCGTGGAGACAGACTGCGAAAAAGACTTTCAGGCCCAGCATGGGCACTAGGGGCAGGCCATGCCGTTGTTGGGCTTTTGCCCTTTCTATATTAATATTCAGGCAAGCAGAGTTAGCAATCTTTATTTGTGGGCAGACTCCCAAAGCCAAGTTTCAGGGTTCTTAAAGCGAGAGTTGTGTGTTGGACCTTTTCACATTTCCAGCCATGCCTAGCAAGCCTCAGAGGGGAGCAGGCACCCAGCTTCAGGTCAGTTCCTGCTCTCTGCCCAGGAGAAAGGCACCACCCAGAAGAAAGCAGAGGGGACAGGGCCCGGGCTCTGCAGGAAGAAGCCACCTCTGCCATCATGGTACAAAACACAAATTCTGAATTCTTTATTTTTCCCATCAATTCAAAGGAATATGTCTTGGGAGTTACTCCAGAAGGAAGAGGGGAAACTCGCAGGAGAAGAATCTGAGAAATAATCTTGTTTTGCCTTTTTAAACACATTGAGCCTTGAGCCATAATGTAATCATAGAGTTGAAGCACACACACACACACACACACACACACACACACACACACACGGTGGGGGGGAGGGCTGGGCAGAGACCAACAGCAATGCATTTCCACCTATCTGTGTTCTAGCCCTCCTGGATGACAGAGCCAGAAAGAGAGGACTGGGAGAAGTGAGAAGGTTGTCAAAGGTTGTCCCCTCATCCAGGACAGTGTCACGAGGCCATGGGGGGGGCAGACAGGAAGTGGGGGCTCTTGCTGCACTCCTCATCTGATCCAGCTCTTTGGCAAAGAGAAGGGCGACCTTGCAGTCCCTCGACTCAGTACAAAGCTTCCTTAGATTAGTGCCCAAACTAATTTTTATGACATGTCATTCCAGCAAGGGCGCTGCTGCACTTCACAGATGGGCTTCCCCCGATAGCGACTGTTGATTGGCCAAGCTGGGATCTGGCTGGATTAGGGAAATTTAAGCTGACAGCTGGTCTTTTTGCATGAGAGCATAAAGCCTCTGTTGTTGGAGGAAGAAATGGGGGCTGGTCAGACCCCATAGCCCAATAGGAAGGCTTGCTCTTAGCAGTGGCCAACATTTCTCAAGCTAAGATGACTTGTGATAAACAAGGATTGTGCAAGTACAGTTATACTGTACATGCCCGAATGACCTCAGGCTTTGCCAGAAAGGCCAGAGTAAGCAAGAAAGTAGCCCAGCAAGCCTGGTGTGGGCACACAGACACAATCCGAGAAGCCCCTCACAGGTGGAAATCCTGAAGTCCTAGTCAGCATGGAATTTAGCCTCCCTAAAGCAGTGAGTCACCTCTAAGTCTCCCCTAAAAGGTTAGTTCATATTATCGGTTGAGCTTGTAGAGTAAGGATTTAAAAGATTTATTTACCAAGGAAAGACCTGGACGCATTTGGGAAGAAGACTATGAATGCAAGCATAGATGTGTGCACACACTCATTATCCTAAGAGCTTAATGGGCACTAAGTCACCCGATCCCACAATGCCCTCTAAGAGGCAAACCATTATTTTCCTTTTTATAGGGAAGAGTAAACTATGGCTTAGAGAAATTAGGTAATGTGAGCTATTCCAGAAGCCTAACTAGCATGAATCTTACTGCTTTCCAAATTATACATCATAACTCATCACTGATTATAAAATCCATTTAATGGGTCACCCCTGGGCTTTAACTCAACAGGAGAAATTCAAGGTGTTCTAGGTATAGTAAGAATAAAAATTGTAGGGCCAGTGAGATAGCTCAGTGGACTAAGAACTTGCCTAGGCAAGCTCAGGGGCCAGGGTTCAATCCCTGGCACCAGATCAAGCACCAGCCCATCTCTTGGGCACACTGAGCCAGCAATGAAGTCAGGGGTGGTGGTACATACCTGTAATCCCAACACTAGGGATACAGAAAACCAAAGGATCACTGTAAGTCATAATTTCATAGTGAGATCCTGCACAAAGAAAAATGAAAAGGATTGTGCTAACATTTTTTCAATTCTATTATATAGATGTTATACATTGTATGTTTCAATATAAAGTATCTGACCATAGGTTAATTTTCTCTATTTTTTAAGTTTTTGTAAATGTAATGATGTATTATATATATACATATTTGTGTGTCTATTTTATTTTGCATAACATTATCTTTGAGAGAATAATCAATATTCATGTTGTAGTTCATTAATTCTCATCAGTGTACTATACATGTATACTATATATATATATATCGTAGGACTGCATACTTTTGTACTAGTCTCCCCTAGCTAACACTGGGATTGTTTCCACTTTCTGACTGTTACAGTGCCGCTATGAATGTTCTGATAGTTGTCCTTAGACAAAGACAGGCATGCACCTTTATTTGGTATATATATACCTAGGCCTAGAAGTTCCAGGTGAATGGGTACAGGGGTGTTCAGGTTTATTCTGTAAAAATTGTCAGGTTTATTTTCAAAGCCATAATTTTCAGTAGTTCCATTGTTGTTCTTCCTGTGAATTCTAGCCTAAGAAGCCTGAAGTACACTAGCCCGTGATTTCTGTGCGAAAATGTTTTCTGCAAGCTACAAATATAGAAACGTTTACTGTCACTCCTGCTCCCACGTGCTTCTTATTTCTTTTGCATCCTCCCTCTGCACACTGAGCCTGGCTGCAAAGGTGGAGGTGGGTGGGCCCCCAGTTTCTCAAACTGCATCAAGGGGGAGGGCATATACCTGGCAGAGGTGCCATAGCGGCCTGCTGGTGATGGAGGGTCCTGCTTTGTGCCACTGGACCCCTGTGACTCATAGCCCTAAGCAGCCAGTTCTAGATATCCAGGATACTAGAGGTAGGGACAGTCTGACTGCGTAGTCACTGCCACCCTTCTGTCCTCTGAAGTCCACCTGGTCCTCTAGAGCTCTCTCTGCTTTGTGGCCCTTTCCTTCAGAGGGTGAACCCCAGACAGAGGACAGGGACAGCAAACTTAAAATTTGCCTGAAAAATGAACAAATGAGTTAGTTTATTGTGAGTAAGAAGGTAGCAAAATGAGAGAAAAACTGAGCCTATAGCCTCCAGCCAAGAGATGGCTTGAAAGAATGGACAGGCAAGGAAAACACATCCAGCTCACGGTGCCAGCCAGGGCTCTGCCTTTTGTGTGCCAGGCAGTGATGAAGATGCTGTGCACTGTTCACCACCCATAGCTCTCCTGTTGGCACAGAGCTGGTCCACAACATGCCCACCACAGCTTGTGCCCCTGCCTCCCCCAAAACAGGCCAGGAGGGTGAGGGAAGGTACCTAACCCCTCTGAATGGCTCTGACCCAAGGGCTGCCAGCTACAGCTGCTCTGTGTATATTTTCTCATTAATGGCTGGGGAAACAGCTCAGTGGCCTAAGCACCTATCTGGTAAGCACAAGAATCCGAGCTCAATCCCCAGTGCCACATGCCATGATGGCCCTGCATTCAGTGGGCCACCCAAAACTGGGTAGGGGGGGCATGCCTCTAATTCCAGTGCTGGGGAGGCTGAGACAGGAGGATCGCCCCAAGTTCAAGCAGTGCAATGACACCCTGTACCATAAATAAATAAATAAATAAATAAATAAATAAATAAATAAATAAATAAATTTTAAAACTCTCAGTGATTATGACATGTTAAAATGTAGCCTTTGGGATCTATAAAGCTAACATATATTATTAAAAGTTAATTACATCAAGAACATGCTTATTGAAAATTTTTAAATTATCTATGTGTCTTATACTGCAATGCTCTGACCTATCGTTGCTCTAGATTGGATCACCTGCACACTCACACCCATTACCTGTTCTCCGGAGGCAGCTCTAGCTTTCTGCTG
The DNA here is from genome assembly GCA_004027025.1 of Myocastor coypus. Lineage (NCBI taxonomy): Eukaryota > Metazoa > Chordata > Mammalia > Rodentia > Myocastoridae > Myocastor > Myocastor coypus. Next base: position 132,304 of record PVJA010000063.1, on the reverse strand, counting down.
ACTCAGTTTTCCTGTCCTCTGACAAAAGCGTCAAGTTTCTTTCCTATAGAGGACCAGGGCCCCAAAGTTAACAATACTAATAGCTAACATTTAGGGAGCATTTCTATTACATTAGGCACAATTTTCTATGCTTTATCTATACAAACATATTTGTTTCTAATGAATAATACCTGAAAAGAATATTATCTTTTTTTTTTTTTTCAAGGGAAGAAATGGAGCACAACCAGCCAGGCATAAGTAATCCAATTATTTGCCCTGCTGAGAGGCTTGCAAGATTAATGGTTACAAATCAGGAATGCCTGTCTTTTGACTCAGATGTCAGACATGGACCAAAGTCATGCTGTCCTTCTATGACGAGCTACTCGCCTAGTCTTTTGATCATGTCAGATTGTGCTTTATTTTCCTCAACCCAGAAAGCACTGGGAAGAATTTGCTCTACAGTGCCAATTAGGCTGTAGATCAATGGTGGTGGGAGAAATATCCCTCCCCTGCTAGTCAGAACCATCGCTACCAGAATTTTTTAGTTTATCAGAGCACTAAGGTTGTTTTAAGGTCATGATTAAATATGCAAACATATAGATAGATGGATGGATAGATAGATAGATAGATAGATAGATAGATAGATAGATAGATAGATGATAGAAATTTAATCCATCTGGCACCTATGAATATTTAATCTAAATCGTATGTAATAGTGTGTCAACCCCACTTTCTCTCACTGTAAGATGCTTGCTTTGGGCTACAGTGGTGTCTTGTTCTCAACTCACTGAAAAACAAATTCTGATCTTTTCCTTTTAAAGTATTCTGTTTCCAAATGCATTTTTTTTTAAGAAGGAAGGAAAAGAACCCCATATCCCAGTGCCATGAATCCAGACTACATTCCCCCCCCCCCCCCCGGCATGTCCTGCACTTTCTAGATGTATAAAAGAGTTATGAGTCCCTGGGGGGAAAGATAACATCAAAGAGCAAATAAATTCTATGGATGACATCTGCAGAATTTGTGAAAATGACTATAACCTCATGCTTTTAGCTAATACTAGTGAGGATTTTGTTGAGGGACAAGAATACTGAATTGAATTACATAAATGGGAAAAAGGAAATGCATTTCCATAATTCACTTTGAATTACAGAGATTGGATCTTTATGTTCCCTTGTTACGAATTCGGGGGCAGGGGGTAAAAAGCCAACTTAAATTGTAAGGACAACGACCTGTCAAGAAGGCAAAGCTTCTTCCATGACAGTCATGACGCTTACGTGTGGCTCTTTTCCCCCTCCGAGCTTTACACATCATCACCACCATTCTGGTAAAATATCTCTGGAGGCCTATTTGCAACCAGCATGGCTAATCAGTGCAGCCAGAGAATGTGGTACCTCCCTGGGTTCCTGGGCCCTTTCATTCAGAGAAATACCTGCACTTCTTTCCTTGTCCTCAAGGCTATTAAGTACTTTTTAAATACCAAATAATTTTAAATCTAGACCAAAAGGCAAAATGAGGAATGGAGTACTGAACTGAAAGAAACTAGTCGCAAATCTTCAAAATTTCAAGTGTATACAACTTAGAGAATGTCAGTCATATAGCATTATTTACTTATTTGTTCATTTATTTTAATGTATTGGGTTGTTACAGGGTCTTACTCTGCAGCTCAGACTCATAATAATCCTCCTGTTTTCAGCCTCCCCAGAGCTGGGATTACAGTTGTGTGCTACCATGCCTAACTGTGGCTGGCTCAGTGCGCCCTGGGGGTGGGGCTGGTGTGGCATGTGGTGCAGGGAATAGGATCGTGGTCCCTGCTTTTGCTTAAGCTTGCCTAAGAAGGCACTTTAGTCTGCTGAGCTATCTCACCAGCCCTAATCATTTAGCATTATGAAGGAGGCAGACAAAGGAAAACCTAAGGAAAAATGAAGACAGACTTGTAGCCTGACTTAATTCACAGTACTAGTAAGGTATGAAACAATCTCCCACTGAGGTTCTGTTTCTGTTGTCATGCCATAACTGTGTGGTCTTAGTTACTTTTCTCTCATTGCTGGTACAAATACCCGACACCCAAAATGAAGGAAGGAAAGGTTTATTTAGCTCACAGTTACTGGAGATTTCAGTTCATACTCGGCTGGATCCAAGGCAGAGTGGAACAGGGTAGAGAGCATCCAGTTCATGGTGGTGGAACAGCAACAATCATGACAGAGGCAGCCAACCAAACAAGGGAGCAGAGAGCAACAGCTCTAGTCTGTCTCTCTGTCTCTCTTTATATTGCATTCAGGCTCTCTGCCTCAGCCTAACCACCTTAGACTACACTTATAATCCCAGAAGTACTCAGGCCATAATTCCATCAGTATTAAAACACATAAGTCCATGAGTCAAGTCTCATTCTACAGAAGTCCCTGCCCCATGACTGCATGAGGTTTTGGGGGGACAACTATACATAAACCATAACATGTGTCATTATGTTTATTAATGCTTCGATTCCACATTAATCTAACTTTATTTTATCACTGTGCTAGAAGTCTTGTTCCTACAAAAAATGTCATGATTAGCACACTGGAGTCATAGGTCACATCCTATGGTAAAATTACGTGGGACGTACACCACCAACCTGCAAATGGAAAGTACAGAGGTGCTATTCCTGCCTGGATGTGTTTTGACAATAAGAATGCCATGATCCAGGTAAAACATTAAAGAAACAGTTTGTGGCTTCTCAATGGACAAAAGAGAAACTCGTGTCACGGCTGGGTTTTGTAGCTGATGGAGTAGAAGCACTCATAGAGGCCGATGTGATTTTACAACACTCCCTAAAGTGTGCTTTCCAGTTCTGTGGTTGTTCGTGTCTGTCCTCTTTGAGGACATAGCAAGCAAGCTTATCACAGTTAGGATGGCACAGTCGGTAGTAACAATAGCCAGGATAGCCCAATCGAGGGTGTTTGTTTTGTCTTGGGGGTTCTAGGGGAAAATTTCTGAAATTATCTTTAGGGACCAGAATGATGTATATTGAATAAAGAAACAGAAGAGGATGGACTTTCAAGTTGGCACGAGTTGGCTTAGTGCCCCAAAAGAAGAACAGAGATCTGCAGAGACAGTCGCAGGACCAGCCTTGGAGCCCAGTAAAGGGAACACAGCAGTTTCCTAAAACACATCCTATGGGATGATGCCCTGACTGCCACACAGAGGGGCTCCATGCTTCTGTGCCCTTTTGTCAGTGCTGGAGATTGAGCCCAGATCCTTCACACTGAGCTATACCCACCCCATTTTGACCCAGGACTAAGTTGTCCAATCCAAGTTCAAAGTTGAAATCGACCTGCCTCAGCCTCCCAAAGGATTGAAATTAATGGATGCCATGCTACATCCCTGCATGGCCTTCCTGCTTCTCTCCTTCAGCTTCCTGAAGCTCTTAATGTGAAGCATTTCGAGGAAAATGCCCTTCATATTAACTATAATTTTTGGAATAAATACTTTTTTTTTTACATTTGAAAAAAATGCTTTTCAGATTATTTGACTGAAAAACAGGATGTGAAAATCCTAGAAATGAACAAATCTACGTATAAATGGCTTTTAAAGGTAATGGCATTTTTTTTCTGTTTTTGCTTTTGTATTTTAGGGAAGGGTCTACAGGGTGTTCAGGGTCTCACTACTAGATCGGACTCGTAGTGATTTACCTGTTTTCAGCCTCCCAAGAGCTGGGATTACAGGCACATGCCACCACGTCCAGTCTCAATTGCTGTCTCAGCGCACCCCAGGGGTGAGGCCAGCACTGCAGGCCCTGGGGATCAAACCCACTGCCCCTGCACCTGTTTGCAGGTGCTTTAATCCACTGAGCTATTTGGCTGGCCCTAGGGTAATGGAATTGCAGAATGGCTATAATTAATTGAGTGAACACTTAATTATAAATTTGCACTCATGGGGCTATTTAATATACAAATACTGTGTAAAGACTGTAAATACTGTGCTGTAAATATAACATATCCCATTTTTTATTATGTATACAGAACACAAAATGGTAAAAAAAAAAAAAAAAAATAAGATTAGAAACGATACAGAATAGGAATTGAACAATGGCTGCTGGATTGCATCATGCTGTCTTCAAATTAGTTCAGGTTCCCAGATAGAGGGATGCCAAACTGGTTTTTAAAAGGTTGTAAGAAATTTAAAAGGACAAGAAAAACAAAAAGCATCAACTGCTCCCCGCTGCAAACTAGAAATGCAGATGGCAAATAAGTATATGAAAATCTGTTCAACATCATTCATTATTCAAGAAATGCAAATTATTACATTCCATATTTTGATAATCCCCTTTCCAAATCTTGGGTTAAAGGCACAGCCATGGTGGTGCCAAACAGCTACAATGGCACTGCCTGTCTCAGCATCCCTGCCATAGTAACCCCTTGGTATTTCCCAAATCAGTTTAAATGTACCCCTTTGTCAAATAAAAATTCAAAATTTCCCATTCATTTTTCTGCCTGGAGCTTGAGGGAGGGCATTAAAAGGCGGGGTGGGGTAGAGGTGGGGAGGAAGGTGTGAGGAGGGGCTGTGGCTCTCCTCCTGTATCTGTGGGTCCCGGTTGCCAAGAAAGATACATCCTAACTGGGTTTTTAATTGCAGGTGTGATTGTCCCTCGTGCTGCCCAGAGGACATCACCACGTTAATAGCAGCAAGTGTACTGGGATCAAGAAGGAAGCTCCCAGTTCGGCATTTTTCAAAAGGAGGGTTCCAGGCGTCCTGGGAAGGAACCTCCTCCTGGACACTGACTGGGAAGGGTGCCTTTTGCGGGTCTTTTTGCAAAAAGGCAACTGATTAAGCAGTGGATCAAATAGAAGTGAAAGACTTGCTCACCGAGTTAAAAAAAAAAAAAAAAAAAAAAAAAAAAAAAAAAAAAAAAAAAAAAAAAAAAAAAAAAAAAAAAAAAAAAAAAAAAAAAAAAAAAAAAAAAAAAGATCTGAGCTAAAATAAAAATAGCTCCAACCCAGAGATCAAGAGGACCATTTTGTTCACGGAAAGAATAGAAGCGGTCCTCTTGCGCTCTGCCGAGCCACCAGCTTCAAGTGCGTCATTGTGCCAATAGCAGAGCCTATGAAAGGCTTCATTATGAAGAAGTTAATGCCTGGCCGCAGCCGACTCCATCACAGCGAAATTGCCCGCCTCGAAAGACCGCCTCCTCGGAATCTGGGGTTAATTACTCAAATCTCCAAATTATCCTTTGGAGAGCAAAATGAAGCACGCAAAAATCAAAAGCAGATCTGTAGCTGAGATTATGAAAAGGGGTCAAGTTTTTTTCATTTAAATGAAAAAAAATGATTATTTCTATTGGAGGACGCACAAGAAGGAAGTGGGGAGCTGCGTGAGCACCGGCCAGGCACTTGGTGCCCGGCCGATGAACAGCCCCAGGGGAAGACGAGTTCTGCCCTTGTAAATACGTGGAGGCACCGTCATCTAAGACTCAGACAAGTCACCCCAAGTCAAACTGTTTGAGGAGAATGGGGGGGCCGGAGTGGAAACACTCCGAATCTTGTAGGGACATTCTCTCTAGTTAGCATTTTCTAAATTAGCTGCACCAAAGCAAACCGCTGAAAAATCAAATACTTTCTTCACGCATACATACGTTTGTTTCTTATCTGTACTTTTCATTTTAGGAAGTAAGCTTATTCTTTAAGATGCTCTTGGTTAAGCACCCCCCAAGTCTTTGGTTTTCTTGCTGCTTTTCTGCCCATCAGCCCTAGCAGTGAGAAACTCTCAAAACTTTATGAGTTGCATCTCTCCTATAGAGGCACTAGGCCTATTCTTAGAAGGGAAAGAGTTTCACAAATGCTTTTTTAAAAATTTTATTAATTTTAATAAGAAAGAAATATGAGACAGTTTCAAAACATGTTACAAGGACAACCACAATAATTAATACACTGCATATTGTTGTCTTCATAGTAGTTGTTCACAAAGTTCAGAAGGGTTTTTGTTTTGTTTTGTTTTTGGCTGGATCAGGCTGCCTTAATGATGGGGCTGGGGATCGAACCTCCTTCCCCTGTGCCTGACTGGGATTGCCCATAAAAGCACTTTAACCACTGAGCTAACCCGAAAGCAAAAAATTCTAAGAATATTTCACTTTTTAAATTTGGTGTTTTTGTTAAGTTTATGATTTAAATTTTTATCCATTTGTTTTCTTCTGTAGTGATGGTTTGCAGTGGCTTAACAATTCTTTTTTTTAAATTTTATTAATTTTAATAAGAAAGAAATAACAATGAGATAGTTTCAGAACAGGTTAGTAGGACAGCCACAATAATTAATATAATGTGTATTGTTGGCTTCATAGTAGTTGTTCAGAGTACAAGGTGCAGACATGTTATCTTTTTATTTATTTATTTATTTTTATTTTTATTTTTTTACGAGACCAGGGTTCAAACTCACGACCTTGCATTTGCCAGGCAGGCACTTGTGCCACAGAGCTAACTCCCCAGGCCATGTTATCTTTTTTAAACACTATTGGTAGAAATCTTTCTTCTCATTAAACTAACAGAAAGTAGTTGCATGTATAGTCCAATAGTCCATAATAGTAGTGGGTTATCAGCAGAACTGGCAATGTCAGAAGCTGTTGACTCGAGCCTTTTATAGCTCAGCATACTAATCTGGCTTTATTTTTTATACCTTGTGGTTAGATTTTTTTTCTGGATGGTTAAAGCCAAGTTAAAGCAAGACCTTATAACTAAAAATGTAACTTTTATATCTGACAAAGTCAATCAAATCCTCGCACGATTTACCCTGAAACCATGTACAGCGTTTTGTAGAGCTTTTGATGACTCTTTATGGAAAAAGGCTTCAGTGTTTAAAGTCAGTATTCCTCAAGCGAGAGGATCTGTGAGCTCCCTCTCAGAAGTAGGAGAAACTTTTATTTCTTTTTAAAAAGGCCCCTACAGTTCGCAAGTTTTTAAAAAATGAATTGCAAGGACATTGGTATAGTTCACAGTCAGCCCAACCTCCATGTCACTGACACACATCTGCTAACCTGAAGCAAGTTACTTAAGTTCATTGGGAAGGGCTTTGTGCCCTGAAAGTTCTCAAAATCAGACCAGTAAGGACCTTATTAGTCCTGGGTTGAATCAAACAACACTTAAAGTCATGGCACAAATCCTGTCATATAGTGTTAATATTAATATCATTCAATTTTATTTTTTGTTATTGATTGATTGATTGATGGATTTTTTGAGACAGTATCTCACTTTGCAGTTTGGGCTGGCCTTGCATTAGCTTTTGTAACCCCCAGATTGGTCTCAAACTTGCAGAGATCCTCTTGTCCCAACCTCCTGAGTGCTGGGATTATAGGCATGATCCACTACGTCCAGTTCCAGAGCTGCACAGTGGGCACCTGAGAATCTGGGGTTGAGACTACATGGATGTGGGACCAGCGATCGAACTTGGGTCCTTGTGCTTGCCAGGTAGGTATTTAACTTATGTCTCTGAGCTATCTCCCTAGTTCCTGTGTATCATTCAGTTTTAGTATTGTTGCTTGGATGTTGTTTCCTCCCAATTTTGCTCTGTCCTGCAAGACAGGCCTGGGTCCCTAGACAGTAGCTGAGAGAAATCTGATGCAGCGGGCTTAGCAGATGCTAAGAACAACATGAACCTTTATCGAGATTTCCTGGCACAACCACACTGCTGTGAAACTGTCGCCACCATCCACCTCCAGAGTTTTATCATGTTCCCAAATGTCACATCCACTAAACAGTGGATTCCATCATCCATGCTGGAGTTGTCCATGACATCTCCTGTGTCCTTGGCAACCATCACCCCACTTGCTGTCTCTAGGAACTTGAACCCTCTGTCAGTCTTTCTGATTGGTGCCCTGATTCTTAAATGGAGGTGAAGTAGGAAACCATATGATTCCTTCCCTTGACCGCTAATGAATATGTGAAATGCTCAGATCCAGCCTCGGATGCAGTTCACTAGAACATCTGAAGTGTTTCTCCATCATTGGCTCCTGAGTGATTCTGTTGGTCCACCTGCAAGGACCTATTTGTTTGCAAAAATACCCTGCCTCAAAACGATCCACAAAGAAAGTCCATTTGGCAGTGAGACCAAATAAATAAATAAATAAATAAATAAATAAATAAATAAATAAATAAATAAATAAATAAAATAAAATAAAATAAAATAAAATAAAATAAAATAAAAATGGAGCTGTGGGCCCCAAGCTTGCAGGGTAACTGTTTATAATTGTCCTGCCCTGGAAGCCCTAGTTATGTCAGCTTGAATCTTGGTATGGGCAGGTCAATACTTGCAGTCACCTTCTCTGGCAATTAGGTTTCAAAGCAATTCTTCTTGGCCTATGCAAAGCTGAGCACTAGGCAATGATCTTTGTTTGGGCAATAGGTGATTTTTAGTTCTTTACATGTAATCTAAATTTTTTATGTTAAATTTTGAATATTGTCTAAAAACAGTAGACAAAAAATATAACTTTTTAAGACCAAAGACTATAGGGTTTTCCATGATCTCAAAGTCAAGAGGAAGAGTTGCTAATTCAGATAGTCTCTCATGTTAAGTTCTTCTTACTACTGAATCATAGCTCTATGATTAATCCAAAATCCATCATCCCAAACAACTACTTGAACCAATTAGTAATTGTAGTATATGGGGAGTGGTTGGACTTTCAAATATTTTTGCTTAACCTTGAATTAAACTCAGTTAGGACTCCAGAATGTACTGCCTTATGCCCCTTCTTTCATTTTACCAATCATACCCCAAAACCATTTTTCTCAGCAAACCTTGTGTTGGAAAATGCAATTGTAGGCATAACAGGAACAGAACTACTGAGTCAAAGGATTGGTTCTTGCATTTGAAACTTCCAGACTCTAGTCCATTTGGCCAGACAACATAGTCCATAAGAACTTGCTTAACTGCTCTGTAGAAAAGCATACTTTTTATTTAATCCATATTTTTTATTGTCCCCCAGGGAGTAAGAATCCTTAGCATACCTCTATATCAAGAGCCGAAGCAGAAGTTTGAAGGAGGTAGAATGTTCCTGGGATGCCTTTCTTTGGATTCTTTCATCACTATGAGCCCTGAATGTTTGAGAGAAGTTCATTTGGGAGGCCAACTTCATTCAACAGACCATCATTTTTATTTGTCTATAGGCAAAGAGTATTATCTTCGTCAGCTTTCTCTCATCCATTGTATATCTCTGGCCAAAGGTACTGCTATGGTTTGATACATTTTGTCTCCCAGAGGTTCACATGCTGGGAATCTGGTCCCTGTGTGTCTGTAGAAAAGGCAATGGCCCATTAAGATGGGGCCTAGAGGAAGACAATGAGCTTATAGGAGAAAAAGATTAACACTCATCTTGAGTGTGGGCTGGGCCCGGGTTATTATAAAACGAGGCCACCTCATAGGTTTGACTGCCTGAACACACTGAGCACTCTCACCTGCACTCCAAGTGTGTGATGCCATCCACAATGCTATTGTGCAGTATGAGGCCCCCCACTGAATCTGGGCTTTCCAGGCTCCAAAACTGTCACCCAAACTAAGCCTCCTTCTGCTATGAAGTATTGATCTTGAGTATGTGTTATAGTAACACAAAACAGACTAGGAGAGTTCCCCTTCTAACATTCAACATTTTTTTTTCTCTAGCCATTTTATCATTTGTAAGGCAAGATGACATAGTTATGTGGATTTACCCTAGAACCCATACAAAATCCGTGGAGCTGTCTTTCTTCTTTGTCAGAAACAAGTGTTTATCACTGCTGGAAAAAAATAGATTGAATATATGCTTCTCAAGATACAGTGCTCTGTTTATGTTGTTATCCTTAGAGCATTTTAGGAAAATTGGTTTCCACTGTGGGGATTCATATTAAGGAATATCTAACCACCTTCCAATGATAATTATTAGATAGGGTGATATCAGTTCCTCCTAAAGGAGCTGCAGTGATCAAGTCACTAAAATTCACCAAGATAATGCAGGCCATTGTCCTTTAGGAACCTTCAGTTTGGATCTGGCTGATCTAATACCTGACACTGGTGCAGCCTGATCACAACCCAGTGAACTCCTCTACCCTCTGTTACTGAATAGGAAGCAGCCTTTATACTCAATCAATAATTTTCACACCATGATGACTTGGATTAGAAGACACCAATTGGCCTAGTTTGATTGGAGTATCTTTGTACCAAAAAAAAAAAAAAAAAAAAAAAAAAAATCTAAAAACTCTAGCATCTCTTAAAGATTTAAGGCTATGGTGAAAGCGTTAAGAAGTGGAGATTTAAGATTGGATCATGTTAGGAGGGCTGAGCTCTCATGAGTAACGTCATGAAAAGAGACCCCAGAGAAGCTCTTGGTCCCTTCCATTATGGGAGATCCCAACAACAAGGCACCTTCCAGCAAAAGAGAGCAAGACACAGGCTCTGCTGGTGCCTGGGTTCTTGGATTTCCCAGCATCTTAAACTGTCAACAATACACTGCAATACCCCAGTAAAACAAATGTTTGTGCAAGCAAAATAATTATTAATATCATAGTAGTAACAGTAGAATATCCCCAAGGTACTAGTACAAAATCTTAAAGGTACTTTCTCAATAATAAATTCCTAAGAGATTTTTCTGAGAAATCAGAAAATAAGAGTTGTATCCTTAATATTTCAAGGATTTTGCTCTTGTGATCAACTGTTATATTCTGCCATAGACTCCTTTCATCCATCAATCCTTAAGATGCTGTAACTTGATGAAACTTTCAGTAATCATATAATGCCAGTTCTTTCTGAGTTACTTTATGAGCTTTGGATTTTATAAAGCACATGTGCACACTTTATCTCAGAGACTGATGAAAGACTGTTAGTAACAGGATACAGTGGCTGGTTCTGGATCAGGTCCAAAGCGATCTTGCTCATGGAATTGAACCAAGTCAGCAAAATGGTGATTCTGACCTGTGCTGGAAAGGGTGTGGATGACGGAGGCGGGCTGGCAACTATGATTGCACTGTGGTTTGATTCCTTGCAGACTAGGAGATATTTAGAGATACTCTAAATAAGGAAGTCTTCCAAGGTCAAATAGGTTTGGAAAATGCTTCTTTTCCAATAGGGGACAGCAGCCTATTTATTTAATGACTCTTCAACAAATGTCTGGCCCAAGAGTTCTCAGCCTTATCTGAGTTCAAAGTTTTTTCTTTGAAAGCACTGAAATCCTCTCAGGGTAATCTAATAAATGCTAAGCAGGAAGTCATGTGGAAGTAAAACCAAATGTGTTCATTTAGGAACACTTTGTTCAAGCACAGGAGCAGACTTGGTATGACAGAAGGTTGGGACCAGTATGGATGCTGATATAGGCTTGGTCCATAAGCTGGTGCTAGGTAGAGTGAAACGTTAGGCCCTGATTGAAGGTCCTCAGGTCATTTAAAGCATGCTCTCAGAGCAAAATGTGGGACTCCAACCTCCTTCCCTTCTTTTGCTTTGGCTGTGCTCTGGATCCCTGCCCTGGTGTGTATCTGAAAGCCCAAAGAGCTGACCATAGATTGGAACTGTCCAAACTGAGAGCCCAAATTAATCTTCTCTCTTTAGAAGTTAATTATCCCAGGTATTTTTCTATAGTGGTGCAAAACTGGCTAAGACAAAATGGATACAGAAGATGCTCTAGTGACTGAAACTTGCCCCTATCTCTTTTCTATAGTTAACCTTGTTGAAATAAACTCAGAGTTGCATTTTTCTCGGATGTAGGAATTGGTTGAGCAAAAATAAGCAAAACTCCAAAGGTAAATGAAAAAAAATCTATGAGTCTTTGTCTACAGTAGGAGTTCCACTTAATCTCTTCTGCAAGGAGGTATTTGAATCTACCTTATCTTCTCAGGGGAATAGGAAATAGTTTTGTTAACTGCCATCTGCTGTAATTCAGGAGATGCAATTTAGGAGCTATTCCAAGAGCCATGAACAGATTATTCCCAGAAGATACAGTGCTTTAAGTACAAGAAATCCCACTCTTAAATGGAAGGGAAAAACAGATAATGGGAGTATCGAAGCCTATTATCAAGATATGTTAAGTGCACGAGTACCTGAGGTGATGATTGTGTCTATCTAAGCACCGATGATTTTAACATTTGAGCTGGTTAGGTTCTTTCTTATGTCACTGCCCCACAGTTGACCTCAACTTTGTTGTTGGCCTAACCTGAGTCTTGTGTTCTTTTTGCTAAGTCTGGAAAAGGCTAGGAAGGAAAGACAAGTCTCTGAGATTGGAGCCTATATGGTTACTTTCCTGTTGGGAATTTTTTTTTTTTTTTTATTTATTTATTTTTTTTCCTGTTGGGAATTTTGAATGTGCAACAAAATGTGTGTGGCAGGCAATTTATAGGTGAACAGCTCAATTTGAGTGCAAGGCATAGAGGAGAAATGGCAAGGATGGAGCCAGATGACAGTATTCAGAGGCCAACAGGGTAATTCAAATATTTCTGAATATATCTGAAAATAAATCAGATATATAATGATAAGATATTGAGCTCCTCAGATATAAGCAAAAAAATTTTTTGGGGGGGTGACTGAGGTTCAAACTCACAACCTTGTGCTTGCCAGTCGGTCACTTGTGCCATGGAACTATCTCCCCAGCCCCAAGATATAAGCAGTTTAGAGAGGCATGGGAAAGTAAAAAAGCATGGAATATGTTCCTAAACGTGGTTCTAAAAAGAATAAAAGAGATTTAGATTCTAAAAAGTAATGATTTAATGAGGATACTAATGACAGCAGAGTCCAAGGATTATTATAAAATATGGTACAAATATTTATAATTGAAGAGAATCTTTTTAGCCCCACAAATGCATAATGACTATTTTTATTTCAACAAAGACAAAAGCAATGAAATTTTGCCCCTTTAAAAACAGATAATTGCCGGGCGTGGTGGCGCACACCTGTAATCCCAGCACTCGGGAGGCTGAGGCAGGAGGATTGGTGCGAGTTCGAGACCAGCCTGGGCTACAAAAGTGAGTTCAAGGCCAGCCTCAACTGCATAGCAAGACCCTGTCTCAAAAAAAGACAAAAAAAAAAAAAAAAAAAAAAAAAAAAAAAAAACAGATAATAGGGGCCAGGGAGATAGCTCAGGGGCACAAGTGCCTGCCTTGCAAGTGCAAGATCCTGAGTTCAATCCCGGTTCTGCAAAAAAATAAAATAAATAAATAATAAAATAAAATAAAAATAGAGAATAACATTGGATTATCCAGTGTACTAATGTTGGCCTTACTAAAGCAGCAGAGAGCTTTGTAGTGAAATTCTCAGTTCCATTAGATACTTCTTTTGATGACAGGTGTCTTCTTGCCTTATTTGTAGTAGCTGTTTTCACATGTAGTGACGCCAAAATACTAGTGAGTAATCAATTTTCAGCCCTTAAGAAAAGTGAAGATAATCGACCTAATTTTGTAAAGAAGTATGTCTTTCATATAATTATCTCCTCTCATTCTCTGATTAAGATCTTTAATTCTATAATTAGAAATACAATGCCTTGGTACATGGTATTGATTCCTATGAAAAAGTAAACACGAAAACTATTAGAGCCTATTAACAGCTTTTGGGTTCAGCCCCTTGCACTGAGGAGAAGGACTTGCAAGACCTCCTAAAATCAGGGTTTTGTCAACAGGGTACAAAGTGGTCCTCCTAATGCTAAGGAGGTCCTAGAAATAGGAGGGGACAACACTGAACATTCCTAGCTAAGGGTATTTTTCCAATAGTGCTTATTACATATATTCTTTGTCCACTCCTTCTAAAAGTTAACTCTAAAAAAGACACCAAGGGTGCGTTTTCATTTTTGAAACCATCATATCCTCAAATTTTCTCGGATAGAAATGGTATTCTTTCCTAAGAAACTCTTTAGAGTCCCATTAGCTGTACTCTCTATGTAAGGCTCTCTGTTCTTGCCTGCTATTCAGTCAAACATTGAAGGATAATGAGACTCTACTGCAGTTTTCTCCCCTAAGTATGAAGACCATGGGAGAGGAAAAAACTCATCGACAATGCCTTGTGGCTCTATGCCCTTGATATGTAATCTTCTCCTAAAATCATCACACATAGATAACTTTGGAAATTTGTTTTTGCTTGAGAAGTGCATTAGGTTAATTAAATACTTGCAGCTTAAACAAAGATACAGAGATTTTCTCAGAACACCATGGACATTTATGTTTACCACCAAATCAGCCAAAAACATGATTATAAGTGCCTTTTATTCTGAGATTTAATTTTATACAGATTTGCATGTAACCTCGGCTTCAAAGTGGATTGTCCCAGGAGCCCTGTTCAGGAAAGTAAGTTCTTGAAACACTAACAGAATCTTCTGGCCCTCTGGGTGCATCCAGTTCCCTCTGGAGGCTCCTACACACTCTAGTTCTTTATATGAGATGCTGGGCAGGCTGAGGCCAAGGCACCTATGGGTCCTCTTGCTGAGTTTCCTGGGTTACAGCTCATTTGACAAATGTGGTTTCCATTTATGGAACTGCTTAACAACCGTGCTGCATTTTTTTTTTAATTTTTCACATACCAACAATTACAGGACTGAGTACTAGTAAATTTGAGGTCTACTTGGTTGGTGAACAAACTGGGGCACAGGTAATTACATAACCAGAACCACCCACTGGCCATAACCAATACAATTTGCCATAGCTTTAATTGGAACCAGAATCAATAAAACTCAGAGCCACAAAATTTGCAACCCAGACTTTCAGTGCCTGAGGTGCTCCGGTTGGTGGTCATCAAACCACTGAGGTACCTTGTGACTGAGTAAATCTAACTAGGAAGCAAATCTAAATAGGGAGTCATCTCAATAATATTTAAAAACTGATTGTTGAATAGCCTGAATGGCCAAGGATCGTCTGGCTAAAGTTAATCCCTAAAGAGAGACTTCATAGTGCTTCAAAATTTTAACTTTATTAGAAGTATGATTTTACAGAGCCTATTCTTTTCATGCAGACAAGATATCTTTAACTGTCCTTTGGGATGTATTTGGACATAAGCTGATGGAAAAAGGAGAAGAATAAGGAGAAGGTGTATGAGAGAATGAGAAAGAGGAAGAGAAGGAAATGGAAGAGAAAGCACAGGCGGCAGAGACAGAGCACCAGCAATTCTTGCAGGCGAGGAAGAGCACAAAAGGCTAGTATCGCTGCAATCCCAGCCCTCTGGTGGGATAAAAGTATAGTCATATTTTCTTTGGGCTCCTCCATTTGATTGATCTTCACAGATTTTAGGTGGGAGGAATAAAAAAGGAATACTTCCTAAAAATTAGAATAATGTGTTGTTTCTCAGTGGTTTGTGGGAGAAATGGGTAGCAACCAGAATAATCTAATATTCTTAAGAGGTGATGGTGACCTGGGTGGATTTGGAATTTGATCTTTTGCCTCTTTATCAGTGAAGATGCAGGAGTATCTTGGGATAATTTGTGCCTTCTCTTTTGCAAGGATTTTCTCATTTGAGGATTTCCATTTGAGGCTTATGTTAACAAACAGTCTCTGACATTTTGGGTACTTAGGAAAAAATGCTCTTCAGGATGCTACTTCTGCTAGTTTGCCAAACACATTTGAAAAAAACTGCCCCAGAGAAACACTACGAGTAGTAAGGCAGTGGTGAAAGGTGGCTCTGCAGTCTCTCCTCTTACTTGAACTTTCTTCTTTTCCTGGTTTCAGGCTTAACTCTTCCCTTTTCTCAACTGAATCCCTCTTATTTAGCCACCTACATCAAACATGGTGCCTACCTTAAAACTGCTGGCTGGAAATTTCTCTTGTTTTGCTTTATAAACTTGATGACAGTTATTGGTCTATCAAGAGCTAAGTTTTTAAAGTAAGCTTTAATTTTAAGAGAAGTTCTTCGCTTACAGCAAAGTGGATCGGAAGTTGTAGGAGTTGCCCTTATATTCCTCACCATTATACTGGGCACCAAGTTTCAGCAAGTACTTTGTAGTGTGAAAGGCTTGGCATCGAAGTTGTACATTTGTTATAACCATTGAAGCTGAATTGATGCATCATTGCCTTCCAAAGCTGTATCTGCCACTAAGGTTTTCTCGGTGTTGTATGTCCTGGTTCACTCCTGGCATAGTGTGCTCTACAGGTTCTGACAAGTGCCAGCCATTGTAGTACCATGCAGCAGAGAGGCTTGACTGTTCTGCAATCCTTTATACTGTATCTACCCATTCTCCTCTTCTTCCAGGTCCTGGTAACTACTTATTTTTTATAAGCTCCATAGTTTTGTCTATCCCAGAATGCAATAGAGTTGGTACCATACAATAGATACCTTATTCTGATTTGCTTATTCCATCTAGTAATTCCTACTTAAGTTTCCTCCACTGTAACAATTCAATGGTTTTGAGTACTGTATAATGTTCCATTGTCTGGTTATGCATGGTTTTCAAACTGTTCAACTGAAAGATACATTGGTTGCTTCCAAGCTTTGAAAATTATAAACAATGTAGCTTTAAACATCCATGTTCACTATGGTATAATGTTTTCAGTTCTTCTGGAAAAATGCCCAGGCAGGGGTAACTGGGACTATTGAATGGGACCTCTAATCATAGTTTTGTGAGGGATCTGCACACTGATTTCCATAGTGGTTGTACCATTTTGCACTCGCACCAACAGTGGAGAAGCATTCTTTTTTCACCCCACAGCCCCTCTAGCGTTTGTTATTGACTGATTTCTTAGTGACAGTCATTCTTTCTGCAGTCAGATGAAATCTCAGTGTTGTTTTAATTTGTATTTCTTGAATTACCAATGATGTTGGACATTTTCCATAAAATAATTTGCTGTCTGTAGTTTTCATCTGAGAAGTGTGTATTCATCTCAGATACCAATATTTTGATTGAGTCTTTGAATTTTGGGGGATGGGTAGTGCACATAAATGGAATTACATAATATCAAGACTTAAGTGTCTCACTTTTAGCTGTCATGGTGCATCCATATGTATCAATCAGTTTTTCACTCCCTTTCATGGAGCTATGATATTCCTTTGCATAGATATACCAGCTTTTGCTTATCCATTTCTCAGGTAATAGACATAAAGGCTATTTAGACCTTCTAGCTATTATAACACTGATGTCATGAACATTCATATGCATTTTATGTGAACTTCTGTTTTCAACTCTTTTGCATAAATAGATATAGATATACATAGAAATGACATTGCTGAACTATAAGATAATTCTATATTTAATTTTTAATCCAGTTCCAAACTGTTTTCCCAAGTAACTGCACTAGTGTACACTTCTACCAATAATGTAGTAATGAGGGTTCTGCTCTGGCCTGTTTTCTGTTGTTAACATAATGTTGAGGGTTGGATAATTTATTCTTTCAAGCAGGTTTGTTTGACTCACAGTTCCGGAAATCCCAAGGAACAGCCCTGGCATTTGCCCCATTTCTGATAAGGGGCTCAGGCTGCACCCACTCGTGATGGTAATATGGGCATGTGTGACAGTGCACAAGGGTGAAACAGAGTCTGTATTGGAGGTGCCAAACTTGCAACAGATACATCAGCCCATTCTCACAAGACCAAGAAGTTATTCTCAAGAAAAAGGCATTAATCCTACTCAAAAGCCTAATGTCTTAATTAGTTTTACTTGTTGCTGGGACAAACACCCAACATGCAAAATGAAGGAAGGAAAGGTTTATTTAGCTTGCAGTTACTGGAGGTTTCAGTCCATATTCGGCTGGCCCAAGGCTGAGTGGAACAGGGCAGAGAGCATCCAGTTCATGACAGCAGAACAGCAACAATCGCGACAGAGACAACCGACCAACCAGGGCAGCAGAGAGCAACAGCGCCCAGTCTGTCTCTCTGTCTCTATATTACATCAGGCTCTCTGCCTTAGCCTATCCACCTCAGACCACACCTCTAATTCCCAGAAGTACTCAGACACATAACCCCATCAGTACTAAAACACATAATCCCAGTGCCTCATGAGTCAAGTGTCAAACTCTAGAAGTCCTCACCCCATAATTGCATGAGGCTTTGGGGGGACAATTAGACATAAACCCTAACACCTAATCACTTCTTAAAGGTCCACCACCTCTCAACACAATTCCTTCGGGCACCAAGCTTCAGCAAGTGCTTCATAGTGTGAAGCACTTGGTGCCCAGCATGGTGCTGTGGTGAAGTGGTGGAAGCCTTTAGAGAGGCCTAGGGGAGGTTCTCCAGGTCAAAGTGAGTGCACTCCTGAAGGGGAATGTAAGACCTTAGCCTCGTCCTCTCTTTTGCTTCCTGGCTATGAGAGGAGCTGTCTTGCTGTGCCATGGGCCCTTGTCAAACATGTCACCTCATTTTAGGCCCAAGACAGATCAATCATAAACTGAATGCTCTAAAACTGTGTTGGTCATTTGCATATCTTCCTTGAAGAGAAGTCTATTTAATTCTTACCTATTTTTAAAAACTGGACTATTGCTTTTTGTTGTTGTAAACTTCATATATTATGGATTCTAGACTTCTTTTAGATAATGGAAATCATGTCTCCTATTGTTGGGCTGCCCTTTTACTTTCCTGGAGATGTTTTTTTTGTTGTTGTTTTTGTTTGTGTGTGTGTGTGTGTGTGTTTGTGTGTGTGTGTGTGTGACATTCACAGAGCTGAACTGATATGAAACTTGAAGTTGTGTCTTACTCTCTGCCTCCTCCTGCCTACCTGACTCCACTTATCTTTGATTGCTTCACGTTTCTTCATCCCCCCTCCCCCACCGCCTTTAGCGTAGACCTGTGTGGCACCGGGAAAACTGCTTTCTCATGCACTCACTGATAAGATGATGAACTCATGAAACGACTATATGGTCTAATGACTTACCTTCCTAACAGTGGAATTGGCATGTCATTACTTAAAAAAGAGCTAAAAGGAATATGTGAGATTTCAAGTAGAGACCAGCATAGTGAGCTAGAAGCATGGGTGCCTTTTTATTGCTCATACAAGTAAATTTAACTACTATATTTAAAAGTAAAGATTCTAGGATAGCCAGGCATGATGGCTCACACCTGTAATCCCAGCACTTGGGAGGCTGAGGCAGGAGGATCAGTGCGAGTTTGAGACCAGCCTGGGCTACAAAAGTGAATTCAAGATTCAAGGCCAGCCTAAATTGCATAGCGAGACCTTGTTTCAAGAAGACCAAAAAAAAAAAGGTTTTTTTTTAAACTCTAATGATATTCTCTGTGAACCTTTCTATTTACCTCTGAGCCTTGTGTGGGGCAGCCGCTGTACCAACCACATGAGTGGCACACTCTCAGTTCATTTTATTTTTCAGTGGTTTGTGGCTAAAATAATTCTGGAAAATACACTTTTCCCCTGAAACCTGCCTGGAGGCCTCCCAAGACTACCTGTAAGCTGTCATTTGTATGATGGATCAGATTACTGAATCAGATTGTTCCAGAGTTAAAATGAACACGCTGGATCTTAGCCTCCTGTGCCCATATAAATGCCCCTAGGGATCTTCCCAGACACTGGTTGAGCATGATTCTTAGCATTGGTAATACTGCTGATAGTTCTTGCTTGGAAATGAAAATGTTAATTAACCTCATCAGCCTGATATGGGGCTGACAGGTGTGCTATGCTGTCACCAGGGCATGCATAGTGACAATTGGCCATGAATAGCGCTCTTGTTCAGCTGCTCTGGCAGGGCCACCTGCTGTCGGTGCCTTATTTGCTGCCAGTCAGTTCTGTGACCTTCAGCAGCTAAAGCCAAATGATGAGAGAACTAGAAACTTCACGCCAGGAGCTCACACTCTGTGGGCTTGTTGGCTACTGCAGAGAATCTGGATGCTTCAGGGAACAATTTTAGGGAGAAAAATTAGATTTACCTAGAGACACCAGGAAAAGACTCTGCCTACACAGAGATGGTAGATGATGATGAAAGCCGATTTCCCCCTTTCTAGTCCTGTATGAGTAGAATTTAGCCAATGAGTTTTTCAAAGGAGCAAATAGTTTAGAACTTCTCACTCCATTTGTAACGAAAAGAGAGACAGAAGCAAGTAAACAGATAAACCTAAAAGGTAAAAACCGGATAAACTTAGCAATAAATCATTTGAAATTATTCATTGTAGACCTATTGTTTTTTTTTTAAATTCCATTCAAAATAACATGAAAATTATGCAGTACATAAGGGTGTCAGAAAAACCTGAATCTACAAAACATTGCCAAGAGTAATGAAATAAGCTCAAAGTAAATGGAGAAATATGCCGTGCCCAAGAGTCAAATGCTCAATGTTATTAAAATGTCAACTCTTCCTAAAGTGACCATAGATTCAGTACAGTGCCCATCAGAATCCCAGGAGAAATTGACAGAGTAACTCTAAGATTTGCATCAAAGTCCAAAGAGAACAAAGTTGAAGAACTAATGCTACTCATTTTAAGACTTGTAAAACTATAACAATTTTAAAAGACTATGTGACAATGGCGTAAAATAGATGAATAGAACAGAATGGAAAGTCTACAACAGACCCACCCACATATGGATAACCAACTTTTGACAAAGGCATCAAAAGCACTTAAGTGGAGAAACGATAGATATTTTTCAGCAAAATGTGATGGCATAATTGGATATTGGTGCATAAATATATGAACCTTGATCCACATTTTGCACAAAGAACAAAAATTATCTCAAATGGGCTGTAGACCTAAAGAGAAAACCAGATACAAGTACAGACATTAGAAAATTTGTGGGGGAAGTCTTTGAGATGTTATTATGTAATTACATCTCAGCCATGATACCAGAGGTATGATTGATAGAAGAAAATAACTCTATTCTTAATTTTATAACAACAAGAACTTCTACTCTATCTGTACATTGTTAAGAGAATGTAGACAAGCTGTAGGTCAGGAGAAAAATATTTGGAGTTATATCACCTGCCCTGAGGCTGGCCAGATAGCTCAGTGGATTAAAGTACTTGCTTAGGCAGATGCAGGGAATGGGGATTCCATCCCCCAGTGTGTCAAGTTGGCCCTCCTCCTGAGGCACACTGAGATGGTGATTGAGACTGGGCATGGTGGTGTGTGCCTATAATCCCAGTGCTTGTGAGGCTGAAAACAAGAGGATCATTATGAGTCCTATCTGTGTAATGAGATCCTATAGACTTGTAGACTCTGTACTAAATATATAGATGTAGATATAGATATAGATATAGATATAGATATAGATATAGATAGATACATATAAATGTATATGTAGATATATAGATATAGATATATAGACATCATCTGCTCTATTTCTGGTTAAATGCATAAGTCAAATATATATTTTTAAAAAGTTAAACTGAATAAGAAAATAAATAACTCCATTTAAAATATGCACAAGAGGATTGAAAACACTATATTACTATTATTATTATCATTATTTGTTTTTTTGAGGGACTAAGGTTCAAACTCGCAACCTTGTACTTGCCAGGCAGGCACTTGTGCTAAGGAGCTATCTCTCCAGCCCCTAAAAACATTATGAAGTTCAACATATTTAAATAGGATACCATTGTCATGGTCAGTGTTTTAGTTACCTTTTGCTCGTTGCTGGAACAAATACCCAACACTCAAAATGAAGGAAGGAAAGGTTTATTTAGCTCACAGTTACTGGAGGTTTCAGTCCATATTCAGCTGGCCCAAGGCTGAGTGGAACAGAGCAGAGAGCATCCAGTTCATGGCGGCGGAACAGCAACAAAATGGTGGCAGAGGTAGCCAACCAACACGGCAGCAGAGCAACAGCAACAGCTAGAGCTCCAGTCTGTCTCTCTGTCTCTCTTTATATTACATTCAGGCTCTCCCTCTTAGCTCCCGCCCTAGACTACACCCATAATCCCGGAAATACTTCCACCCATAATCCCATCAGTACTAAAACGTATAATCCCAGGGATCATGGATCAAGTCTCAAACTCTAGAAGTCCCCGCCCAATGACTCCATGAGGCTTTGCGGGGACAACTAGACATAAACCATAACAGTCAGTGACAAAAAAAAATTCTCACTCACAGTCAGCTCCCTGCAATCATTGTTCCAAAGAGTAGTAATGTCAGTACTAACTGCCAGTAGATCTGATCTTGAGAAAGTTTCCATGGTGCTCGCTGTTTCAGGTAGAGGCCCTCAGCTTCCCCACAGAAGGTGCAAAGATAGCCATAGGCAGGTGGATAAATATTCCACCTCATCAGTCCCTGAGGAAGTGCTCATTAAAGTTACAATGAGGTAACCCTGTAGACCTATTCAATAGCTAACGTGTTCGTAAGACTGGCCACACCAATGTTCATAACAATGTAAAAGTGGAGCTTTTATGTGCTCTTGGTCATAACGTAATTTGTTATAACCACTTTAGGAAGAAGAAACTGGCAGTTTCTTAGATTTAATCACAGGCCAACAGGTATTTGCATACTCACATTTCTAGCAGCGTTCTTCATGATAGCTATGACCAAGTGGGTGGATAACAAATTGTAGCAACTATCTAAGGTTTTCCTTTTCAATTCCTAATCTCAATTGTCAGTCTGTCTCTGTGCTATATCACACTGTCTTCATAGCATAGCTTTGTAGTGACTGTTGAAATTGAGACATGTGTATCATTCATCTTTGATCTTCTTTTCCAGGGTTATCTATTTTTGAGATTGCAATACACCTATGTAATATATCACCAAAGAAGAAAGTCCAACAGTTTCTTCAAGAAAGCTCTCTGAATACTGTATGCACTTTTACATTGAATGTCTTTTTCTAATACAAATAAATGCTACCTCCTAAATGGGATTGAAGCTGATGAGACCCTAGCTTTTGGACTTCAGCAACTTTCCTAAATTGACATTTAGCCATCTAGTTTGGTATGGCTTGTCTCCATTACCTTCGCACTTCACTGAAAACTATTTTAGCTTTTAGTCACCTTGGGTGTCTGCTGGAATCTGCCACCACAGGTCGGAGGAGAAGACCATGTTGTCATATTCCTATCAAACCTATTAACGGGGTTTCTTCTTCAGAACTGTGGATCTCAATGTGAGGTCTTTGAAGATAAGAATAATCTAAGAGGATTCCTAGCAAATCCAGCTGTAGTCCTAAAGAACACTAAAGAACAGGCTGAGACGATAACACTGATGTGCGCTGATCCTGGCTTTGCACAAGTTTGTTCTGTGTTTCAAGAAATGCCTTTTGTGGTTTTGGACCTTGAAAAATCATTGGCTTATGAAGGCATGGGGGCCTAGGCCAGCAGAAACTCTCTCTATCCGCGTTTTGGCCTCTATCTTTCCTGTGCCCACAGCTTGTCTACTATGCATCTGTTCTTTGTCTGCAGAGCCCACAGGGAGAGCAGAGCACCTTACCAGGACACCAGAGTGCCAGAGAGGCAAGCCAGAGGACAGGGCTGGACAGAAAAGCAGGGAGAGAAAATCGGCCCATGTGCAGCAAGTCTCCATCCTCCCCTAGCTGTCATGGACTCCAACCCAAGCCAAGAAGCAATTTTGCAGAAATGGGAGGGTTTGTCATTGGCTGGAGATAACCAAAAATAGACGATTCAGGAATGCTAATGCGCGAGGAGTAGCGATGAAGTCCAAAATGTTTGCAAAGAGGGTCATTATCGTAGTCAGTGTTAAGAATGAACACGCCCACACTCAGCCCTTGGGTACCAGCTGTGGCAGGAACACTCACAGGCAGCCCCGACTTGGGGAGACTTCCCATCCAACCCCATTATTTCACCTAAAGGTCAGCATTCTTCCCCACCACAAACTGCACCATCACTTTCGCATTCTATCCAGGACATGGCCTAACAGCTTCATATGAAAAAATCATGGTTGGAGCCTTCTGAAATACAGATTTCTAGCTTTCTTTGAAGTAGTCTTCCCGCCTCAGCACCGTCTGCGGATCCCAGGCTAATCTTAAGTCCTCTACTCTGGACCAGTGGACTCTGAGAAAAATGCAAAAGCTTGATTTCAGGGCCAGTTGCCCTGCCCAGCCAGCTTCCCTTCTGAGACTCCCATTTACATCATGAACACATAAGCATTAGCTCTTAGCACTTCACAGTTGTAAAGTGGTTTGCACACCTAGGGCACCGTAGCACTGCTGAGGTACCAGGATGCCTATTCAGTGCCTTTGAGCTGCTGCTTGCCTGCTCCAATGGGCTGGATCTGCAGCCAGGGCTTCTGATCAGCTTCAGCTTTTCGTTCAAAATACATATATTTTATGTCCCTTTCCTTCTTACTCGTGTCTTTCTAGTCACTCATTATATCCTCTTTCCTCATCATACGGTGCCTGCAGTGGCTGACACAAGCAAGACCCAGACCAGAATATAGCAAATGTCACTTTTATGAGAAGTACATCTTTGAGAACAAATAGCATACGTTATCATGATCACATTGCTTCCAGCATGGATCTAAAAATATTGATGACCTTCTGCCACAGAACCATTGAAGAAGAGTAGCCATGGCCCTCCACTATCCCATGGCCATGGGCCCCAGCAAGGGTCACAAGGTGACTAAGAATGTGAGGAAACCAAGGCACAGCTGCCATTGGGGACGCCTCACCAGACACATGGGACATGTGCAGGACATGATCCGAGAGGTGTGGCTTCGCCTCCCACAAATGGCGCGCCATGGAGCTGCTCAAGGTTTCCAAGGACAAATGCAACCTCAAGTTCAAGAAAAGGGTGGGGATCGCACATGTGCACTGAGAGCAAGCATGCTGAACTGATCAACATGCTGACCACCATGAGGTAGGCAGCTGCCAAGAAGGACCAAGGCCCTCTGGAAGAAAGCCTTGCAGAAAAAATAAAAATAAAAG
The DNA here is from genome assembly GCA_004027025.1 of Myocastor coypus. Taxonomy (NCBI): domain Eukaryota; kingdom Metazoa; phylum Chordata; class Mammalia; order Rodentia; family Myocastoridae; genus Myocastor; species Myocastor coypus. The sequence goes on along the minus strand of PVJA010000063.1, from coordinate 107,645 downwards.
TAGATAGATAGATAGATAGATAGATAGATAGATAGATAGATAGATGGATGGATAGATGGACAGACGGATGGATGGACGGACGGACGGACGGACGGACGGAAGGACAGACAGACAGACAGACAGACAGACAGAACTGATGAAATCTAGATACATTAACTATGGCACTTGGCATGGACCTTCAGGATACTGAATCCTAAACATTAATTGAGACTTCTTATTCATGAAGGTCTCTCTAATTGTAACTCAGAATGCTACTTGTGTCAGTATGGTTAAGACACAGGAAAGAGGTCTCTGTAGATTTGCTGCTGACTGAACGCAGCCTCGCACAACCCAAGGTGCTTTCGAGTACAAGGCCTCAAAGCGCAGCCTGTAACTAGGATGGGGGAGCTAATAATGCCGCTTCCAACAAACAGCAGTTTTAAGAAATAAGCGGCAAGGCTGGGGAGATAGCTCGGCAGGCACCAGGACCCAAATTTGGTCCCCAGTACTGCATGCCGTGCCTGCCCTGAAACTGGGTGTAGTGTCACATGGCTATAATCCCAGTGCTGGGGGAAGCTGAGAGAGGAGGATCGTTATGAGTCTGAGCTGCGTAGAGAGACCCTGTATCAAATAAATAAATATTTTTTTGAGAAAGAAACAAGCAGTAAATGTAAGATGAGAGGATAGTAACATAAGGAATGAAGAAAGAGCGCATAATGCCCTCTGTGTCCCATATCTCTACGCTAGAAAGGATACAGTATGCTTCATTTCCTTACACTTGTCAACAAATGTTTCTAAGAGCCTTATAAATGTTGGACTCTGTTCTAAGCACTGAAGTACAGGGGGAAAAAATTGAAACAGAAATCCCTGCTCTCCTTGATGAAAGTCTAATGGGCTGGGAGTGGGAAAATGAAACACAACAAATGACGGCTGTACTGAAGACATAATAAGGCAGGAATGGAGGTATAGGGGTCATTACCCTGCTAAGTAGGCTTGTCAGGTGACAGCTAGGAAAATCCCCAAGGGAGACTGGAGCATGAGTTTGAGAGGAAGGGTTCCGGCAGGAAAAAGTGCATCGGCTGGCTGTGAGACAAAAGCTTAACTGCGCGAGCATCAGTCACAAGAACAGGCCCAGGGAGCAAAGGGTTTGCTTCCCACAGGCAAAGACAGGAGCCCTTAAGGAGCAGGTAGTGTCCGCAGAATCCGCGGAGCTTGGGAAGGTGCTTGGCTTCTACCCCTCATGGAGGAAAACGCTGTAGGGTTTTGAGTGAAGAGCGTGCTGTAACCTACATTTCAGTGGAATCACTCCAGCTTTTATTGCGTGAAAAGGCCCGAGACAGACAGCGGGTAAAGAAATTGGTCATATCAGGCTGAAGTAGGCCACCAATATACCACATTTACTCTCTGCGATCTCACAAAGCTCCATGAGAAATTAGCTAAGGAAACGTGCCGTCAATGTAGCTGGCACTGTAGAACTATAATGGGCACGTAGATAATAAAGGGAAGAAGTGTCGTGCTTTGCTGGGTGAACACAGATTGAATTCACAGGGACATAGACTCACTGCTTTGGAACTTGAATTACCTGTACCTTGGGAACCCTCAGCGAGATTGTTCTCAAATTTCATTTTTACTTTATGGGTTTTCAGAACCAAAGCTAAGCTTTTCCAGGGATGGGACAATGGAAACGTAATATAAAAATGTGTTCTTCCTGAATACTTACCTGACTCAATGACAAAAAAGAAACAGGAAATGGAATGTCCTGTTAACTGAAGTACAGGATTCAAAAGTCATATCTTTTAAAACTCTCAGAAGGAAATGAAGAGCTTTGGTATGATCTCTGCATCTTCCAAGGAGCAGTGGCCACAGCTCAGCAACCATTTGGATGCTCACAGCCTTCATGCAGGCCATTTATTCTTGGCATAATTATGTCTGAGGCCCAGAGGGTTGCTCACAGCTCCATTCCCTCGGTTCCAAACATTACTGCTTTATCTTTGGCTTTGGTGCTTTATCCAATTGCTACTACAGGAAATTAATAAAGCAGGCAGTAAGTATGTTTCTGAGTTGAGGTACCTCCATGGTCTTTGCAAAAGATTCTTTCCCTACATTTTATTTCTATTTCACTCTTTTACTGGTGACAAAAATGGTGCTTGCCAGAAAATATCTTTTTCTAGGTCTATGGCAGTCATGATGGAAACAGAAATGAGAATGACCTTAAACCCTTGCATCATATTGTTTTCATTTCAACTGCTTTTGGTATCAGAGGATAGAAGAAAAAGAGATGAAAGTTGTTAAAATAATGTGGACTTGGCATAGTGTTCCCAATGTAAACATCTGTTGAATTTCTTCCAGTCTCTGAAATGAATTATTTGTTTAAAAAAAAAAAAAAGTTCCTGTTCTAACAAACTCATGTTTGTCTAGGTCACGTGGAAGAGGTTTATTTTCAAATTGAGAACTAAATTGGGGGCCACAGATAAACCTTAGAATTGTTCAGTGTTACTTAGAAAATTGCTCATGTCACCTCTGTGAACACAGATGGCCAATTAAATATAATAATAATTATTCTCTATCATATTATATGTCATATATATACATATATATGCACATATTTGTATGTCATATAGTCAATGTGTTATAAGAAGCTCACATTTATACATTGTCCCAAAGACAATCCATCACTTCTTATCAGTTGTCTTGAGGCAGAAATGGGACTTGACAAATCCCCTTTTAGTGGAAAATATTTACGAAGTAGCTCCACTTTGGGAGTAGTAAAAGAAGAAGTCATTGTCTTTTACTTATTAAATATTTGAATATCTTATTATGAAATTGTTGCAGTGCTGGCAACTTGGAAATAAATGAACATGGCAGGATTCTTTCCTGGACAAGCTGTTTTCTGAGTTGGGTCTTGGAAGGCAGGTAGTAGCTCACCAGCAAGGAAGGAAGAGGGGGCATTCCAGATAGAGAAATACTCTTTTCCAAGACAGAGAAATGTGAAATATCTTAGAAAGTTCCAGAAGTGAGGAAAGCTTCAGAGTAAGTGGAGCACATGGCTCCTGGAGAAAAAGCAGAAGTGAAATCTGGGATGATGAATGAAGAAGTTGCAGGGTGTAGTGATTGACAGGTGGACGTGACCCGAGTTCAAGCCTGGAGTCTTTCATCAGGTAGTTGCTTGCTTACTCTCTGGGCACCACAGCGCCTCATCTACGAAATGAGGCCGTACTGTTTCATGGTTCTGAAGGGCAGTTCCTGGCGTGGCGTGCCAAGTGAAGGCACAAGAGTTGATCCAGAGAGATGATGACAGGCAGTGAGTGATAAAATGGCACCAGTGGAGGCCAATTCCTGGAGATGTTTCTCAGGTTTATTTGCCAATCTTGTCAAGAAATTGGACCGGAGTGAATGAAGAAAGGAACTGGGAGTGTTTTAGTCTATTTTCTGTTGCCACAACAAATAGTCGAGATAATAAGCCTATAAAAAGATTTCTTTTGGAGGCATTGGTCCCTTGTTCATTGGCTCCATTGCATTTAGACCTAATAAGAGCATGAATGGAATTTTGAAAATAACACATGTGATAGGTTGAGAATCTATCACATGGCAGTTGAAGTCAAAGATGAACTTTCAAGTGAGAATATATGAAGAATACATGGGTCAGTCTTGGTGTGCTGACATTTTAAAGGGGATAATTCTTTGTTAGGGGTGGTGCCCCTGCATTTTAGAATGTTTAGCAGTATGCCTGGCCTCCACTTGCTTAGTGCTGATGAGACCTTCACCCTTAGTTGAAACAGTCAAGGTTATCTCCAGTTGCCCTTGGAGGTGGCAGCATCCTGCTGCCTGGAGAACCACAGGTGTAAAGGGAAAATGTTTTCAGAGGGAAACATGGGCAAGTTCCACCCACTGCAAGCCTCAGTTTCCAAATGCATTAATTGCAAATAATTATGTCTGTAGTACAGATGTTATGAAAGGCATTTGAAGTAGTCAAGTGCTAAGCAAATGATACCGATAACTGTTACCTACAATTTAAAAATCTACATATGAAACTGGCAAAACAATGAGATTTTGGAGATTTCTTTTTAGGGTGTGCTTTACATATGGAGATCATCAGGAAACATATTCACTTGTCCTCAACAGAGACTCCTCACACCCTAGGCAACAAAAGGCAGGTGACCAAGCAAAGCGCCAAGGTCCCCAGCTCCTTTTGCGTAAGGATTTGCTGGCTGCTCCGCTGAATGCAGCACTTCAAGTCTCCCTCATATTATTTCCCTGGGGTTTCCTTTTTTCATCTTCTTCTAACTCCAAAACTGAAAAACTGGGTTCAATGACAAACACCATGTTTGTTATTGTCCACTGAAAATGTGTCCTGAGGTTTCCTATATTGGCCATTACTTGGAAACATTATTAAAAAGGTGAACAAAAACCAAGTCTAAACCCTCAGTCCTGCAGTCAGTAATTCTGCTGCGTTCTTTTGCGGTGGGCCCCTTACCACATGGCATCGAGCCATAGCTCAAAGGAGATGCTCAAAGGAGATGCCTAAGCATAGATTCGCTCCCATAAATCAAGTGAGCTTGCTTTAGAAGGTGCTATAATCTCAACCGAGAAGCCATTCCTCACCTTTGGATTGCCTTTGGGAGGGATCCATTAGTGAAACTGAAATGTCACTCTGCTTATTTTATGTCTGTTACTGCTCTTGGCTGAATCTCAGATTTGTTGGTTGGTTGTACCTGCCCCTCTCCTCACTCCTCTCCCCAACCAAATAATCTTGAAAAGCAAAGATTTAATAAAGAGAGACAGACAGACAGACAGACAGAGACAGAGAGACAGAGACAGAGGAAGAAAGACAAAGAAGGAAGGAGGGAAGAAAAGAAGGAAGGAAGAAAGGAAGAAGGGAGGGAGGGAGGGAGGGAAGGAAGGAAGGAAGGAGAGAAGGAAGAAGGGAGGGAAGGAGGGAGGGAGGAAGAAAAGGAGGGAGGAAGGAAGGAAGGAAAGTAAGCAAAGTTTTACTGCCTGGAACCAAGAAGCAGTCACTGGTCATTCGGCCAACAAAATCCATTCTCCTGCGAAGGTTGCAGGTGACAGAGTGGCTGGGAGTGCCTCTGCTTGCTGAGTCCACAGTGATCCCAGCTTCAACTCCACCAGCTTCTAGTGGAAAATTCCTGGGTATGGAGGGTCAGCCGCAGGCATGCTTCCCTGGGCACCACGGCCTTGGTGTTCAGCCAACCACTACCATTAGAAATAAGGGCTTTTATGTTAGTTTTTCTGAAGTTCACATTTCAGGCAGCTCTTGATTGTAATGGTGATTATTTTTTCTCTAAGGTCAGGCCTCCACCCTCACATTTTTGGTGGAATGTGTTAATAATTTGCTCTAGGGAGATGAAAGTCTCTTTGATACAAGTCGGATAAACACATGGAACACTGCTCAAAGTGCTCATTTCTACAAGAGGAACCCAGTTTTTGGACGGAGTCACTTTTCATCATAGTGTCCTTCCTTCACCTCTGAGGAGCTTTCCTACTTCTTCAGTTGAGGAAAATGCAACAGCTACTCTAGGACTCTTCAGACAGGTGGCAGACCCCAAGGGCCATTGCTAACTGTCGTTCCAAACCCTTAATTCCTAAGACAGACCTGACATATGATGTGCTTCTGGATGGAAGTACTTTCTGTGGCTGGAGGGTCTTTCCTGGGGCTGGACTAAGATGTACTCGGGAAACCATAGCCCATGAGAATAGACAAATATCCATGTGTTCTGGTCTGTTTGGTGCACTCTCACCCCGTGACCTAGAAAATCTCCAACCCTCACCCTCTAGGTCCTGCCTGACCTAGAGGTCCCAGTAGATAATGAATGAAGGTGCTGCCTGTCTGAAGCTCCCTCATAATTCACGAACACTTATATGGACATGCCACACCTAGCCTATATTCATGGTTACAGATTGCAGTTCTGAGTTCCTTTTGGGTTTGAGGCCCATTCAAAATTCTTATTTATTTATTTATTCATTCATTCATTCATTTATTATTATGGCTGGGTCAGCCTGCCCTGGGCGTGAGGCTGGCGCAGCACGAGGTGCCCAGGATCGAACCACGGTCCCCCCGGTTGCCTAAACTTGCCTAAGTAGGTACATTAGGCCATTGAGCCATCTCTCCAGCCCCCCAAAAATTCATTTTGATATTCAGTTATTGGTAAATTTCATTCAAAAAATTGGTTGTAGGAACAATTCATGATTTAACAAGAGAGTTGTAGTTAAGACGTTCAAAAGTCAATGTCCAGAAAATGCTACAGCTGAGCATAATATGGGGGTGCTAGCTTACTTCCCTCTGCTAACACCCCAAAGTACAAAAAGGAAATAAAACTTATTCCTGTCAATTTCTCAGGAATTATCTGAATATAAACAATGAATATCAAAGTTTTCATTTTAAGTAAAGAATGAGAAACAGTCTATATATTTATGCTTATATGTATATATATTGTATTTATAGCTTATTAATTACTAAAAATGATTACATATTCTTATTGACAGTGGCAAGCCCATTAGTGGCAGAATCTGCTAATTTCTACTTTTTCTTTTCTGGAAACACAAACTCATATAATTTCTCTGGATGATCACAATGAATTTTCTCTGTGTAAATTTGCACGTACCCCCAATCTGTTTTTTCTTTTGAAGCAGCCCAGTCCCTATATTCAACCCTGTGGTCCAAAGGTCAGTCTATCATTTATTTTCCAAAACCTGAAACACGACAGTATTCTTTTCATCCATATTTTGTAGCTTTGATCTTCATTATCTTAACATTCAAAACACGTTGCTTCTTTTTTTTTTTTTTTTTCCATCTACAAAGACCTAAAACATGTTTTGGCTCAGACCTGATAAGACCGAGTTCATTTCTTCGGTGCCTCTGTCAGATTTTTTCTTTGTAGCAATTTGTCTGGATATCTCAAGGCCACATTCCTCAGAGAGTTTTCTCTCTCCTCCACCTCTTCTCCTCTCCTCATGCCCTTTCCTCTCTCTCCTACACAACAGTCCTTTCTAGAGCTCACAGTTCAAGAATTATTTGAGAAAAAAATCTCACCTAATAGCCGCTTGTCTGTTTCCTAGAGGTTAAGGCTTTCATCTAAAAACAAAATTTAATTTGTGCTTCTAACCCAACATCCTTTCCAAAATCAAACTGTCCCTAAGAAAAAATCAGCACTGCTTCTCATCTACTGAGAATTAGTGGAATCTTTAGTGGAATTTTAGCCCTTAAAACTTAGCAGTCATGATAGCTCAAAACTTCTCCCAGCAACTTCTTACTGAGATCAATTCCTTGGCCATTTATGTTCAACAAAACATTAATGTTCTTGGATTCAGCCCTAAAACCATACCCTGCCTGTGTCCCTTTTGGGAGTGAGCTTCCTTCCCCAGCTACCCCCACCGACTGATGATTCATGCCTTGCTTTTTGAGAAAGTGCTGTTAAGTATGGAGCTGGCTGTCCATCCCACCAAAAAAGACCCATAACAAGGGAAGGGTGGCTCCTCTCGCTCAGCTGAAGTCTCCACTCAGGCACTAAAACCCAGTCACTTTCTGGGTGTCATCAGCAGTGCCGACCATCTTCTCCCAGCTACCAGGCAAATTGGCTCCTGCTTCCTAAATGCAGCCTGGGGAATGCTAAGAAACAAATCTGCATTTAACTAGTAAGTGCTAATCCACAGGGACAGAGAACGGATTTCCTAACCTCCAAGAAACCTGTGTGAAGGCTTTCTTGCTGTCTAGGCAAAGCCCTCTGCAAAATGTCAACCAAACTGAGCAGCTGGGATTCTCAACAGTTTGCCCAGCACTGTTGGCTAAACTCTCCTATGGCTTGTCGCTTGTCCAGGTCCTGCCCTGGTCTCATGTCCCTGACTGGATACAACATGGGAAAATAAATATGATGATTCTAATAAAGGTTCCTTTGTGTTTGCATCATTGTTTTTCACCCAAGGATCTTCAAAGGCACAAAGCCAGGAGCCCAAGGACAGCAATATCTGTTCTCCAGCTTGTTAACTCTGGGACGGACTGATAACAGAGTTAATTTCCCCCCTGTGCCTTTGTAGGAGTTAAATGATTAGTCAGAGATCAGAGAGGGAGTAAACCACGGCAGAACTGGGCTAGTTTCACAAAAGACTCTGTCTGAGCAGTTATCTCCAGACGTTATCCCCTGTTACACACTAGATAAATAGCTCTTGACACTTAATTTTAATTGATCACTGGCAGGGACTTTCCACAACAAGGAAATGGCCATGTGGCACACCTTCAAACTATACTTTCTTCTGAACCAAATCAACTTTAGGCCTAGCCCTTGGAGAGAATCCAAAAGCTGTCACCACTGAATATACAGCTGTTACCTGTGCAGGTATTTATACTTGGACAAAACAAAATGCGAGGGAAATACACTAACAGTGTCAACTACAAAGAGAAGATAGCCATGCATGGACGTCATAGTTCTAGACAATGTACAATTAAACCCCCAAAGTAGCTGTTCATCACGTGGGTGCTATAAGGTTTCCAAGAACATGAAATGACCAGGAGCTGAAGAGCTCTGGGGGGATTCACAGAAGGGTAGATGAAAACCTCAGATTTAAAGAAGAATTCAGACCCATGCAGAGAGCAGGAAACAAGACTAGCAGGTTAGCTGGGAAGTCTTACTGCCCATAGCAAATTTTTAATGGAGGTTAAACAAATGCTAATGACTTAGGTTGAGAAAAAAAAAAAAAAAAAAAAAAAAAAAAATCCTGTAAAACAGATCCTGTCTTGTGAGAGGAAAAGCTAGCTATCAGAATTCCACTGTGTCTAGGTAGTTTGGGGAATGTTTTGAAGAGCTTCTCCTTTGTCCTGTGTAAATGATTCAGCTAAACCCAGAGGAAGAGAGCCGGTGACATTTGCTTTTTCTCAGTTGGGTCACATATATTACAGATAGGTTATTGAATCAGAACTTCTTGAAATAGTTTAAGAGAGAAGCCTTATTACAGCATTGGAAGACCTTTGTTAATAAGCAGCAGTGACCAGTGACATTTTTTAAAATCTAAGACTTTATATCTGGTGATGAATAAAAACAAAGAGCTAAAGATATGCTGAGCAAGGCTGGGGAGATAGCTCAGTGGAATAAATACTTGCCTGTCAACAACAAGGTCCTAGCCGGGTGTGGTGGTGCATGCCTATAATTCCAGCACTTGGGAGGCTGAAGCAGGAGGATCAGTGCGAGTTTGAGACCAGCCTGGGCTACAAAAATGAGCTCAAGGCCAGCCTGAGCTGCATAGTGAGACCCTGTCTGAAAAAGACAAAAAAAAAAAAAAAAAAAAGAACAAGGTCCTGAATTCAATCCCTGGCACCACCTTAGTAATAATTTAAAAAAAAATAAAATAAATAAATAAATAAATAAATAAATAAATAAATAAAATCAAGGGCTGTGCTGAGGATTTTAGACAGAAAAGGAAATCAATACCGTACAGACTGGTAGCCTTAGCCTATCATTTCCACTATCCTGGGAGTAACACTTGGTTGTTTCTAAGGACAAGTTCTCAGCCTTTCAGAAGATTTACTTCTTCCTTTTTGTCTGGCTCATGCTTCCCCTCCCTGTCTTCTTTCTGTCCTCTCTAAGGTGATAAATGGGACAAGGACTAGAAGGAGGAGATAATTATGGCTCATGGATCACATGGCCTTGTGGTAGAAAAGAAGACACAGTGTGTGGTGGGGCTGGGAAGGGGAGGGAATCCTCTAGTTGCTCTGGCTTGTAGCCCCAGGTTCCTTGATCTCCTCAGGAATTAGTGATTTCTGTGACCAGTGAACTAGTGTTTTATCCATGCTCTCAGGCTGGTGGGAGCTTTGTGCTGACCTGGAGACTCGGGAGCAGCTATGTTTTCCATCCCAGCTGAATCTGTAAGGGAGGCTCCAGAAGCTCCTAAGCATGTCTTTACCATATGGAAGCTTCAAAGGTTCTCCTCCCTATCCCAGCAATCCCAAAGACTAGTTTCGTGGAATCTGGAGAGTTAGTTTCTTCCAGGTGTTGTAAAAGACACTTGGCAAACAGAGCCTTTTCTCTCTGGGGTGTGTGAAGCTTTGCTAACTGTGAAAGTATCAACAATGCCCTCAGAATTTGCTCTTCAGTTCTGGGAGAAAAAACTTAAATATTTTTCTTGAAAATTGTCTCTGAGGACAAAAGCCATGTGAATAGATCGTGATTGAACGCCAGAAGCTGAACATAATTTGGATTTTTACAATGGGAAATTCTAGCCTTTCTGTTCAACTTGTCCTGTTTTCCCACTTCTCTACCCAACCCATGCACAGAGATGCACCCACGCACACCACTGGAGCAAACCTGTGCTCACAAAGTGGGAAAGTGAGAAACCAGCAGGTTCATATCTTCAACATTTTAAGATATTAAAAAGAATGATAGCAAACTTTCCTAAGTTAACCAACCCAGCCCCAATGAGATTGCTGAGATTGTGTGGAAACTTGGTCTCCATAGTCACTTAAAACACTTAGGTATTTGTTTTTTATCATTTAAAAGCAACCTAGGAAATTATGCAAACCACATGGAAAGAATGTGTTCTTTCTGCAGAATGGGCCCCTTCCTTTCCAGATTTCACTTCTACTTCTAGACCCTTATTTGTGTTCTAAAATGGCTTTAATATTAGGAGCACAATAGCCACAAAGACTTATTTTTGGGAAGAACATCACCACCCTATATGCCAAGACTTTTTATTCTGTTTTCCCCCTGCCCTGAAAAAGTCTAATCTATTATATTTGTTCTGTTTGTGGACTATAATAAACACTCATTAATAGCTCTTTTCTAATTACTGGTGACCAGATGGTACAATCTGTAACAAACCCAGAAGAGACCCAAATGACTCTGAGTCACTTGGGCCCCCATATAAAACACAGATTGGAGTTAGCCAATGCCCTGGACAGAACCGTGTTCTCCCAAAGTTCGTATGTTGAATCCCTAACCTCCACTGTGACTGTGTTTGGAGACAGAGTTTAAGAGGGAGGTAATTGAAGCTAAAGTCAGAAGGATAGGATGTTAATTCAATTTTTGGTAGTTGTATAAGAAAAAAAGGAAGCCGGGCATGGTGGCAACATGCCCATAATTCTGACCCTCAAGAGGCTGAGGAGGAAGATCACTGTGAATACGAGGCCAGACTGAGCTACATAGTGAGAGAAAAAAAAAAAAGATGAAACAAAAAGACCCTGTGAAGATATAGACATGGCCATCTGTAAGCTGTGAAGAGACCCCTCACCAGACACCATTCTGACTGGCACTGTAAACTCAGGCACTATAACTCCCAGAACTGTGAAAACATTTATTTCTGTTACTAAGTTTATTATGGCAGCTGGAATGGTCTAATGATCTAATCTAAGATGCATAGCAGCACTGTTGAGTAAGGAAGTTTTCCTGAGTACCATCTTCAAAATGATCTTGAACATCTAAGTAGAGATATGTGGGGTGTGTGTGTGTGTGTGTGTGTGTGTGTGTGTGTGTGCGCGTGCAAACTTCCTCCTCCGTCTTCCTTGTTGATAACTTGAAGAAATGGCAACAAAATAGAAAGGTTAAGTAAATATTTTTGTAAGGATCATATGATAGGAGATTTTTCTTTTTTCATCAAATATTAGATAACATCTTCTTAGGGAGGCCTTTTGATGTTACTTTCTCATACTTTGGACCACATGAAGTGTGTGAGTCATGGAAATGACCAAGACAGGAAACAAAATGAGTCACTCTTCCCACCCAGATCTGTGGCCCAGAGGTTCCCTGGGGTCTCCTGCTCTGTGCTACCTGCGGCCAGAACACATGAGTCAGGAAAAGCTAGAAACACAGAACATTTAAGAAGTTGCCCTGTAACTCTTCCAGAAATATTTTTCTACTATAGGTTGAGAGGTTTCTTGTGCACCTTTCACTCCAGACCGCACCTCAGCACTTTTCTCCAGGCTACTCACTCCTGAGGTGTGGGTGACCTACTATTCAAAGCTTCTAACCATGGCAACTCCCTCACCATCCAAGCAGGCCTTGCTTTTGTGCGTCCTTTCAACACATAGATCTCTGTTCCCTTGACTGTTTTATGGCTCCATTGGAATCAGTCCAGCTACAGTCTTCTGGGACCAGCGTACCCAATTAAGCCACCCTTCTGAACTCAAGTCTTCAGGATTTGGAGGGAGACTTTCCCACCTTACAACGGGGTTGCTGAGACTCCACAGTAAGGCAGTCAGTAAACCACATTTAAAATCTAAGCCAGTCCTGCTTCCTTCCAGTGGCTCTCAATGCGCCCTCCCTCTTTGTTTTTCTCAAAGTGGACTTCGGTGTCTGGATTTCCACATCCCCAGTTATTCATCTTATGCGCCTTAGGTAACTTGGTCAGAGGATCGGAGGGAGCCTCAGCCTCCCCGGCCTGATAAGGAAGTGATATCTACCATTTCCCAGGCTTGGGGAAAGATTTAGACCTGGTTAAGCTGACCAGGAAGTTCTTCCGGTCTTTAGCTGGCCTCTCTCAGCCCATATAAATTAATGACTTCTTTTCTCCATGCACAATTCCTCTACCCACTGCTCAAGGTGACTTTGTGAAAACGTTTTACTCATTTCTCTCAGAAAAAAAATGGCCTGTATTTTTGACTCCGTGTGCACCCTAGTTATGACTTCCCAGCTCTTCCATTCTGAATCACCTGAAAATTGTGTTAGCAGTTTATTCCCCCATCTAGCCCCATGACAACAATTAAAAATAACATTAGTTCTTCTATTCAGGTGGCATTAGTTCTTCTACTGATAAAACATTGCCTGTTTTACCAACGTACGTACAACTTATCTCCACAGGATTTGTGTACAAAAATTTAAACACGTGGGCTGAAAAGATGAAAGAAAAGCTGGCATTGTAACTTTCTTTAGCAGAAAGATTACATTACTCTGAGGTGATTTGTAAAAGTAACACTTTAAGAATTCTTTCCAGTTAATAAATAAGTAAACAAATATAATAAAGCTGTTACTATAATGCTGTGCTTTCATTCTGTGGGTGTTGATTGCCCTTAGGTATATTTATAGTTATTCTCTTCACTCTTCTAGAATGGGAAGAAGTTTTCAGACAGTTGAACTAGAAGTCCAGAGACTGGGCATGGTGGCACAGGCCTGTAATCCCAGCTTGTGAGAGGCAGAACACAGGTGCATCACTACAAGTCCAATCTATGTAGTGAGACCCTACATATAGACCCTGTAGACCTTGTCCTTAAGAAAAGAAAGACAAGTCCAGTCATGTCCTTCCTTCTTTTATCATGACACAAATTCTAAGATATGAATCTTAGAATAGAAGACACAACTCTTTAACGCTACACTCTTAGTATTTGTAAGACAGGGGTTCCCCAAAGAAATAAAACAGTTAAACATCATTTAAAACTCACACAACAGCTCCCTTTTCAATATCACTTGATTTTCCAGCTGCCAATTATGGAACAGTTTCAGGTGCAACTAGAGGAGTCCAAGAACTATATTGAGACCTACCTTTCACTTAAGATGATTTCTTTGATACCCTTGCCAAAACTGAACACCCCAGTATAGCCGATGGCAGTAATGAGCTAGCTTCCCTTCCTTTTAACTATTCTGTCATCAATCTAAGGACCTTTCTGTCTACCGAAGGCCTACTTTCTACAAAGAGTTCTGTGTCCACACACAGAATCTTAAAATTATAAGCTTACTAAACATTATTGATCCTAGGAAAGAAAAGCAGAGTATTCAATGGATACTTGGTGATTATCACCTCAATTCAGAACATGAATCTGATAGTACAATTAGAGTAAATAATCTCAACTCATTCATAATTGCCCATTGATCAGGAAGTCTATGGGGAAAGAAAACTTTAGAGAAAGTTGGCCGGAAGCTTTCACATGATAATATCTCTAATCTAACAAGTGCAGAATCACAATGAGTTGTTATTAGCAGTTTAATGATAAGATATAAAATACAAAAAGAGTATGCAGCATGGTACAGAGCACAGAACGCAAGGAATTGTGGGCGCCAGGCAACCTCCTGTGAAACAGCTCTTAGGGTGAACTGGGGACTGGTCCCTTAAGTTAAGGAACAATTGCTACTTGCTTAGATCTACTTATTGCCAAACAGACATTCAAGCCTAGAAAATGTGTCAGATACTGAATTTTTGAAAGAAATAAAAACTACTAGATTTTCCCCTGTGGGGAGTGGTAAATCTTCCCATATTCAAAAGTTTTTTTTTTTTTTTTCCTTGTTTCAGAACTTCTGTTTGTTTATTTATTTATTTTCATGGCTGGCTCAGCCTGCCCTGAGGGCAGGGATGGCGCAGCATGTGGTGCCGGGGATTGAACCATGGTCCCTGCAGCCGCCTAAGCTTTCCTAAGCAGGCACTTTAGGCCACTGAGCCATCCTGCCAGGCCCCACCATATTCAAAAATTTGAACAAAATTGAATCTTTAGAATATTTGACCAACCCAAAATGCAATGCATGTGCAGGCTACCTCCATCAGCTGCCTACTAGTAATAAATAACCTTCGAGGTATATAGCAGAGCCTGGCTCAACCAACCTGTTTCTGCTTCTTTCTGAGCACACAGCTAAGGAGCTCCTTGTAGTTAGGCCAAAAGAAGATGGAAACCACAGACACCCCAGGCAGGCCCCCTCCCAAGAGCTGTCTCCCTTCTTCTCTGCCAGCAGCAAGGCCAACGTACCCAGGAGCAGAAATCCAGGGACTGGAAGCCAGAGGACCTTGAGAGATGAGGTACCCAGTGACCCCAGGGAGCCGAGCCGTACTGCTCAGCACGCACCACCCTTCAGAGACACTTGCGCTGTTTTGTGAATAAAGGAGAAAAATAAATCTTTTTAAGAAGTCCCTGAGATTTGGGGATATGTATTAAAACTATTGGCTGTACTTGATTAAGGCAGATTATTGAGATTTCCTCCTTTTATGTGTCAAAAATGTTTGCGAGCCTGTTTGATTGTTAATCAATAAAACTTCAGAAATAGCAAGGCACTATTTGTGCATGGCATAGTGGAAGAACAAGAAATAATACTAAAGACTTTAAGTCCACTGTTTTGTTTGGTTCCAGGGGTCAAACCCGGGACCTTGTTCTGCATGTAAACACTTACGCCGCTGAACTATCTCCCTGGCCCTGCTTTTTAAGGTCACATTGAGCTGTGTTTCTCTATCTAAACTGCTTCCAATAAGCGCTTTTACTGGTGGGAAAACAAGCCCTTTGCTGGGATAAAGCACTTTAACAGTGAAGACAGGGCAAATGGAAGAGCTGCCTGCGCTCCCCGCCGCATCCTCAGGCCCTGCTCCTTCCTAGGCATAGGTTGTCTTTCATATTTATAGCTGACCTACAATCTCATTGCTTTGTGTGGAGCAAGAACAGCTGTATGCTAGACAGAAATTCTAGCGCTTCCTTCCTCTCCACCCCCTGAACCCTACCTTTTCTATCTCTATCTTTAATGTTTTAGATTCTTCAAACTCTTATATTTAACATTGACCCCATGGAAATGCTATTACATCAGAATATCCTAAACGTTCCTATTTAAAATTGTTTCCTATTTTAGAAGCTTGAGTAATTCTAAATCATGCAATGCATTGCAAACTGAGAAAACACTGCAGAATACAAATTTTTAACCCCTCTGGTTTAATCTCGATGGGGGCGGTGGGATTCCCCTTTCAACAGTGGTTAAGCTCACTGGAAGACAGTGTAATGAAAATTTATAAGTAGCAAAACTATCTTACATTATACCGAAAGACATTTTTTCAAATGAAATAATGCTGCTAGACTAGCCATGTGTGTGTGTGTATATGTGCACACGTGTGTGTGTGTATCTAAACCTACTTGCAGGGGCCCAAGTGGGAAAGTTTGGAACCCGGCAGTTGTGTGGGTTTGTACCTGGGCACCATATAGGATGCTAAGAAAGCATCACAGCCCCACAGCAGTCTCCTTACCGGGCCACACCCTCAGTGGCCCATCACAGCGGCAGTGGTTGGATGTGCAGGAGAAAAGGCAGTGCGGTGGCTGGAGCCCAAAGAAGCCCAAGCTTGATCAAGGTAATAAAAATAAATCCACTTATTTCTACTTAGAAATCCTGTAAAAATACATAAGATACAGTTTTAAAGGGGCTGACCCAAAGGGTTTTTTTTTTACCTCTTGTGGAGAGGAGGGAAAACAAACAAAAATGACTCAGTTTCCCCTGTTTGTGGAGTTAAAATCAGGGGTCAAAGGGTGCTGAGGCCCATTCCTCACATGACTCTCCTCGCTGAAGAGGCTATCTCTAGTAATGTGACCACACTGTTTTCTACCCACCCACTGCCCAACACCTCATTCAGATTATTTTTACTTCCTCCAGGGATAAGCCCATTTCCCTGGAAGTGTCCTGCTTCCTCTGCTATTCAGTATTAACCCAGAGGTGGACAGAAGTGAAACCTAGGCCTAGAAATAATAAATAACAACCACAACAGTAGCACATTTATCTTGATTCTTAACTATTTTTTTCTTCATCTCAATGAGCACGCCGCATGACCCCGTAATGTAGCATTTACAAGATAGGCTTTAGTATTATTATCCTCATTTATTGAAGAAAAAACTTAGACATAGAAAGATTAAGCAATTTGTCTGAAGTTATAGAGCTGGTAAAGACTGAGCTAGGACTTGAACTCAGACCGACTGGCTTCCAAATCATTCCTCTGAACGACCACTCCACACTGAGGAGGCCAGCTTCTCCCTGGAATTGGAAGGCAACTCCACCACTGGGCTTTAAGTCACTCGTGAGCTAAGCTGATCTCTCCAGACTGGCCTAAGTCCCAGGGATCTGGAGACTGAACTGTGGGAAACTCTGGCTTTCAACACCTCACGTTTCAGTGGTTAGCCTGGGAGAAATACACAAAAAAGTCTAGGAAGAACTAGTCCGTGTTTATGTCCTGGGCTATCACCTGGCAATGACTCAGATCAGAGAAAAAGCATAGAACAGAAACTGAATATCTTATACATAATCTTGGTTCTGTCCCATCAACCAGCTGGGCTCTGTAAGTCAGAAATCAAAGTGGAAGTCTGCCCTGGGGAGGAAGGCAGAATGCCTGGGGCCTGCCTAACTCATGGGTCTGGCGAGAGACTTGGCCTGTGCAGTGCTGTTCTGTGCAAACCCTGGAGGGCTGCTCCTCTCTACACCCATACTCGGCCTTCTATCAAAACCAAGCTGTGTCAAGGAGCTATGGAGAGAGACCCCTTTCCTCCTCTCTGGTACACACATGAAGGGAATGGGTCCACAGAGCAGAGATGACCTGGAAGCTAGGTACAAAAGGAGGAGGCTCAAAGTTTAGGAAAAACATCATCTGAAGGGCAGGGCCCAGAGCATCCAAGTTAACTTTAAAATCATGCAACAGTTACTTGCCTAAAGCAGGTTTTTGTTGTTGTTGCTGTTCGTTTTTGTTTTTGTTCTTTTGGTCAAGATTGTCAACTAGGTTAGGCCTTTGTGTTTTCATACAAATTTAGAGTAGGATTTTCACTTTCAAGGAACACCAAAAAAATTGATGGGCTTTGACTAAAATCATGTTTATGTACAGATTGGGGGTTGCCAAGCTTTTTCTTTAAGGGGTCAGAAAGAAAGCATTTGAAAGTTTAAGAGTGCGAGGAGCCATAGCAAATAGGCAACGAATGTGTTTGGCTATGCTCCGTGCAGTCTTACTCAAAAAGCAGGTAGTGGGCTGGCCTGAGCTTGCAGTACATAGTCTCTGCCCCTCTTACAGAGCCATTGTCATCTTTTAGACATGACTTATAAACATGGGATATTCCTTTACCAACTCCTATCTTATGTTTCTAACTCAGCCATGTTTTATTATTTCAATGTATTTTGATACTTTTGTTAAATATATGCCCACTTGTTTATGTTCTCATAAATTTATTGACACTGATTTTATATCAGTGAATTTTCTTTCAGTGAAGTCTATTTCAGAGAGAATTATGATTTATTTCTTATTGTCAGGAATATTAATATCATGGTGCATGTTAAGGGATAGAACAAGAATAACATTAAAAGCTCAGTCTGCACCATTTATTTTTAAAATCACATTGACTTTTTTCTCTTCAATTTTAGTGCTTCTAGATAACAACTTGGTGAAAAGAGCTCTGAGGAACACAACAATATAGAATTAAAACAATAAAGATCAACTTTACACAAGTCACACTTAGGGAGGGTAAAAGTGGCTATATATCTTATTTTGAATGACTTAAAGCAAACAAACAACAAAATCAGGTTTACCCTTTTATATATTCAGTACAGAGTCTATAGGGTATCACTACACAGATAGCATTTGCAGTGACCCTTCCTGTTTTTCAACCTCCCAAGCGTTGGGACTACAGGAGATACCACCAGGCCCAGTGTCTCGCTCACCGGCTCTGCCTGCCCCAGGGACAGGGCCAGCACCACAGGCTGGGGATCGAACTACAGGCCCCTGTGTCTGCCTAAGCAGTTACTATCTTAATTATACTTCCCTCAGCATAACCTTAAGATGAATTTGTAGGACAGGTATACACTTGTAGGTGGCCGTGAAATTACTTCTGGTATTCAAATGTCGCCATCCAAAGTCCCCAAGGCAAACGGCAATGAAGACTAAAGAACACTTTGTTCTGTGTCTGTGAGGGCTATGCACAGAGCCCTGGGAAGAGCTCTAAAGCCCAAAATCTCTGAGTTTCAACCTGGCTCTGCCACTTGCACTTCGAGAGCTTGGGAAGGTTGTTTTAACCTTCCTCATCCCAGTTTCCTCATGTGTCAAATGAAAATAGTACTTTGTCTACCTCATAAAATTGTGGGTGTATTAAAAGTGTGTGTAGAACTCTACACAGAGGACCAGAAACACAATAAATTTTCAATTCATGAGTCTTGGGCTTCCAGGAGCTAGGATTTCTACAAATGGAAGGGGTTCCCTTTTGGTTACAGTAAGACAACTAGAGGTGAGTTAATATATAGCCCCAATTTACAAAGACAGGAGATTACATCTCCAAGGTTGAAGGAGAGGCAACTCATTTCAAGTAATCTTTATAGGAAAAGATGAAGATCACGTTTTATAAAGAAAAAGTTAGCTCCTTTTAAGATGAAAAATAGACTGTCATGCAATATAAACAATCTTTTATGCAAATACCTTTTTAAAATGCATCCATTTATCTTTCATCAGATTCTATTATTGCTGCACTTGCTTATGGGCATTGTGAGCAGAATCACTTACAGGGGAAGGGAAGCAGGAAACTAGCACTTACTCGCGGGAGGCAGTGACAAATGCTGCTCAAGCTTCGTGTGTGTGCAGGTTTTCACGTCTCTGTGTCACATGGCTCCTTACATAGTCTAGGTTAATGGATTTCCTCAGGCAAAATGTTGCTTGCTGCAGCTTGTTCTTTCAGGACTTAGAGAGCTGTTCCTGTCTCTGAGTTAAGTAGTGTCCCTAAAGCATTCTGTATGTTTAATTTAGCAATTTCCTGGGCTTGAGCCTGCAAATGTGGGGAAAAGTGTCCCTTGGCTTCCATTCATTCTGCCTTCATATTGGCTCAAGTCAACAGCACTCTGACAATGGCGACAAAACGCTAGCTGCGTGTGTGTCCCACTCAACAAAGCACAAAGCTGACAGCAGCAGAGGAAGAGATGCCTAGGAAGGGGAGTCTCTGAGCCTCGTATGGCACGAACAGCCCTGCAGGGTTCAGGAATGATGCTTCTAGGTATCCCTTCAGCATGGCATCTGTGTGTGATTTCACTTTCTGCTACTCTGCTAGACGGATGCTACATGACCATAGCTACCAGAAGGCTCTTGCTGTCCCTTAAAGCCTTGAGACTTTCCCAGGAAAAATCTTGGAAGTTGGCTGCTAGTCTATTCTCTTCCTACACCACCTGCTCACTGTTAGCAGTTACTTACTGAATCCCTGTGTTAGAGCCATTATGCTAAGCACCTGGGATATTATAAGACACATCTCTTGCTCTCAGGGAGGTCATAGAATAAGGGATGCAGACCTAAGATCAACAATTATACTAATGCAATTAGAGTTCCTGTGTAGGAGTGTGTATCGCAATATGGTTAGAGAGGGGGAGGTTGGAGGCAGGGTTCTCAGAGAAGGTGAGGCTTGAGAAAGAAACATAGAAATTAGCCATATACAGAAGGGGAGAAGGAAAGGAAGCAGCCAGGGAGATCGACCTGTAGAAAGCTTGGAGATACCAAACAGGCTGGCACAGGAACGTACAAGTAAGTGGACTATTGGATGAAGAGAGATTAAAGAACTGAGGGACATGAGAACCACATGTAGTTGCTGCGCCCATTGCATGACTTCCGTATGGGCAGGGACCAGAGGCCACCTAACTTTATGCTACTTTGGCTCTTCTAAACATTGCTTTTGTTCATTCCAAAGCAAAGGACCGTCAAGGCCACACTCAGATCATTTCATAGTCTTTTATTTTTCATAGTCTTTTTTTTTTTTTTTTAAAGAAATTAGACTTCATGTCATGTCAGCCTTGTCTCCAGGACTCACTGAGTCACAACTGAGTCCAGGTGTGGATGACTGTAATCCCAGGGCTGGGGAGGCTGAAGACAGGACGATCCCTATGAGTCCGAGCTGCACGGTGAGACCCTGTATCAAATGCATAAAAAAAATGAAAAAAATAAAAGTAAAGAAATTAGACTGTCTAATCCAAGATACACTCAACAACTTTAAAAATTCAGGAAAAGAGGAGACTGATCTCCACCCAGGAAGCTGAAGCCTGGTGAGCTGGCTCTCTGCCTTTGTGGCCATGGATGCAAGGGACTCTTGTCTGCTCTGTGTGTCTCACATCTGCTTCCCCATTTCCTAGCTGCTGTTTCTGGTCCAGTCAGGACTGCAAGGAATGTGGGAAGAGGCAGAGTATGAGGAGATGGCAGTTCTTACTTGAGAGTTAAGTTCTGTTTCATGGGGCATTTTCGTAGGTGCCTTGGAGATTTACACCCCTGGGGATCCCTTCCTATGTTTTCGTGAACTAGGAAGCCATTTGCATTCCTTCCTGAATCCTTATCCATCTGGCATCCACCTTTAGAATCCTGCTATGAAGAAGCCTGTACCATGTAGGTGATAGTGTTTGTCACAATCCCAGCAGAAGCCCTTGGGTGTTCCTTCAGGCACATGCACACAAATCTCACTCACACATTCCCTGTGGGGGAGGCGCTAACCTACTGAAGCTACCTCTGTCCTCCTACTGGTGTCGGGAACCTCTCGATGTCCACGCGGTAAAGGCTGTCTGAGATTGCGTGAAAGAGCCCCCTTAAGAATTACATCATCCTTCTCAATAATATTTGCTAAAATCCTAACCACTGGTGCTCCAAACGTCACCTTATTTTGAAACAAGATCATTCTAGATGCAGTTAGTTAAGCTGAGGTTACGCTGAAGGAAGGTAGACCTTTGTTACAGTGTGGCCAGTATCCTCCTAAGAGAAGGACATATCCAAGAAGCAGGATGCAGTGTGAAGTTACAGAGATACAAAGAGAAGACCACGTGAAGACACAGCAGAAACCAGATGCTCCATCTGCAGGCCAACAAATATCAAGGACTACTGGCCATTGCCGGGGAAAAAAAAGAGCAGATTGTCCTTCAGAGACCTCAGAAATATCTTTCCAATTCCACTTTTGCAAGTTGCAGAATGACAAAACATTTCTGTCATTATGAGGCACACAATTCCATGCACTAAGTTACAACAGCCCAAAAAAGTGAAGGTATGTTTTCATACTCTTAAGTTGAAGAAATCTGCAAACACATCCACTTGGCCTTAACTCCTCTGTCTCCTGGGTAGGTAAAGCATAGTGCACAGCTGAGGTAAGGACTCCTGCACAAACCTCACCCTCTACCACTTGACCTTTTAAAGCATATTTGACCAGGGGGAGGGATCTGAGATTGATAGACCTGGTGGGCTCGGTCAGATGTGGACAGAGTCTGCAATGGAAATTCTAGTTCAAGTTTACTTGGGAGACAGAAAACTATCCATAGGGAAAGCAAGAGTAGGACAAAAGAGAAGAAAACCAGAAAGGGAGTGTTATTAACCCAGTTTCCACTTGGAATCACTGGAACTCGATCCTTTGGGAAAGTTCTGGAAAAAAGAATAAAACACACACCAGAATTACCTCACCAGAGGGATGAAGAAACGGGGACATTTATACATCAAACCCAGTGGTCATTGTTAAGGTGTACTACGTAGGGAAGCGATACACAGCAAAAGTCTAATAATCAGGTTTCGGTGTATGGGAATGAAGGGTCCTAAGTTAGACTGCATATAAAATTGTGTTGCATTTTGCTCATAAAAAGATATGTAGTATATAATTCACAAATAATAAAATAGGAAGTAGTCTTTATTGTAAGTCAGATAAAGCCAATCGACATTCATAGGATGCCTTCCTTCCCTTTTCTTGGGATCTTTCATTTATGCCACTAACCAATGAGTATCATTTGAATGTGAACCATGGTTGATATTTTTATGTATGTTAGCAAATGAAATTGTGAAGTTGCATTCTGAAAATTTATTAGGGAATGATAAATTCCCTAATAGCAAATGATGTCTTCTCTGCATCCAATAGTAATTGTGGAATGCTGGGAGAATATTTCCTCAGTCAGTCTGTACAAAGCACAGGGTAAGAACTGTGTGGTAGTTGATATACTGTGTCAACTTGAGGAAGATTGGTTGGATTGGCTTTACATGTTCCAGGCTGTGGGGGCCCCCTCGCCCTGCAGGGCAGGTAGGGCCCGACCTGGGGTGCCATTGGTTCCATCTAGAAACATGATTGGTTCTACCCTAGAGCAGATTGGTTTCACCCTGGGCAGCACAGCCTGCCCAGAGTGACTCAAAGCAAAGTGTATACAAAGGAGTTGAGGCAGGCTTAGTAGGCTTCCCTGCCCCACTTCCTGGGAGAAGTCCTGGTCTTTGGAGGAGCTTGGTCTTAGCAGTGCAGCGCTGGTCTTCACAGTCAGCACAGAAGGAAGAGAGAGGCTTGGTGGATACCGCAGCTGCTCCTCCCCCTCTGATCTTGTCTTTTCTGGCACCCTGAACTGCTGCCATCTGCCTGCGAGCCAGAGAAGTATGGACTGAAACCTCCAGTGACTGTGAGCTAAATAAACCTTTCCTTCCTTCATTTTGCGTGTCAGGCATTTGTCCCAGCAACGAGTGGACAGTAACTAAGACAAACTGTACGCACTCAGACACTGGTAGTTTAATCTTCCTATTAAATACAGATAACAAGACTCAGGGATGTAAGCCTTTCAAATGCTCAAGTTTTCCATCCAAATAATCTGTAAGTTCAGTGTAATTCTGATTAAAGTAGCAACTGACACTATGATGAAACTTAGGATTCTAAACATCATTTGGAAGCTTAAAGATACAAGGACATAGAAATCAATGTATTGAAAGGATAAGAAGGAGGAAGGGACTGGTCCTAAAATATTGCAAATGGAACTAATTGAGACAATATAATACCAACACAGCTGCATAGATCAGCAGACTGGCCAATGAGAGAGAGAGCCAGAAATGATAAGATATATAATTTTTATGTGACGCAGGTAGCATTAAAAACCATCGATTCACATGGCAGTAGCCCAAGCAACTTCCACAAGTAAATCAATGATACTATATTCCTACTCCCTGCTAGCCTCTGAAGTACATTCTGAATAGAGTAAAGATCAGAGGCAATCTTGGTGGCTTCTGGGTCAGAAAGCATCAGCCCTGAGCCTATCTCTCTCTCTCTCTTTGCACCTTCATATGGCCTTTCCCTATATATGTATAGTCAAATTTCCACTTTCCCTATATATGTATAGTCAAATTTCCCATTGCCTCACTCCTATGGGAACACACAAGTACATTTAAAGAGCATTCAGTCAAGGACAAGCTCCTTTCCTCAAGATGTCAACACAATCCAAGCTTTTGCCACATTGGGTAATATTTACAGATTTAAAGGAATAATACATGGACATATCTTTGGAACCACAATACTATATTGATTACTCATTGGTACTAATAACAAAAAATAAAACATAAATGGAATGAAATAACTGTTTCACTTATAAGGTAATAGGTAAAACATAATGGTTCATATAATAGGAAATTATATGGTAGCCGAGAGTCAAATTATATCTTTGTATTTATCAAGACTTTTAATAAAGCAAGAAGTATAGTGATATTTTTATTATTATGACATTTAGTTTTAACATTATAGTACATATATTTAGGAAACAAATAAAAATGTGAGCTGAGGAGATAGATACAAATATAGCACTTTGTTAGAAACTGGGAGACTGGTATAGTACAGGATAGAGGAGGAATAAAGATGATTTTAATGTAAGTGTTCTTTTATAAAAATGTATGAAGGGGCTTTACCATCTTGCAAGATGGTGGGCAAAAAACCTGAGAAGCCAGACACTAAAGAGAAGAAACTCAAAGCCAAGAAGGCTTCTGCCCAGTGATACTGGTAAAAAGGATAACTTGAAGGCAAAAAAAAAAAAAAATAGTCCAATAAATGGCAGCCACACTGCAGCCAAAATCCTGTCTTAGTTAGAGGAATTGGTATTCTGATCTGCTGTGTATTCCAGAATGACTTTGTAAAAAAAAAAAAAAAAAAAAAGTACACAGGTGGTAAATCAAAGATTGAGAAGAAAAAGGAGAAAGTTCTTGCTATAAGCACAAAACCAGTCAGTGGAGACAAAAACCATGTTACCCAGATGGTTAAACTTCAAAAAATGCCTAGATCCTACCCTACTGAAGATGTACCCCAAAAGCTCTTGAGCCATGGCCAGAAACCCTTCAGTCAGCACATGAGGAAAGTTCAAGCTAGCATCACTCCTGGCACCATCTTGATCATCCTCATTGGGCATCACAGAGGCAAGAGAGTGGTCTTCATGACGCAGTTGGACAGTGGCTTGCTACTTGTGACTGGGCCTCTCAGTCTTTATCATGCTCCTCTCCAAAGAACACACTAGAAATGTGTCATTGCCACCTTTACAAAAACTGTTATCAGCAAAGTGAAAATCCCAAACACCTCACTGATGCTTAGTTTGAGGAGAAGCTGTGGAAACCCAGACACCAGGAGGGTGAGATATTTAACACCAAGAAAGAGAGATACCAGATTTCAGAGCAGCGTAAGGTGGATCAGAAGGCAGTGGGCTCACAGATTTTAACAAACATCAAAGCTGAGCCTCAGCTCTCGTGCTACCAGTGATCAGTTTTTGCTGTGACAAACAGAATTTATCCTTACAAATTACTGTTCTAAATTTATTGCTAAGAATCTAATCAAATAACATACATTTTAAAAAATGTATGAAGGAAACAATCTTAAGTGTGAGCAGTCATACTTTGCTTTCCTTCAGATCAGATAAATCTTTCACCTTTTTAAAATGTGACTACTTCTTCATTCTAGGTTATGAACACTTAGATGTTTATAGTGCTATCTTCATTGAAAATTACTTTTAAATATTTTATACATTTTCTTTATATGAAAATGAACATGTAATGGCTAGTCTGAAGATGTGTAGAGGGTAAATCAGGATAGGCAAGAAACGAAAGGAAGGAAACCAGTCCAAGACAACTAAGAGCAATAGATATAATATGTGGTATCCTGATAACATGATGCAGTAAGAGAGTAACTGTGGGAACAGAAGCAAAGGGTGGCTATGGGTGTCACAGGAAGGTGGCAGCATCTGTGGATTCTGGCCCTGAGTCAGTGTAGGAAGAAGAAAGAGGAGCAGAGATGGGAAGTAAGGGGAGAAGTCGCTAACTTGAGGAGCTGCCAAGGGTGACTGCACAGCTTCGAGCCCACGGCTCCGCTCTTTGTCATGGTAGCCCCATTTCCATGTCTTGAATTATGCATGAGTGGGATGTAGTATACACTCTTCTCTCCGTGTTTTTCGTTCTCTCAGCAGAGCTATTTTAATATTCATTCTTGTCATGTGAATCAGCAGTTCTTTCCTTTCACACCTGAGTAGAGCGGTAGGCCTTATTGTCCATCCATGACCTTTGAGTGTCCCTTCTCCTGTGCCCCTCCCTGGCATGCCGTCACACAGAAGTCACTGCCCCCTTGCCTGCTCACTGCCTGCCCATGCTTGAAGCTGCAGTTGTCTGCTTCCCCAAAGCCTCTTGCCACCATTTGAAGGGCAATTATCACGTTAGCATGGCTACCTGGTGGAGTGCAAAATGTTGCATTAATGGAGTGGAGTTCATTGGGGGGGGTGGGATGAAGCCATCTCTAATGTCACGTAATCTAATTTTTCGACATTTCTGCTCAATTCTGCAGGGTTCTATCGATAAACTATCTTCCTCGTACTACTGAATGACACCTCAGTTACCTTGTTTGAAGTTGGCCTCAAATTCATCTTTTGGTTGGCCTGTACAGATAATAACAAACCAACTGACAAGCAAATTACCAATTAAATATGCATGGCCTCCATTCCACATCATTAGCACTTTGTGATTTCCAGAGCTATCACAAGGATCAAAATCACTGAGTATCCTTAGCCCTTGGAACTGTTTCCTTAGAAAACAGATGAGTTCAGTATACCAACAAGTCTGGGAAGTCTGATGAAGCTAAGTTCCAGGACATAGACATTTAACAGTCATAAGCAGGTGTGGCCAAGGGAAGGAGTTGTTTTAAATGGTTGAGCACTGTGAAATACTTTCACTTGGCTGGGTGAAATTGCACGTTCTAGAGATGACACTTAGCATTAACGGACCTTAGTGAGGACTGGTCTTTATAAAGGTATCATAGTGCTTCAGTAATTACTCCACTTTCTGAGACACATCTCAATTTCATATTTCAAACTGTATTAAGAAAAGAAAAAAGAAAAATGGCCAGGAAAAAGAAGGAAGGACCAGAGGAAGCAAGGGAGAGAAGAAGGGAGAAAGACAGAAAGAAAAGCAGGGGATCCTAGAACAAATACTCCAGGAAGCCAAGGAATGACTGTGTATATATAACTTGTGGTAAGAGTTTCAGAGAGAAAGAATGGTGTGGTGAGCATTGTAAGAGTAACAGGAAGAGTGTTGTCTGTTTCCATATATGTCTATTTCCAAATATGTATATACAGAGAGATATTTTACACACACACACACACACACACACACACACAAATGTATATATATCTTCTTATTTGAAGATCACCACAGCCAGAAAACAGAGGTGCAAAAGACAGTGAAAGCCATAAGGAGGTGGCAGTATTTCCCTTGGGAAGGTCAGCAGGTGAGAAGTTCTGTTAAGGATTTTAACTTGCATCTTCAGTGTAAAAGCAATAGAAAACCACTGAATGGTTTAGACAGGTAAGTTACATATTCAGATTTGTTTTGTGAAGAAGCTGACTTGTAGCCGGGCATGATGGCGCATGCCTGTAATCCCAGCACTTGGGAGGCTGAGGCAGGAGGATAGGTGTGAGTTCGAGACCAGCCTGGGCTACAAAAGTGAGCTCAAGGCCAGCATCAACTGCACAGTGAGACCCTGTCTCAAAAAGACAAAAAAAAAAAAAAAAAGAAGAAGAAGAAGCTGACTTGTGCTGATGGGTCAAAAATTATTTGGAGGATGCATAAGAGAAAAGAAGGAGTTGGGTCCATAGTTATTTTGAGAAACTGAGGGTGGTTTTCTCCTTAACCATTCCAAATGTTCATAGAAATCCAGGCATCCATGAAGCTAGAAAGAGAGAGAGAAAGAGAGAGAGAGAGAGAGAGAGAGAGAGAGAGAGAGAGAGAGAGAGAGAGAGAGAGAAGAAAAAAAATTCAAAGTTTGATGGAATGTAAATTCATTAAAGCCTAGGAATTATTTCATGCTGGATTTAAGTACATGAGTGTCTTTCTTTCCCACCTGAGTTTATTTCAAGCCCTATGGAAGGACACTAATCCACCCAATTCTGAATTCTCTCCAGCTATGTCTCCTCTTCTTTGTCCCTGTTTATGCTTCTGTTCTAAGTGTTAGGAAGACACTGAAACTTGAAGCTCTGTTTTCCATTCATGGCTTGCATATGGTCCAAGAGCATAGTTAGGGGAACACACTAGTTATTCAAGAGTTGGCCAGGCACTGAAGTCTTAGCTTTTTGTTCCCAGGTTGAGCGGCTGATGATCAAATGGTCTCTGCCCATTTCCTCCTGTGTCGGGTCCGCTGTTACAAAACCACTGCTTCATTTAGCACTAATTATAATTTTTCAGAGCCACCATCATCCCAAGACACAAGATTGAAGGGTCAGTAGAAAAATACACTCCTGTTCACATCTCCAGGGTAGTCTCTGACTTCTGATCATGCAGAAAACACGCTCTTAGGCCAGATGTTTGTTGAGAAACCAGCATTAAGACATCAACCCTGAGTTCAGAAATGACTGAAATCATGGAAGAGCTCAGATTGATTGAACTTCCTCTGCACCTGGATTCCAGAGGATGTTGATCTCTTCATTCCCAGATATCTACCTTAGCCTTGGCAACGGCTTGGTGAAGGAGGCAGCAAAAGCAAGCCCAGAGGCCCTCCAGATGTGTGTTTGCAGTACCCAAATCTTCCTGTAAGCAATCACTTACCTGCCACCAAAAGACTAAAAATAAAAATAGCTTAGGATCAAAGACAAATTTTCACCAAAAAAAGAAAAAAAAATCTATGGTATCAAAAATACACTGTATGGCTGGCTGTCCTTGGTGGTGCACATCTGTGATCCCAGCACTGGGAGACTGAGAAGGTAATGATCCAGGAGCTCGAGGCCAGCTTAGCCTGGGTATTGAATTCAAGACAAGTCTGAGGGCCAGCGGTATAGCTCAGTGGATTTAGCACTTGCTTAGAGGAAGCACAGGGGCCAGGGTTCGGTTCCTTGCCCCTCCTGCCGCGCCGGCCCCGCTCTAGAGCACACTGAGCCGGCAATACTGGGCGTGGTGGTGCGCATCTGTAATCCCAGCCCTTGGGAGGATCACCATTACTCAGTAGTGAGACCCTAAAAAAAAAAAAAAAAAGCAGACAAGTCTAAACCACATAGTGAGACTCTTTCTCAGAACAAAAACCAAAAGAAAGCCCCACAAAAGTAAATCAATAAACAAAACATGCACTCAGTATAGGAAACAGAATGACAAACATTTATTTTGAATTCTTACAAACCTCAGTGAGGAACACCAGGCAGGCATCTGCCTCACTTTATAGACAAGGAGGAGAAGCAGAGAGGCCAGAGAGGATCGCGACTTGACTGAGGGCCCTCAGTCATTTCTTGGTGGATCTGGGTCCCCAAACCAAGCCATAAGGGGGTACAAATGAAGTCATGCATGCCAACGCATTTTGGTTTTTTGTTAGTTTGTTTTTTAATTATTTTATTTTATTTTATTTTCTTGTTTCAGAACTTTTGTTTGTTTGTTTATTTATTTTTAGGGCCGGCTCAGTCTGCCCTGGAGGGCTGGGCTGGCGCAGCATGTGGTGCCAGGGATCGAACCCCAGGCACTTTAGACCACTGAGCCATCCTGCGGGGCCCTGCCAACGCATTTTGAAACCTGAAGTGTTCTATGATACACGGTATTTGTATCAGCTTCTGGAGACTAAAGCAGTAAGTCACTGCATTTGTATATTCTCACAGCTTTGGGGGCTGGAAGTATCAAATCTAGCAGGACTATTCTTTCTCTGGGGGAAGGTTAAGTGGAGTCTTCTTTTTTGCCCCTTCTGCCTTCAGGTGGCTGTCATCATGTCTTCAGCCATGGCCACACTGCTCCAACATCTGCGTCTGTGGTTGTATTTCCTCTTCCTCTTCGCTGTGTGTTTTCCTCTTGTGCCTCAACTATCTCTCTGCCTTTTACTTAGAAAAAATATTTTTGAGATTTATAGTCTATGTAGTCCAGGAAGATCTTTTCTTTTCAAGATCCTTAATCTACTTACATCTGCAAAGACCCTTAGTCCAAATGAGGTCACATACTTAGGTTCCAGAGTTTCAAGCATGTCTTTGGGAGGTCACCATTCAATTGACTACAGTATTTAAGGCTCCTGTTGGCAATGTTGGTGATGGTGGTGCAGTTGTGGATGCAAAAGAATCCTAGCACTCTCTACTACTCCCCAGGATTTTCTTCCTTCGTTGATCAACTTCAGGCAATACAGCCACACAGTCAGGAACATATATTCTAGAGCCACACTGCCTAGGGTGCAGATCCTTGCCCTGCCACTTGATGACTGTGCGACATTGAGTAACTTTCTTGTCCTCCCTGGGTTTTAATTACCGCTCCTGTAACAGGAAGATAACGAAGCCCTGTCTCATAGATCGTTGCAAGGATCAAATGATTTAGGCATGTGTAAAGTGCTTAGGACAGCGTCTACACTATAGAAATGTTAGCTACACTTATTCCTTGGCAGCTAATGTGACTAATGCTAATCTCTTGTCTTTCCTGTTTACCATTAGATAATGACTTTGGTAAATGGAGAATGGACTTTCTTCTCTGAACAAGTACTTCTGAATCATTCACTCATTTCCAGGTAGTTTTCTGACCATTCTCTAAATTATGTTTAGCAATTTGGGGCAGAGGAACACTAAATGCAATGGAAGGAATCACTCTTTCTAAACATTCCTTTAGCTCTCGCTTGGCCCAGTAACTTCTAAAATCTTCTGATCCCATTGTTCAATTCAAAAATTAGTCTTTGAAGTTCTTAGAGTAGTTCTGCAGATGGATAAGTACTTAAAATACTAGGTAAAAAATGTTTGATAGAAAATCATATTTTTAGAAAGGATTGCATTGACGGTTTCAAGATATGAACACAACTTTACTAAACAGAATAGTGTTCAGATCAAAACAACTTGTGTACCTGCAACTCAAACAAGTAACAACAGACCGACTGGGGCATGGTTGAGCTCTATAGGGTTTCATTTCTCATGTTAAACTGTTTGGCCTAGAACTTGTCCAGTTTCTCTTCGGTTCATCTAATGTCTGGCCAGTGGACTGAAGCAATCTCAGAAGCTAAGTAAAGGCTGATTTTACTACTGAATTCTGATTTATTAAAAGAAGCACTAAATTTGGCAAATTCATGAGTGAATCCAAAAGAATAAGCAATAAAATATCAGTCCTTTCATTGATACAAATGTTTATAAGGTATGAGAAATCTGGTAGCCATTTTGGACGTCAAATATTCAATTCCTGGACTTCTAGAAAGATGGCAAAGTGGTGAACAGCAGAGAAGAAGCTTGTCTGAGACATGGAGACACTGGAACATAGCAACATCAGGAAGCAAAGAAGTAAGGAAGGATTTGAGGCAGGAAATTGAAGCCCATGGGGAGAATAAAGAAGGAAACTTCAGTGAGGAAGGAGGAGGTGGTAGGTGGTACTTTCTCTGACCCTGGACTGGCTGCATGAGAGTCTCAAACCTGGAGACACAAGATGGCTACTGGAAACCCGAGGGACCTCCAAGAAGAAACGAGGCAAGGGAACAGTGGACACAGTAGACAGGAGTGACTGGTCAGTTACTTGTGTTCACGTGTCAGGGTACTTGACTGTAGCTGTCTTGGAGTGGGGCCAACTGTTCTCACAACTCAGAACAGCTACAGACCAGCTCCATCTAGTGGCTCTCGTTATCAGAGTGAGGCTGCCAGGGTTTCAGTCAACAAAAAATCAGGGATCCAAGTCAAACCTGTAGGAAGCCAGCTTCAAGTGGCAGGCAAGTCAGGGAGACTTGTAAGCTAAACAAATTGGTTTCCAACCTCACAGCCAGAAACCAGTCTGAACTTCAGTGGAACTAAAGGCACAGGCTTGCTGAGATTCTCCACTACCCCTCTCCAAAGTGATGGCTGCCTTGCTGGGATTAATCAACTCATTTGTAGACTCTGGCTATCCATGTTGTCTATTAGTAACAGCAGAGACACACCTTGAAGTGGACATTATTTTCATTATCTAATTTTTTATTTTATTTTTTCTTGATTGTTTATTCTTGTTTGCATATGTGTGTGAACATGGATTTTAGTTGTTGTTCCATTTGGTTCTTGTTTTTATTTCTTCTTTCTCTCCTCTTCTCTATACCAACTTCATGAAGTTTATCTTCCAACCTTGCTCCTAATCCCTTCCTTTTCTTTTATTGCTCTACTTTCCTCCTACCTCTTAAATCTTCTCCTCTGAGGGTGAAATCGCCATATTGCAGAATTAACACCTTGTGCAATATTCTGGTTCATTTCAGATTTGGAATTTAAACATAAATCTAGTTCATACAGTTAAAGGTGGCAAATTGATAGTTACATTTGCTATTTTCCATGCTATGTCTGGTGCTACTGTTATTGCTCATTGTGCTATTTCAGCTAAAATGATTTAATTTCTCTAATCCATTGTCCTTCACAGTATACCAAGACTGAGACTGCTTAAAGGTCAGAAGCAATACTACAGGTCAATACTAAGAACCAGGGACTGTACCAGACAGACAGCAACTTCTCATCCTAAAAAACCTGAAGAGGTAAGGTCTTGCAGCAGGCTCAAATCCCAAGAGTCAGTTACTCTTGGAAGATACCTCTGAGAAGTAGTCATTTTCTAAGGGCTCTAAATACTAGTAATAAGGCTGCCTACCATAAGCAACTTACAAACATCATCCCAGAAATTAAACTAAAAAGAAAAATAGAAAATGAGATGATACAGACACAAGATATAACTTCAAACTTCCAACTCATTAAAGGGAAACCAAGGGGGCAATAAGGTGGGACAGCCAGGTGTGGTGGCACATGCCTGTAGTCCCAACACTTGCAAGGCTGAGGCAGGAGGATTGGTGTGAATTCAAGACCAGCCAAGGCTACAAAAGCGAGCTCAAGGCCAGCCTGAACAGCATAGCGAGACCCTATGCTACAAGCCAAAACAAACAAACAAAAAAAAAAGTGGGACAGTTTAAAAGCCAATACCCACCTGTACTCTTTGAAGTGGTAACAGCAGAAGTAATGAAGCAGATGGATGAGGCTCTAGAAAGAAGCCAAATCAGATTTTATTTATTTATCTGTTTTATTTATGTATAGATAACAACAGAAATGATATCATAATGAAAGACACGGCTAGTGATTCTAGAGAAGGTACAGATTCTTTTTTTTTAAATTTATTTTTTAAATGACAAAGAACACCTTAAGAAGATGATAGGAACTATGAATGCCCAACATAAGAAAAACATGGAATCATGAATCAGATTCAAACAGATATCAAGGAGATTTAAAAAATCCATTGAGCTGGGTGTGGTGGTGCACGCCTGTAATCCCAGCACTTTGGAGGCTGAGGCAGGAGGATCACTGTGAGTTCGAGGCCAGCCTGGGCTACAAAAGTGAGCTCAAGGTCAGCCTGAACTGCACAGCGAGACCCTGTCTCAAAAAGGCAAAAAAAAAAATAAATAAATAAATAAATAAATAAATAAATAAATAAATAAATAGAAATAAAAAGAAAAAATCCATTGACTATACACACAAAAGAATGAGCCAATGCAAGGACAGAATATCACATATAGGAGACAACATTGTAGTAAATGATTATGAAAAGAAAGATTTCTTAAAAATAGCAAAGGCCCACGAAAAATGAACCCAGCAACTACTACATGATATAAAGCATGATGTAAGATTGATCTGAGCCAATGAAAAACAAAAGATACCACAAATAACATTTAAAAAAGAAACTTTTCACTAAAGTCTTGACAAAAAAACTTCCCAAGCAGGGATAAAGAATTTAACATACATATAAGTGAGGTATATAGAAATCCAATTAACCATGATCAAATAAATATCTACAGCAGGTCATATGATAGTCAAGATTCCAGAAATACAATGTAAAAGCAAAATATAAAAAGATTTTAGAGCAAAGTAACTAATCATTTGCAAGGAAAAACCCACCAGAAACACAACTGACTTCTCAACACAAACCCTGAGTCAAGAACAGCATGGAGTGAAATATTTCAAGACCTAAAAGAAAACAACTTCTGGCCCAGATTGATATACCTTGTCAAACATACCTTACAAAATACATGAGGAGAGAAATACTTCCATGACAAAGAACACCTGAAGAAATTTGTGACCACAAATCCAGCAATCCAAAGTGCTGTGAAGAAGATTCCATAAAGAGATAACAAAGACTAACTGCATGAACCACAACAGAATGAATCTTTCAATCAAGGCAAGCAATTAAATAGAAGGGAAAGAAAATAAGCCAATAACAGGAAAATGAAGTGACAAGGGTCAGTCAATACATATTAGTTATAACCCTTAATGGTTATAGTCTCAATTCACAAATCAAAAGAAACAGATGAGCAGAATGGATCAAGAAGCAAATTCCAACAATATCCTGCAGATGAGGGCATTAAACTCTAAAGGAAATCCACAGGGTGAAAGTCAGAGTATACTAAACAATACTTTATGAAACAGGAACTTGAAACAGAACAAGCATAGCTATTCTATTTGTAGACTGAGTGGATTTCAACCCAAGACCAATTAAAGGACACAAAGAAGGTCACTATATCCTTGCAAAGGGAACAATCCAAAAGGAGGAGGCAGAAACCCTAAATATATATGCAACAAATATCTACAGTGCATCCAACTATATAAAACAAATATTAACATGAAAAACAAAATGAGCACTAACATGATTATACTGGGAGACCTCGATACACCACTGTCCCAAATAGATAGATAAATAATCAAATATCAGAAGTGAGCCAAACTTTTGAACACATGGACTTACAGACGTGTACTCGTGGGCTTAGTAAAGAATGTTCAACTCCAAAACATCAGAATATAAATTCTTCTCAGTTGCACATTGGACATTCTCCAAAACAGACCATATACTAGCTCATAGGCCACACAAAGGAACAGAAATTTTCCTATGTATACTATCATACCATAGTGCAATAAAATTGGAAATCAATGGCAAAAGAAATCATATGAATTTCATAAATACATGGAAATTACATAGCACCCTCCTGCACAACCAAGAGAGCATATAAGAAATTAAAGAAGAAATTAAATACAATTAAAGAATGTCAATACAACATACCAGAACTTATGGGTATAATGACTGCTACAATGAAAGCAGTCCTAAGAGAGAAATTTACAGCAGTGATCACACATATAAGAAAACCAGAGCAAGCTCAAATAAACAACCTAATATTAAAATTGAAGGTTCTAGTTGAACAAGTCAACCATAAAGTTTATATGAGGAAGGAAAATATAAATATCAAACAAAATTAATTCAATGAAGACTAAGAAAACAATAAAAAGAATGAATAAATTGAAGAGTTTGTCTTGGAGAGATTAAATAAGGTTGACAAATCCTTAGCCAACCTGATCAAAAAAGGAAAGAAAAGACCAAAGTCCATGCAATTAAGAATGAAAAGAGTAAAACCAGAAGAGATCCTGCATAAATCCAGATCATTACCACCTTCTTTGGAAAATTTTTTTCTAATTAAATAGAAAACACAGAAGAAATGGACATAATACTAGATACATATGAATTATCAAAGCTGAATCAGGAAGATATAAAAAAATTTTGGTAAAAATTTTAAATAAACCAATGTGAAAGAAATTGAAGATGTATTTAAAAACCTACCAACAAAGAAATCCTAGGTCCTGATGGATGTATTCTTGAATTCTAGAAGAAATTTAGAGACTATCCAAAGCCAAGACTTCTCAAATTTTAATGAAATTAAAATGGGAATAATATTCCCAAATTCATTCCTGAAAGCAAGCATTACCCTGATACTAAAACCAGAGAAGAACCCAACTAAAACAAGAGAACCATTAGCCAATCACCCTAATCAACATAGATGCAGCGATCCTCCATAAGATCCTGGCAAACAGAATGCAGCAAATCATCAAGAAAATCGCACATCATGACCAAAAGGATTACCCCCGGGATGCCAGGATGGTTCAACAAATGCAAATCAACCAATGTAATTCTCCATATTACCACGGACAAGGGCAAAGCTATACGATCATCTCAATAGATGCGGAAAATGCATTGGACAAAGTCCAATGCCCATGCATGATAAAAGCCCTACAGAAAACTGGAACAGGTGGTCCTTATCTCACCGAGAAAAGTCACCTATGACATGCTAACAACCAACATCATACTAAGCTGACTGAAAGCTTTCACTATAGACAAGGTTGTCCACTGACACCACTCTTATTTGATATGGTGCTAGAAAATTTAGTCAGGGCAATTAGACAATAAAAAGAAATATAAGAAATAAAGACAAAAGATAAAATTCAATTATTATTATTTTCAAATAACATGATACTCTATAGAAAAAAAAAAAAAAAAACCAAAACTCCACCAATAACCAAATTCAATAACGTAGTTGGATGCAAAGTCAACATTCAAAAAATCGGTAGCCTTGCAGTACATGAGTAACAAACTCATTGAAAGAAAAATAACACCTTTCATATTAGCACTTGTTATGTATGGTGCCTAGATGCCCCCAGCCCTCAAGTTTCATGAACTTCTACATAGAACTTTTTCACAGGTAGCTTAATCTAGAGATTGTAATGGATTCACGGTTCAATGCTAGGATTAAGGATGTGAGTGTTACTGAATCAGTCCACTGACTGGATTGCCACTGCTGTAATCGCAGACATTCTAGATAAGAGAAAGTCAGTGGAAAGAGGTTTGTTTCCCCCCTTCTCTGCTACTGCTTTTGCTGTCTCCTGTTGCCATGAAATGTTGTCCCTCTGCCATATGCCATCTGCCTTGGGGACAGCTGAATATGGACTGAAACTTCTGCAAACTGTGAGCTAAATAAACTTTCCTCCATTAACTTTGCATGTAGATACATTGTCTTAGGGATGAGAGAAAAGTAATTTAAAAAGCATCCCCATAAATTAAATATCCAGGAATCAATCTAGCACAGGAAG
The DNA here is from genome assembly GCA_004027025.1 of Myocastor coypus. Classification (NCBI taxonomy): domain Eukaryota; kingdom Metazoa; phylum Chordata; class Mammalia; order Rodentia; family Myocastoridae; genus Myocastor; species Myocastor coypus. Next base: position 70,884 of record PVJA010000063.1, on the reverse strand, counting down.
TAAAAGACCTCTACGTTGAAAACTACAGTACTCTGAAACAGGAGATTGAAAAAAATATCAGGAAATGGAAAATTATCTCTTGTTTTTGGATAGCAAGAACCAACATAATGAAATTGGCCATACTTCCAAAGTTGTTATTCAGATTTAATGCAATCCTGATCAAAATTCCAACAGCATATCTTACAGAATTATCAAAAACAACCCGAAAACTTGTTGGAACCAGCAAAAAACTAGAATAACAAATACTGTTCTGGGCAACAAAAGCAAGTCAGGGTGCAATACAGTCCCTGACTTGACATTATACTGTGTAGCTACTGTGATTGAAAACAATATGGCACTAGCAAAAGTCAGACCCAAAGAATATGGAACAGATTAGAAGAAGCAGAATCAACTCCAGACATACTCAACCAATTTATCTTTAACAGAATGTCAAATACTTTTACTGGAAGGAAAATAGGCTCTCTAATAAATGGTACTAAAAAAAACTGGATTTCCACTTGCCAGAGGTTAAAAGTAGACCTTTTCCTTTCACCATGCAATAAACAAAAATCAAAATGATTCAGAGATCTAAGTACCAAAGCAGAAACACTAAATCTGTTGAAAGATAGAATAAGTAAAACTCTTAAAAGGCAAAGATTTTATTAACCAAACTTCAATCACATAAAAACTATTACAAAGAGGGCTGGTCTCATAGCTCAGTGGACTAAAGCACCTGCTTTGGCAGAGCACAGCAGCCAGGATTGGATCCCTGGAGTGCCTTGCTGGCCCTGCCCCCTGGGGTGCACTGACACTGTGATTGAGACTGGGCATGGTGGCGCATACCTGTAATCCCAGCACTTTGGGAAGCTGAAAAGAGGAGGATCACTATGAATGGGATCTACATAGTGAAATCCTGTACACTCTGTATCCCCTGTCCTAAATGCATATATATATATATATATATATATATATATATATATATATATGCACATATATAAATGCATATATATTATATATATATATATTACAAAGAATCAACTATTTGAATCTCATGCTATAAAAAAAAAAAAAGCTTTTGCACACAGAATGAAGAGACAAGCTACAATGATCTGGTTTAAAAAATCCAACTGATCCTCAAAAGACTAATATCTAAATAAAGAACTCAGAAAAAGAAATCACACCCCTAAAATGTAAAGACCCAATCCAAAAATGGGTATGTGAAGTAAATAAATACTGCTCAGGTGAACAGGTTGAGCAGGTAAGTAAATATATTGAAAAAAGAAATTCAACGTTGCTGGTCATTCAAGATGATAATGCAAATTAAAACAATACTGACATCCTATCTCACCCCAGGAAAAATGGCTATCATCAAGAAATCTACCAATTACAGATGATGGTGGGGCTATGGGAAAAAAGGAACCCTTCTCCACTGTTGGTGGGAATGTAGGCTGGCGCAACTGCTGTGGAAGCCACTGTGGCGATTCCTCATAAAGACAAAAGTAGAGGTTCCATTTGACCTAGCTAGGGCTGGGGAGATAGCTCCGAGGCACAAGTGCCTGCTGAGCAAGTACAAGGTCATGAGTTCGAACCCTGGTCCCACCAAAAAAAAAAAAAACAAAAAAACAAAAAAAAAAAAACACACTCACACACACATTTGACCTAGCTAGTCCCTTTCTTGACGTATGACACGCCAGTAATATATGCACCCACATTTTTATAGTAGCCCAATTTTTAGTAGTTAAATCTTTAAAACAGGCCAAATTCCTACTATTGGATAAAGATATGGAGTGTTTTCCGATAGTGAACAGCTACTCTGCCATTTAGAAGGATAAGCTGGTAGATATTCCTAGCTAGAATGGATGCACCTTGAGGCCATACTTTTAATTTTGATAAATTAGACACACATGTGTAAAAACTATAGTGTTTTTCCAGTATTAGAAGCTGAGTGTGTAACTAAGGACCAAAGAGTATAATAGATATTGAGCAATGGGTTGAAAATGTTCAAGTGGAAGGGGAATAAGGTGGTTGCTGGAAAGAAAGGATAAGAAAAAGAAGCAAAAATGGAAACGAAGCTTTTGTAAATAAAGAGAAACTGAAAGGAAGGTAGAGGAATCAGAAACAAAGATGAAGCAAGATATAACACATACAGGTCCAAGTTCTCTACGGTGAAAGATATCACCATATAAATCTAAAATGTACTAATAAAATATATTTAAATTGAAAATAAATCCAATTCCTATAGCTTTGTCTCTTATAGCTTTTTAAGTTGCAGAAGTAAAACATATTCATGAAAAAGCTTAGAAAATGTAGAAAAGAACCTTTCCCCAAAACTAAAATAATTGCTATTAATGTTTTCATTTTCTGGAGATAACCACTGCTGATATGTTTGGAAATATTCTTCCTATACAAAATGCATTTTTCTCTCTAATGTTATAAATGTGATGTTAGAGTTTGAAATGTCTCTTCTTTGTATAGAAAGATAGTACCACACTTTTTTTATTTTATTTTATTTTATTTTTATTTATTTATTTATTTTTTTATTTTTTTCTTGTTTCAGAACCTTTGTTTGTTTATTCACTCATTTTTATGGCTGGCTCAGCCTGCCCCCACGGCAGGGCTGGCGCAGCATGTCGTGCCGGGGATTGAACCGCGGTCCCTGAAGCCGCCCAAGCTTTCCCAAGCAGGCGCTTTAGACCACTGAGCCATCCCGCTGGGCCCCACACACTTTTTTTAAAAAATTGCAACAGAGCTTTGACTTTTATAGTGAAAGACAGAAATGATTCTAAATAGTCTTATTGTTTTTTTTATTCTATCATTACAATGTTTAGCAATACTTGGATATTGTCTAGTATAATTTTATCTTTTGTTCTAAGATGTAACTATTTTCAGTAGTGTTACCTCATCAGGCATGACATAACTACCTCAGGTAGATGTCACATAGTTTGTCTTTTTTTTTTTACAAATGAGTAGCAATATCAGGAAGAAGTCACAGGTATATTACTTTTTCTAGGAGAGTTGAAATGTTTATTAATAATAATAGTTAAACCAATTAAAGACTCAATATTCTAAAGGCTTTGATTCTAGTAAATCATTTAATACTTAAAATAATCCCATGAAGTGATTCACCTTCATAGGCAAGACAATTGGGCTGTTCTCCAATTGTTTGCCCACAATTGGAGAACAGCCATAGAGATGTTGATAAGATAGTGGGCACTGATGCTCCAGAACATTCTACTTCTACAGACAAACTGGTAGATGTTCCAAACCAAAAATGTAGGCAATTCATACTTTGGGCTGGGGACATAGTCCAGCGATCTAAGTGCCTACCTTTCAAGTGCAAGGACCTGGGTTCAATCCCTGATACCATATGCCATGCAGATCCCAGAACCCTGAGCACACAGAGCCAGTCACCAAGACCAAGCATGGTAGCATATACGTGTAATCCCAGGGCTGGGGAGGCTGAGACAGGAGGATCACTATGAGTTAGAGCTGTGTAGAGAGACCATGTACCAAAGAAAGAGAAACAAAGAAATGTATGCTTTCCTTAAGTGTTTAAAAAAAAAAAAATACTTGAAGCTGTGCATGAACGTGCCTGTAATCCTGGCACTGTGAGAAGCTGAAAGTTTGAGCCTAGCCTGGGAAATTTAACAATGCAATGTGTTGTAAGCTTTTACAAATTAAAAACGTGTAGGGTTAGTTTTGATTGTTTTAGTTACTGTTCTATTGTTGCAGGGACAAATACCCGACACATAAGCTTAGGGAAAGAAAGGTTTATTTAGCTCACAGCTACTGGAGGCTTCATAATTGAAAGCAGCCTGAATTACATAGCAAGAACTCAGGACTATGCAGCCATGTCCAGGATGATTCGCTCCATACCTCCTAGAGACCGCTGCCTGGGACAGGACGGGGATTGGGTGGGGGAGTGGGTAGGAGGTGAGGGATAGGAACCTCTGACAGCACGTGCTGTCACTTTAAGGGTTCACTCCTCTCTTGGCCACTCCCCTCAAGCCCTGCTCTGGTCCTTTGGCCCTGTCCCTTGAGCCATGTGCTTGACATGATTTACTTGAGGCTTTGGGGGGACAACTAGATTTGAACCATAACAGGGATGTACTTCAGTGTGAAGTATTATAAAATAAAAACACTTTGAGAAACTGAGTGAGTTAAGTGATTTGCTTTGTTTTAAAATTAGTGCTTCCATTGAAATGCCATTACAATAGAGTAGAATACTTAGGATTATCTTTTAAAATAGTTTTTCAGCCACCAAAAAGAATAACTTCATAGGAAAACATATTAGTTTTGCCTCAGATAATTCCTCCAAAGGAAGACCACTCTTCAGGTCACTGCCCATGACTTATTGGGGCAAGAAGCACATAGATGTGACATTTAAATCCTTGACCACCTCTTAGATAAATGATCCACTAGGCATACCTTTTATCGTCCTTAGTTTCTTAAAGTGGGAAATGAAAATCTCTTTGTTATTTTTTGTGAGGGCTAAAAAATTGAGTGCCTTGCCACGGAAGAAACAAGTTTCTAAGTGACAGCATTATCAGTGCATTCTCTGACACATACCTGAGTTTAGAACATGGAAAGAAAGAAGATCCTTAGCATTCTAGCCTTGGAAATGCAAAGCCTGCCATAGTGGCTATGGTGAGAGAAAGACAAGTGCGGAGACGGGAGAGAAACACTCCATGCTCCCCACCCTCCCTGACACCCTGATACCCAGGCAGGGAGCAGCGGGCCGCCACAAGGCTGGAGTAGCCTGGCCTCTGAGGCCAACTGGAGCCAGATGAAAGGAGTGCCAGAGAGAATCGCTCCCATGCCCTGCCAGGCAGCTCCTTTGAAAGCCTCTTGTCCTTCCCAGGCTCACTCTGGTCTCCCGTTTTAAACTCTCAGCATCCCTTGGGGATGAAAATGAATACAGACGAGTTGGAAAGATGACTCTGCTACATTGTAATATTACAGATCAGAAGGAATCTGCTGCTGACAGGCTGTAGGGGCCTGCTGAATGAAATAAATATAACCCGCACAGGATGTTGCTTTGATAGCTCTTATTTTAGTAGTCCAAACATCATCATAAATACATAATAAACTCCTTCTTGCTCCTCAGATGTCTAACAAACAAGGAAAAAGAGGCAGACTCTTCCAGGGCCCAGTGGATAGACATTAGTTAGTGGGTTCTGCTGTGAACTACCAGCCACAGGGAATCATGAAGGCCAAGCCTCCAATCACATGGCAGAAGCAGGACAGTGAAGTAATTAGGCTTCCCCTACAAGCTGAGCTGTGACTATGGAGGAAGGAGATGGAACTTGAGTTATTTCTTCCTTTCCTTCCTCCCTCCCTTCCTTCCTTCCTTTCTTTCTTTCTTTCTTTCTTTCTTTCTTTTTCTTTCTTTCTTTCCTTCTTGCCTTCTTCACTTTCTCCCTCCTTCCTCTCTCTCTCTCTCTCTCTCTCTCTCTCTCTCTGTCTGTCTCACTCTTTTCTTTTCATTTGGTACATAACTCCAACTCATAGTGATTCTCCTATCTCAGCCTCTCCAGCCGTGAGATTATAGGCATGTGCTACCATGCCCGCTATCTGTACCAGTACTGGGGGTGGCACTTGAGTCCTTCCGATTGCCAGGCAGGCACTGAGACAGCTAAGCTATCTCCCCAGCACTTCCTTTTCTTTCTTTGCCTCTTTTTCTTCCTTTCTTAAAGCACTATTTGGGCTTTTCTGAGGATAGTAGAATTTGCGTAAATACCCATCCCCTGGGAATCTTCTGTGGGGGTGGGGATAGAAGCCCCACCACATCCCCACTTAGATTCAGCTGTTGAAATCTACTGAGGAAAACTGAGGGTGTCTGGTAACCATGGCCACTGGGCCCAGGAAGACAAGGAAGCCTCTGCGAGAACGTTACCATGAAGCAAGAACTAGGCAGACAGGGCTGGAGAGCAAACATCATAGTATCCTGTCCCTGAGGGAGGGAGCAGTGTGGCATTACCTTTCTGGGAATGATTCTGAGCTGGTGTCTCAGGGAGCTGAGCCAACCTGGGGAGATACCCTCTGAATTTAAGAGTAGCACTGAAGTGTGACTGGAGCGAGTCCTCTTCCTCTTCCTATTCTCTTGCAGGATACAGCTGAAGAGAGGCCTATCACGACAACACAGCAGACTGTAAGCAGGGCAACAGAGCACAGCCATGGCCACCACCAGGGAGGGCTCTTGGCCTTGCACACAGAAACCCTCTTCAAACATTCTGAGCTTTGGATGCCCCAGCTTTCCTGAAGTCTCCAGTGGCCCATCATCTGGGTAAGATTCAGAGTTCCTACCTCAGGATGCCATTAGGAGAAGGACTGGTTTTCCAGCTGGGCTCAGTGGAGGTGCCTTAACAAGTGGAATGTACCAAGGGCCCTTGGGTAGCGCTATTTCTATGACCATGTGACACTGTGAATATTAAACTTCTTAAGCCTTAAGCTCATACAATAAAGGAAGAGAGGGTGGCCGTGTAGTGGTTCAGAGCTTGTGCAAATATCCATGAGCTACAATTCTGTTCTGTTTATGTGTTCTGGAGCAAACGGCTTAAACTTCCTCAGCACCAGGTCCTTCCGCTGTTATTATCCTCAACTGGATAATGATGATACCTACACCAGGCCCTTGTTAGGAGAATGAAATGACTTAATGCATGGAAAGTGCTTGGCACCTAGTAAGCCTCCAGAAATGGCAGGTCAGGCAAACAAAATACACTGGTGGGCAACAGCCCCCCCCCCCCCCCCGCCGCTGGGGCAAGAGCTGCACGTGGCCACGGCCTGCTGGTAGATAGAGCAGGCTGTGCATAACCAGTGTGAATGAATACTGAGGGGTCATATTTAAAAAATAACAAGTAGTGGGTTGGCCAGATAGCTCAGCGGATTGAAGCACCTGCTTAGACAAAGGCAGGGACCAGGGTTTGATCCCCAGAGTCCAGTGCTGGCCCTGCCCCTGAGGGCACGCTGAGATGGCAGTTGAAACTGGTCACGGTGGCAAGCGCCTACAATCCCAGCGCTTGGGAGATTGAAAACAGGAGGAGCACTATGAGTCTAATCTGTGTAGTGACCCTGTAGATCCTGTACTAAATACATAAAAATAAAAAAGAGAGAAAAAGAAATAGCAAGTGATGATTTCTCTGCAGAATGAAGAGAGAAAAAGTCGAGTAAGTTTGGGATGAGTCTGGGACACTCACACAAAGAACTTGGATGCTGGGACAGGTAGACTTAGACAAGTAACTATGCGTCCTCACTCACAAGTGACCGTTCCATTTTTGGTATAATTTTTGACCTTCCCTCAAAACTTCTGGTACTGTACAAGGATAGTCTTTATTTTGGTTTTTCTCCATTTGCTTTTTCCCCTTTCAATTCCCTTCTGAGGATTCTACTTCTAGGCCTTCAGGACATCTTTTAACTCAAATTCTCATTTGAAAAGAACTCCGTGGCTGTTCATCAGCGCTGTGGTCCTGTATCCTCTGCTGAAGACAGGAGAACGCACTTCTCCCAAGTACGTCACGGAGGTGAAGCAGAAGCCATGCCTCTCGGGGTGGTGGCAGAAGGGTCACAAAACCTCACATGTCAGGAATCTTCTTGACAAGCTTTGCTAGGCCTGAGTCCAAGATGAAGCTGAGAGAAATGAAAAGGGATTTGGCTGACAAAGCAGATGACAGACAGAGAGAGCTAGTGAAAGGGAATTGGCCAATGGCGAAGGGGAATTGGCAAGGCTTTATGAAACCCCTCGGTGGAAAGCCGTAAACCTCGGCTGTGCGTCTGGCGCAGCGGTCCTCAGAGGCAAATCAGTTTTGCCTGTGGAAGGTGCCGACCAGGAAGCTGCACTTCAGGGGGCGTCTTTGGAAAAGTGGATCGTGTCTGGACGCGTGCCCAGTGCTAAGAGGACGGGGCTGAGAAGAAAATTCCCACAATGGGATCTCTAGGGTTTGGAGAGGGGAACGCTGCAGCGGCTGACACTTGTGAGTCACAACGATGGGAACAAGAAGTTGGGAAACAGGGGAAGAGGAGGCGGGCAGGAGTAGGCAGGAGGCAGCTTTGTTTCTTCAGTTGGAGACTGTCCGGGCCTGTCTCCTTCCTTGGTAGGTCTCCACTTGAGATAACTCATCAACCATTTCAAATCCCTCGTCTGTCTCCTTCCAGGTAAACAATCCCCTTCTCTGGATCTCTGAAAGGAGCATTTGGCCTATGGAAAAAAAAAAAAAAAAAATGTCTTTGAGAAATAGAATCTGTGCATGATCTTGACAAAGACCACGACTGCTGCTGGAGAAGTGGTAGCAGCCGCCTAATCTCCAGTGCAGCACCCCCTCGTCCTCCCAGGGTGACCTTCTTTGGTCACAGCGCTGAACCTTTCACCTCTGGGCACCCAGAACCCTCCTGTGTCCTCCCTGCGGAGGCCTCCCACTCCCGTCCTTCCTCCTAAGGGTTGGCTCAGCCCCATCCTCCGCCATCACGATGCGCCTGCCGCGCACCCCCTCTCCACAGACAACCCGGAGGAAAAAGCTCACTAGAAAAATCCATGCTGAGGTGTTGTTATGTAGCAGTGTTGCGGGGTGATGACTTCCACCATGTTCTAATGCCTTAACTTGATGCTCCCTAAGCTATTTTTATAACTGGATGACATAGAAAATGATAATAATTTTTCCACATACAAATATGTGAGACATTTCAGTAAAAGTGAGAGAGGGTCAACTACACAAAGCCTGACTGTTTGCGCTCCTCTCGGCACTGCAGACCCACTGGTGAAGGTTTCCTGGTGCTCTGTCCAGGTCATTCAGGCCAGTGAGTTTGCTCCGCACAGCCTGTACAATGTGCATCTGCCTCTCTGGCTGTAGGGGTTTTGTCTCTTTAAAATATCTCATCTTTGAAATATTATCATAACAACAGCTGAACCGCTGCCAGCTCCTGGTAATGCATGAGATCAATCTAACCAAAACCACAAATTGCTGTTACTGTATCTGCTACCTTTCGAGTTACACTGTGATTTATTTCTAAAATTTTTGAGAAGTCATGAGCTATCTGGGGATCAAAGCTGCTGAGAGAAAACCTACAAAAGCTAATGCTGAAGTACTTGGTAAGACTGACGTGTGGATTTACTTATTCTATGACTTTTTTGCTTTATCATACGTATTTCCAACATACTTTATTTAAAAAAAAATACTTAAAATGAAAATGGATCATTGAATTATGTTCCACAGAAGAAACTGGACATCTGGCTAAGCGCCTGCCTGGCACCATATGCCCTGCAGGCCCTGCCTCTGTGTGCACTGAGACAGGGTGTGGGGGCGCACACCTGTAATCCCAGCACTTGGGGGGCTGAAACAGGAGAATCTCTACGGGTCTGAGTTGCATAGTGAGACCTTGTACCAAATACATAAATTAATTCATTCATTAAAAAAGAAGAAACTTGGCACTTTGGGTTTTCTGGGTGATATTTCATAATTTTCAAGATTTAATATGCAATAGTTTTCAGATTCCAGTTGTCTAATTTTAACTACGTGCTACAGTACCGAGGGAAGTTACAACTTCCTGTGTGTGTACTTGCCTGCATTATCATGCACTCATTGATTTATTTCATAAAGAATTTTTTTTTTTAGGAAAGGGTCTAAAGGGTGTTCAGGGTTTCACTACTAGATTCAGATCGAATTTGTAGTAATCTGCATGTTTACAGCCTCCGAAGAGCTGGGATTACAGGCTCGCCCCACCACGCCCAGTCTCAATTGTCTCAGCGTCCCCGTGGGGCGGGGCCGGCAAGGCAGGCCCGGGGATCCAACTGAGCTATTTGGTAGGCCCCTAAAGGATCTTTGTTCCACAAAGGAGTAGAGGCTGCAGGAGCTACAGTTTTGCAAATTCAGGAAAATGTCTAAAATACCGGCAGTCTTATCTGTCCGCGGGATTCACCATTTTTGATTAGCCAGCAGGATTTTGGCTGTACACTTGCGACAGACTTCTTGGCCTTTTGGCGTTCCACTGCTACAGGAGAGTGGAGCTGCCAAAGTAGATGGGAAGCTAGATTTGCTTCTCTGGCTCTTGCTTCAAATTCTGTCTGCGAGGCTCTGAAAGCTTGGCGTACTGATGTCAGATTTGTTCTAGACCTCAAGATGGAAGGCTTCAGAAATAGTGCGATCAAGCTTGAGCTGTTATGAAATCCCCAGGAAAGACGACACGTCCCTCCACGACAGCCAGCAGCCACTGAGGCCCGAGTCGTGCAGCTCATCAGGACTGCGCCTGTCTTGCTCCCAACTCTCTCCCCACTCTGGCTTTTGCGCCATTCTTCCCCTTATGCTGCTTGTGTCGTATTTTTTCAAATACTTCCTTTGAAACAGTGTGATGCAGTTATATATACAAACTAATTCCAATGTATCTTCTCAGAGCAATTATTATTTATTTTGGGGAGGGGGGTTCTTTTTTTAAGACCGCTGAGCTATCTCACCAGCCATAGAGCAGTTATTTAAAATACCCCATTTTGAGGATCTACAGCTAGAAGGAGTTAACCACATATAAAATACCCCAGACAGAATCAACCTCTTCAAGGCTTAGCATCTCAAACATAATTAAATAAGCCAATCCCAGGAGACCTAATAACCAGCATAAAGACTACTGAGAGAACTTCCTCGCTGATGCAAGGAGTAATATTCAGACCAGGTCACTGGTTAGGTAGCATCTCAGGAACCACCGCCCTTGCCTCAGTGATCAGTGGACATCTGGCAGGCCCAGTTTTCTGGAAATGAGTGGCATGCACTTGCAGGGTAGGCCTGAGGGCTGACCCCATACTCCTGCCCTGCACAGAAGGCCTGTGCCTGAATCTGCCCACCTCTCAACAGAATATGCTCAGCCTAAATTCAGCTAAGCCTTTTATAAGGAAATGCTGTACAGAGGGGAAAGGCCGGGGCATTTCCCCACCCCCACACATGAGGTTTAGGATTGGTTTGCAGCTTCTCACGAATAAATAAATGTCTGTGTGTTGTCAGGATTTCACCTAAATCCTTTTCTTCTTTCTTTGTTTGTTTGTTTCTTTCTTTCCTGTCCTTTCTTTCCTATCTTTTCCTTTCCTTTCCTTCTTTTTTATTTTCCGCTTCATTATAACAAAGCTGTTGTCCAGATTGTGGGGTAAAGATCACATACACTCGCCCATGCCGCCCTAGTTCTAATAGCTGGAGGCTGTTCATACTGCAGTGACTTTATAGGAGCTAAAAGGGGAAGGCTATCATGCTGAGAAAATTTCAAACTCACATTTTGAAATGTTGAGAGAGTCACTTGCAAATATAGAAGATTTAGCTAAAGAATTTGGCTTAAGATTTCTCGCGAGTGTGTGTTTCTCTTGTAAACTTAGAGCTCTAGTTACTCTCTGTAGACGCTCCCTTACACACTTAAGAGAACTCTGGAAGGGCTTACACTGTGTCTGAACTTGCTATTATTACTTCTAGGTTGTTTTCTGAACCCTTTTGAGTTCCAGATCCCTGCAAGTTGCCTGCTTAAGCAGTAGCTATATTCCTCTATCATCTGTTTGTAAAACATTAGATTCTGAACTGGTTTCAAGAGAAACCCAGGGAGGCTAAGGGCCAAAATCTTGGTAGAAGGTTCCTGCTTCCTTGCTGGTTGTAGCGGGCAACCTCTACCCAAAGGTCAGGGAGAGGCCCATAGAGGACCACATATTTTCTGCTTGCAGGATTTCTCTTGAAATTTTATATCTGTTGGGTCCAACTTTAAGGAGCACAATGCCTTTTTGACATAGTATTATCATTATCATCATTATCTGAATGACAGTCACAAGCATTGACCATTTGTGTTAGGTGTATATAAGAAGAAAGCCTGCCCTAGGACAAGAGATTGGATAAGGTAACCAAAATCCAAAGGGACAGTTGAGAGGCCTTCCATGGAAGCATCAGAAGAAAAGCCAGCAGATTCCAGTGTCACTAATGGTGTTTCTTTTATTCAGAACTCTTTTGGAACACTGGCCTCCTCGAAGAAGCCATGGGCCTAGGATGAATGGGCATCCTGCCTGTGACTGTGGGGCTGGTGTCAGTGAGCCCCCATGGAGCCGCACTCAGGATGCCTCAGGAGGACTCCCACTCACAGGGCTCTCGGGAGGAACATCCTCTGCTTCTCACATACAAAGTAGTGATCTCACAAGATAAGGAATCTATCCCAAGTGATAATAGGATCTTGAATATAGGAAAGCAGCCGACTAGGACAGAACAACTTGAATTAAGAACAGACTGGTTAGTTCCAAAAGGATCCAAGCTAGCTTTCCCCAAGGCCACCCTGTGAACAGATTGAATGGTGTTTGTTTGTTTGTTTGTTTGTTTGTATTTAGTAGAGGTTCTACAGGGTATCACTACACAAATCAGACTCGTAATGACCCCCCTGTTCTGAGCTTCCCAAGCACTGGCATTACACACATGCACCACCACACCCAGCCTTGTTCACCACCAGCACGGCATGCCAGGGATCAAACTCCAGTCCCTGCACCTGTGTAAGAAAGTACTTTAATCCACTGAGCTATCTGGCCAGCCTAGATTGAATATTTAGGCAAGAATCCCAGTGTGTAATAATGACAACTGTGTAATAATTATGCTTGACATTTCACCCTCATTTCTTATGTGGATTCAGTTATTCTGTACCACTTTACCATTCTCAAGATATCTGGGGCCTCTTTCCTATCACACAGTTATTACAGAGGATGATCCTCCATTAGATTCTCCCTTGGATTACAAGCTGAATAGGACTTCAAGCTGTTTAATGTTCTCAAGCCATTTAATATCCCACACTAGCCAATTTGAACTCTCCTTAGGTCATTCCGCTAGCAGTCCTAACCAGGTTACAAAACAAATCATCAGCCATGTAAAATGCTTCATGAATTCCCTTAACTAAGAATGCAGATCTTCACATTATTTGAGGAAATTTTCAAGCTGGTCAGTCTCTGGCCTATGTTGGTTCTTCTCGCTGTAATTCTTAGAAAGGATCACAGAGCCCACTGCTGCCCCTGCCTTCCTTTGGATTGTCTCTGGGCAAATGTGAGCTGACGCTTTTACCATCTCCACTGAAGCCACTTGTCCCACACCTGTGAGCACCACAGTTCCCACCCTTGAGTCCTGACAGTTCTCAGAGGAGGTTTCTCATGGTCTGGCTCCTGGGCCTGCGTGACTGTCTCTGTATCAGTCTTTCCAACCCAGGTGTAGTACTCATCTCTTCAACATTTTATACAAACAACTCATTCTTTAAGCCCTTCATGAGTAATACCCGGTCCTGAAGGTTTGGGATACAAGGTTGACAGTGCGTGGGTGGATCACGCCGTGTCTGTCAAGGTTTCTCAAGACCCCCTGGCATTCTCTCCTTTTCCTCTCCCTGCCTGATTATCCCTGGGAGCTCTACAGTCTTCCCAACCAACTCCCACCTCCAAGCCTTTGTGTGTAACAAAATCCATGCTTCTTAAAAGATAATTAGAAATACAGCTAAGAACAACAAAATCCCAGGTGATTCTTTATCAGTGGATTGAAATGTGGTACCATTCTCTACTTCCACTGAAAGGCAGTACACTATTTTAGAAAGAAAAAGGAAGTAGGAGTGCATCTACTGGGGCTTAAGAACCAGCAGCACCCCAGTCTGGTATGTGAGAGAGGCAGAACACTGGCTTGAGACTCTGATCAGCATCTGGAGGTGGAGATGAGGCAAGTGCTTTAAATGACTACGCTGATTAGAAGGATTGGGGACTTAGGCACAGGCATTCTCAAACTCAGAGCTGTGTTGTTCTGGATGTTTTTCAGCTTTATGCTATCAGAGGAATGGAGATTGCACTGAGGGGAAGGGGACCAGTGGTGCTGGATGCCCAGAAAAGTGGGGAAATTCTACAGGACCCAGAACTGCCAAGTTACCATAAGCTCTCATTCAGAAAGCCCCCACTCAAGCACACTATAAATGAAAGCCATGTCACCTCTAACCTTTGACCGTCTACACACAATGCAGATGAGTTGGTACACACCATAGTTCATTCTTGAGAAAGCTTTTCTTTATTCTGGATTACTTCAGCACAATCTTTGTTCCCAGGTGATTGTTCTTTTGATTCCAACACCACTACCGACATTTTCATCACTATCTTAAGCATCTTCCCCATAAAGAGTGCTTCCATCTAGGGTGTCTGCATTTCATCTTTCAGTTAAAACTGTATTTTACCCTCTGAAAGGCAAAAACACAAAGAACACAAATGATAGCACGAAGGCCATGGGGAATTTTCCGTAAGGGAAAGGCAAGCAAAGCAAGAGTGCAGGTAACCTGGGCACAAGTGACCGACATTCACTTAGGACAGCTGCTCAGTGAATGTCTTCATTAGACCAACATCTTCTGTAAACTTCAAGTTGCTGTTGCACTGAAAGCAGGCTTCATGGGTTTCTCACCTTCTCCTGTCTCCCTTCAGCTTGCAAAAGCAAGGCCACCCTGAAGAGGGCCCAGCTTCCAGCCCTACACATCAGGAAGAGCTCCATTCCCTCTCTCCCCATCCGACCAGGAAGATTCTGAGCCGCCCATCGTCTGCACATCATGGAACCTGGAAAAAGGGTCCAAGGTGTGGAGGCAGAACTAGGCCTCAGTGCCTAGAACAAACAGGCTACCTCAGTCCTGAGCTAAACATCCTGTCTGGTAAAGGTCAGCCATTAGTTGCTAGGCAACCTTGCCTCACATGTTACTAACTTTGTAAAAGTGTAAATAAATGTGTGTTTTGTTGTGGGGTTGCACTCTCTGGCTTACCAGGCAGAACAGCGATCACCTAGCCCAGCTTTTGTCTTCTTGTGTATCTTTTTCTCATTCCTCCTGACATTTCTCCGTGTCCATGAGTAAAACCAATCTGACTGAGACCAATGGCCCCCTACACTGCTGACCTTGTCTGGGGTCCATACCGAAGCCCCCGGTCACCTACGTGCATTCTATCCTTTAATATAGACTTGAGGCTCCCAGCATAGAGGTGGAGCATGTGAGTATCATGGGGAACTAACATTGTCCCTGGGCCAGCATCCAGGTGAGCATTTATATTCTTCTCACTTGCTCCATGTCTCTAGGGCTTAATGAGGCATCATCATGATTCTTGGTGGAGTGAGATTCCTCAAAGATAATTTATTACTAATACAAAATGAGTAAATCTCTGCTCGGTGGGCTACAGGGGAATCCAGAGTCAGATGAGGATGAAAGGGTCTTAGAGGCTGAGATGTGGAACCTAGAAACCTGTTGAGCTGCTATTGGCAGGCATAAACTTTTGCTTTTCCATAACTTTTCTGATTTCTTTGGTAATATTGCTTCTCTGCTGAAAATTTCCGTGACTCTCTGTGCTGATAGAAAAAGTTCAATTTCCTTAGCTCTCCATCCAATCTATCCATAATCTGGGTAGATTTTACCAAATGGTACCTCTGCTTTTCTTAGATGTCTCTCTTATAACTTCCTTCACAAATCTTATAACCCAATTCTCCTCAAGAAAACAATATTGTTCCTTCAAGTGCTTCCCTCTCCTTCTCATTATTCCCTACAAACTCAGGTGCAGCTGTATACATACTTGCATTTGCACAAATGCCCGTCAAGTTCCTTTAAGGTCGTCATACATGCTGCCTCCTCCAGCAAGTCTGGCCTGAGGACTGTACTCCCTTCTACATTATCCTCAGACACCCCTAGCGCAGACAGCACTAACAATAGTCAGCCATTGGTCGGAGTTCTTGGTGGGTTTTAACTTACAATGGTTTGCTATAAACTTCTTGAAGATAAACATTGCTTCTTGTTCACTTTCTTACTCAGGTTTGCATGACTTATGGCAATAGCTAGTAAGAGTTGGCTGAAGTGGGTGTAGTGAGATGAATTCATTGAAAGAAACCTCCCAACAAATGGGGGAGCTTGGGAAGATTACAGATTAGGATGGAGGGCTTATATGCCTCTCTCATGGAACACTTACCACTCATTTTCCCTATCTGTCTCTACCCACATGGAATCATGGACTCAGACTAAGAAGAAAGGCTACAGCTGCTTTTTGTCAAAATTGGATGATTTTATATCTGTAATCTTGCAACCAGAGTGGTTGAACCAATATATTTAATGACTCACTCTAGACAGACTGAAGTCTGTCTCTGAGAAATGAGGAGGGGGAACCATTAATCTTTTCTAAAATAAACAGAAAGTTATAACAGCTCTTTAATCTGAAGAGACCCTGGGCTGGAACCCAGCACCCAAGGACCTGCCAAATTCCATGGTGAATAGAGTGCCCAGTTGCTAATTGATGGTGGGATGATTTCCCGGGAGTCTGAAGGGGGGCAGGGCTCACAGTGTCACCAGCATTCAAGAGGAACCTTATCAAAACAGCTGTCACAATTTCATGTGAAAGAAACATTAGGGCTTTGTGATCATGCTCTGCTAAGTTTACTTCAAAGCCTTGGGATACCTGCTTAGCAGTTTGCCTTTGCTAGTCCACACCGGTGTCACATCCAAGTCCCTCCCACCCAACCACCCCATCCTTAAGAGTTCTTGCTTCTCCACAGAAATGCGAATTTCTTCTCTACTTCCCCAGGATTCACTTAACCCCTAAGTTCTGAAACTCGGCCACTGCCCACTGCAAGGTCATCCAGCTTTGCCTTGCTGGCAAGTAGACTCAGGAGTCTTCCCCCATTGCATCCTTCTGTCTCAGGCACTGTGCGCCTGAGGATTTGCTTTCCTTCTGGGCTTTCAACCTGATCAGCCTTTGGTAGCTCTGACAGTCCCTCCTGGGCTGTCCTTTAGGTAGAGCCTGACATCTCCAGCCTCCCCTATCTCTATCACTTTATAGTCTAAACCTTACAACACGGGTGGCTACCAGGCTCTCTTCCATTCTTCTTACTTCCATGCCGGTATTTACCAAATGCTTAAGAGTTCAGTCACATGTATTCTGTATTTGAATTGTTTCTGGTCTTTTCTACCTATACGAACAACCATACTTCAGGTTCTTCTTATTTTTACCCATAATAGCTTTGTTACAGGTGATCTTATTTCAAACTTAAGTCCATCAAATTCCTGCAGAGGAATTTTCCCCAACCAGAGATCTGAACAAATCAATTCACCAGATGAAATCTTTTGAAGACCCAGAGCTCCCCAGTTCCATGCTGATTTCCACAGAGAATTATAAGCCTATCACCAAAGCCTTCCACATTACAACTCCTGTGACTCCTGCTTAGTTTCCCAGTTTCTTTTTCTACCAAAGCTGAATAGAACTATTCACTGTCCACTGTACACACACTAACTTTCGTGCCTCAGTGCCTTTATGTCATTTTCTCCTTGTCTCATTGCTGAGACAAAATACTCGACATCCAAAATGAAGGAAGGCAAGCTTTATTTAGCTCATAGTTAGCGGAGCTTTCAGTCCATACTCAGTTGACTCCCAGACAGAGAGGCACATAGCAGAGAGAAGCAGTTGATAGCAACAGAAAACAGTGAAGAGCAAAGGGAAAGGCGTGAGTTGCAGCACCTAGCTGGCCTCTCTCACCTCCTTACATTGTAATGCAGATTACCTGCTCCATGGCAAGTGTAGCACTCAGAGCCATAATCCTAGCATTGGGTTATGAATTAATCATAAACTGTAGAAGCCATCCCAATGACCTCATGAGGCTTTGCGGGGGACACCTAGGTACAAACCTGTCTTAGTTACTTTTCTCTCACTGCTGGGACAAATACTCAGCATCCAAAATGAAGGAAGGAAAGGTTTATTTACCTCACAGTTAATGGAAGTTTCAGTCCATACTCAGCTGGATCCAAGGCAAAGAGGTACAGTGCAGAGGCCAGGGGTTCATGGCATGGCAGCGGAACAGCAATAAAATGGTGGCAGAGGCAACCGACCAATCAGGGCAGCAACAACAGCATGAATCTGTCTCTGTTTCTTTTTATATTACATTCAGGTTCTCTGCCTCAGCCTATCCGCCCTAGGCCACACCCCTAATCCTAAAGGACTCAGACCCATAATCCCATCAGTACTAAAACACATAATCCCAGTGGATCATGAATCAAGTCTCAAACTCTACAAGTCCCCACCCCATGATTGCATGAGGCTTTGGGGGGACAACTAGACATAAACTATAACACCCCTCTTGTACTATCTTAAATATTCCTGCTTATTATGGTTTGTGTCTAGTTGTCCCCCGCTACAGCTCGTGCAGGAATTGAGATGGGCTTCTAGAATTTGTGATTAATTCATGGTCCAATGCTGGGATTACGGGTGTGAGTGCTACACCCATCCGGAGCAGATAGCCTCATGCAGTATAGGGAAGGGAAAAAGGCTCTGTTTTGCTATTTTTTACTTCCATGAACTGCTGCCCTCTGCCGTGCTCCACCCTGTCTTAGAGCCATTCAATTAAGGATTGAAACCCCCACAAATGAAGCGCTAAATAAATCTTTCTTTCCTTAATTTTGGGTGGTGGCCATTTGGTTCCAGCAACAAGAAGAAAGGAAACTGAGATACTGTTATACCACCTAGCTCTTTGTGTCATGGTCTGACCAAGACCAAAGCTCAGCTGCAAGCTTTCTCATTACTGAAATCTTTGCTGATCTCCCTAAGAGGTGGTGAGCACTCCTCGTTTGAGCTAAGGTGGTACCCGCCCTTACCCTTTCCCTTAAGGGCTCTTACTTTATCCCTTCTAGTACGTGGGCATTTCTTCTTGCTTTTTATTGTATTAGTACGTGTGCAATTTACACAGCTTGTGGTCACCTTGGGGAGCGATTACCTGTACATAGTACAGCTTGTCTTTCCCCTTCCCCTTCCTCCCTCCCTCTGTTCCTCAGTCATCTCTTTTGCACCTGTCGATACTTACCTGTCTTAGCACGTATTATGACTTACCACGTAGATAATGATTACAGTTATTACAGCCCCGTACAAGGCACATATTTTTCTCTTTTCCCCTTGGATGTCCCCTTCCACCTCGATCCTTGTTCCCTTCGACTGTATGAAATCTGTCCCATGTCCCTTTGTATCCATCTTTTTGCCATTTTCTTTGTACTTTGCCTCATTCAACTGAAGAATATGATATGGTGTTTAAGCTTTTGTGTATCTGATTCACTTCATTCAATATTATGTTTTCCAGGTGCATTTTCCTATAAATACCTCGAGTTTGTCATTCTGCACCATTGAATATTATTCCATTATATTTAGCTACTACATTTTGTTTATCCAGTTGTCTGTTGATAAATCCTTCTAGGATTTGGCTGTTACAAACTGTCAACCTTTTATCATCCTAATAATAAACGACAGCAATATGCTCTACACATTCTTGTGTTAATGTAGTATAAAAGCTATAACTTAATACCCTTTTGTCCCAACCAATAAAGTATATAAAAAGGACAAAAGGATAACCTGGAATCTACTCTTAGTGATATTAAAAGACACATGCAGAGGAAAGGCTTAACAGCAGCTCTAAATCACTCAAGCTACCCACAATCCCAAGAAAGGCCTGCTTTAGGACTTAACTTTGGATTCAAAAATAACCTCTTGGGATATTGAGCCACTGGGATATTCTACCTGATAAGGGTGATTTTTTATGCCTGAGGCCATGGGCCATGCTATAGCCAATATAACTGTATATCTTTGTGTTAAGAATGATTTATGAAGAATGCTTGCTTTTGATCTTGGAGGCTGGAGATTGAGTAACTGAAGTCAGTCACTTTAATGCTGAATGCCTGTGTAATGGACCCCCAGTAAAATCCCTGGATACAAAAGCTAGGCATTTGCACTACTTCTGCTGTCACAACTCATTGCTGTAGGATGAAATGTGTTGTTGTGTGGCTCCTTTGGGAGGGGACAACAAGAAACTTTGCTGTGTTTCTCCTACACTTCATCTCATGAACATCTTCCCTTGTTGATTTTAATCTGCACCCTTTCATTTCAATAAAACATGACAGCTTTGAGTCTTGTGAGTCCTCTTAGCACATCCTTGGGCCTGAGGTTGGTCGCAGGGGATCCCTGGCAGTGCACAAAACTTACAAGCTTTAAATTATAAATGATGAGTTACTGACTTCACACCTAGTTACAACCCACCCCAGGTCCTACCACAGATGTTGCCCATTGCAAGGGCACGACATGTCTCCTTCATAGTTTCATGCTCTGTGTCCTACACAGTCCAGCCCCTGGGATGTGCTTGGGGAACATTTAGTGGAAATATTAGAAACAGTGTAATAAGCAAAGATTAGGTAGTATCTCCCCCATTTGTATAGCATTCACAGCCCCACTAGTAATATGTAAGTCTAAGCTGCGGCAAAAAAAAAAAAAAAAAAAAAGAAAAGAAAAACTAACTAGATAGTGGCTTAAATAATTAAAATGTTTATTCCTTTGTTTTCTTCATGATTCTGCCTTTATATGGGCAGTCCAGGATGGTGGACATTTTTTTCCCACGCTGTAATTCAGCAGCCCAAGTTCCTGCCTTGTGTACCTTCGCCATCCCTCAGGGCAGAGGTCAGCAGACGACAGCCTGCCAATGACATCTGTCCTGTAAATAAAGTCTTCCTGGAACACAGCCATGCTCATTTGTTTTTGTCTTGCCTACAGATGCCTCTATGCTCCAAGGTTAGAGCTGAATAGTTGCAACAGAGACTCAGTGGCCTCCAAGGCCCACAGTATTTACTGTCTGTCTTTTACAGAATGTTTTCCATGCTTATAGGAAGCAGGAAGAGGGGTAGAAGAATACACACACACACACACACTCAGACACACCCCTAATACCTAAAACCAGCACATGAAAGTGACATACCCGTCACTGTCACTCGTAGCTCCTTGGATCACAACTCATCATCTTGTAATATGAAGCTGGGTCATGGCAGTGCAACTGCATGAGCTGAGCATGACCTGCCAATTGAGGAAACTTACTAAGCATGGGTGCACAACAGCAGCCCCTGAGCCTGGCATGGAACCAAGCCAAGCCCTCCACCCACTGCCAACAGTCTGATAGCTGAGCATGCTGAACCAGGAATCTGATATCAATCTTCTAGCACAAGGTCCAGTAGAATCACCTTCTGAAGGAACTGTTCAACTAGATACAAAGGATGGCACCAGTTGGCTTTGGAGCCCTGGCCCTTTTCTTGCTATGGTGTGTTCTGCTTATAAGACGTGCCTTCTCTTTCTCCCTCAAAGCATCCTTTCCTCCCTGATTCCTTCTGTTGCACTTCTCTTTCCTCTCATTTCTTCCCTTTTTCTCATTTCTCCCCGGTAATCCTTTACATCTGCCAATTATCTTGACCACTTTATGGATCGGAACAAATAAGAACCTGGAAAACACTGCTGGTCCCCCTCACATCTGGAATCAGTACAGTCTCACACAGCTGCAAAGGAGACTACACACAGAAGGCCTAATTATGGTATTGGGCCAGATAGTACATATTTTCAGTTTTTAAGGTTTCTGTCACAATTTCTCAGCTCTGGCATTAACCATGAAAGCAATCAGAGACAAAATATAGATAAATAAGTACGACTGTATTCCAGTAAAGCTGTACTTACCAAAAAAAAAAAAAAAAAAAAAAAAAAAAAAAAAAAAAAAAAAAAAAAAAAAAAAAAAAAAAAAAAAAAAAAAAAATGCCGGTGGACTAGATTTGTTTAGGGTTCCAGGGCCTTTTAGCTATTTGTGCTATTGGTCAAAATCCATAAAACCAAAGGTATAATTGCTGTAAATAGCTGATGGGCAATCTGCATTCATTTTATCTCTTTCTATGGGCTTTCCCGTGTTACAGAGCACAAAAAACTAAAAGCTATGTTTCCCACACGCCTTGTATCTGGAAGTCTGAATGAATTAGAACAAAAGATCATATTTCACTATGGTGAAAATTAACCTAGAACCTGGATAGATGTGGGCAATAGCTGAACCACAGAGGTAAAAATAAGCTTTCTCTCTGCTTCTGCTTGTGCTTCTTCTGACAAGCAGGTAGTAGAGATGCAGCAGAGCACCTGACCTGGCTGCATCCATTGACCTGTGGTTTGTCATCAGCCATGGAGGCATCAGAGGCAGTATGGCTGCCATCCTGGGAGCAGGTAGCCAAGACCAGGAAGCTGCTTCTGGCACTGAGACAGACAGAATCATCTCATCTGACAGCCGTATCAATGTTGGACATGCAGCCTGGAATGTTCCAGGACTCAAGGAGAGAAGTCATCAGAGGTAAGTGAGCAAACTATCTGATCAGAAGGAGGCTTTCTCCCATAAGAACATTTCTTGTTCACAAGGTAGAGATCGGTCTTTGTATCTTGGTTTTACATGTAAGAACATGTATGCTGAATGATTTATCCTGACTGTATGCTTCAGGGTTTGTGTCTTGGTTTTATGTGTAAGAACACAGGGACCAGGAAGAGAGCTCGGCAGAGAGCTCTAAGTGCCTACCTGACAAGGGCAAGGACCCAGGTTCGATCCCTGGTATCACATGCGGTGCTGGCCCCATGTGGAGCCAGCCACTGAAACTGGGTGCCATGGTGCATGCCCAGTGCTGAGATGGGAGGATCACTACAAGTGCAAGATGGGTAGTGAGACTGTATACCAGAAAAAAAAATGTGTACTAAATTTGTTCTGATCATATTCCTGACTCGGGGCTACCACGTCCCACATTTGGGCACATGACATCACATCTTTGGGGTTCAGTTTCTTCACCACCAAATAAAAGCACAGAAGAAAATGTGCTTCCTAGGATTAGAGGTCCATTCGACCCAGCTATCTCTCTTCTGTGTATTTTCCTAGAAGAACTAAGAACACCATAGCACAGCAATATATGTGCACCCATGTTTATAGCAACGCAATTTGTCATAACTAAATCTTGGAAACAACCCCAATGCCCATTAACTGAGGAATGGATAAAAAATAATGTGGTATTTTTATACAATGGAGTATTACTCAGCTATAAAGAAAGATAAACGTGAGGGTTTTATTGTCAAATGAACACAATTAGGGATCATACAAGTTGAATAAATCAAACTCAGACATACAAACATCATACTATCTCCCTAGTACAAGAAACTGAAAAAGTAATAAGACCCAAGATCTATCATACTTATTATGAAAGAAAAAGAAACTACTTAAAAAGAAAGAACAACTGGGATGGGTGAAAGGAGAGAAAAAGAAGGGAAAAGGAAATAGATATATGCACAAGAGAGATAAGATACTCATATTACTAGTAGACTTCTTTTAGTTCACTGAAAATATGGTTTATGTCTATATTGTCTGCATGCATGCCTACATCTTGTAATATTAACAACTACTTTGAAAATAACAATATACAAGATGTTAGCCATTATTAACCTATTATCTTGTTTTGAAATTTTGTGCTGTTTTTATTATTTTTTCTCTTTAAAATAAAAAAAAAAAAGAAAATGTCCTTCCTAAGATCCTATTCTGCTCTAAAATCCTGTGTACTACTAACTAACCCCTAAAGACTATAAAGTGCTCTGGTACAAAAAAAAAAAAAAAAAGCCAATAAAGTACTAGTGAGCTATTATGAAGTCCTGTACTTCATATATCTGCACTTGTGTGTATACACACTCCTTTCAAAGCCAGATATCTTCTGTATCCTTTTTTTTTTTAATCACAAAAGACTAACCCAACCTCATATTTATCTCAGTGTGACTGGAAACATCTATTGACTGAATTATAGTTGATTCAAAATTCACATACAGCAGCTGGGGTTTGATCCCCAGCACCACACGCCACGCCACCTCCTCACCCCACCAGCCCAGAGCACATTGAGACTGTGGCTGAGACTGAGTATGATGGCACACACCTGTAATCCCAGTGCTTGGAAAGCCAAAACCTGGAGAATTACTGAGTCTGATGAAGTGAGACCCAGCAGGCCCTGTAGACTCTGCTAAATACATTTTTAAAAATAATCATGTACAAAAGTCTCAACCACTAGTATCTCAAGGGGTGACAGTATTTGTGGACTCAACACTTAAGGAAGTATTAAATTAAATCTTTTTCATTGTGGTAGGGTAAGATTCAATAGGATGTGTGACCTTAAAAGAATCTTAAGATGCAGGCACATCAATAGAAGACTGTGACATCCCTGGGAGAAGGGGGCCATCAACAAACCAAGAGAGCAGTCCAGAGAAGCAAAGCTGCTACCTGCTTGATCATTTGCTTCTAGACCCCATAATCATGAGCAAACTGATTTCTAATGTTTAGGCCACCAATGTATGGCACTTTGTTGTATTAGCAAACAAACACAGCAGCACCAAAACCAAACTTTC
Organism: Myocastor coypus; assembly: GCA_004027025.1. Classification (NCBI taxonomy): domain Eukaryota; kingdom Metazoa; phylum Chordata; class Mammalia; order Rodentia; family Myocastoridae; genus Myocastor; species Myocastor coypus. The sequence goes on along the minus strand of PVJA010000063.1, from coordinate 46,697 downwards.
TGGAAACTTTTCTGAATGCAGGAGAAGAGAGGACTTAGGAGTTTCATCAGAAAAGGAGTCTCTGCAGAGTTAGTGAGTGGGAATATAGTTAAATATCCATAAGTAGACAGCAGCATCTTCTGCCAGAGAAAACTACCTGAAATAAATATGAGACAGTATTTCCATGTAGTAATAGATAAAGCAATTCGTTTTCTCTGGGACATTAAAAAGTTGCTCTGTATTGGATTGGCAAAAATAATGCTGAAGTAAAAAAAAAAAAAAAAAAAAAAAAAAAAAAAAAAAAAAAAAAAAAAAAAAAAAAAAAAAAAAAAAAAAAAAAAAAAAAAAAAAAACCCTAGAGCTCATAGAACGTGCAAGTTTTCTTAGGAAAAGCTAGTAATCACTTTGCTGGCTGTGATCTGAGATGCAGTCTGTTACTCTGGCCACTCCCTCCAGATGTGTCAAGCTCCTCCCTGTTGTCTTTGTCTGAGTGGATAACCGGCTCTGATGTTGCTCTCCTTGGGCTCTGTGGCCGCTCTCTTTGGGCTCTCTTTGGGCACGGCTACCAGCTGCTCTTTGCTCAGTCGCCCAAGATTGGAAAAGAAGCACTGTGAGGGAAGTGGAGTCTCGTTTCTGTCCATGCCATGCCCATGACCCTCGTCTCTCCATCTTCAGCCCACAATCCCTCACCTGGCACCATTTAGCCCCAACCTGCTGGCTGGGCAGGACCTGGAGCTCAAGGTTTCAGCTTCCTGAGTCCAACAGAATGTAAACAACTTTACTGGTTCAGTGTTTGGTATGCTTTGGTCCACCTGGCTAGATTCCTGATCTTCAGGGAGGGCAAAGGTTCTGCTTGAGGTCACCTGTGGGTAGATAGTGCTACCCCTGATTTCCAGGGCCCCTCCACTACCCTGGTGGCTCCACCTTTCAGCATAGTCCAAAACACAGGGACACTACCGTGTAGAAAACATGCCCCAAAGCTTTCAGCCACCAAAGACCTGCTTACATTTTCCAAAAGTTGAGAAGCTCCATTATGCAGGTGGCCTGTAATGCACTTCTAGGAAAGACACTGTTAGGAGCTGCCATGCATCCATTAACAGTGGATATTTTGTCACCTATATTGTTAAGGTGGTTATGAGATGGCCACTAAGAAGTAGAAAACGAGGGAAATGATTTTGCCTCTGTACACGACATGGTAAGATTGATAGATACTAGGCTATTAGATATAAAAATCACAGCAAAGAAAGACATGTTATTTAGGAAACACTATTGTTTATAATATAACTAAAAGCATTAAAAATGGATAGAGATCAGGAGTCATCACCAGAAAGTAGGAAATGAACGATAGCTGAAGCCATCAGGGATGGGGAGCTTTAGCCAATACATTGTTTTCCCTTTATCAAGTCTATCTTGATAGTGAGGAGCGCAAGTCGATCCATCTCAGCCTGATACTATTAGTGTGTGTCTAAACCTCCCTGTCTTGATTCCATGAATACAGGCCATTCTTCTCATTTTAACTTTGTCTTGAGAGGGCGGCCAGGGACCCTCTGAGAGTTCTGCTCCCCAAGATAAGGATGCTTCCTGATAAATTAATAGATGACTTCTAATACAGTTTAAGTTCCCATGAATCCTTTTACAGGGAGAAAATCCCCTGGAACTGGACAAATGGAGCTGTGTATAACAGCGACATGTTTCATGTAAATTAACTTTGGCATCATTAAATCTCACGCGAATTGATGCTTATTTTTATTGGTGTAGATAACCTTCCCTGCCTGACCTCCAGGCACTGCCAGTAATGAGATTCTGAATCTTTAAGGACGCAGCAAAAGGGAACAAAGCAAGGCTCTGGCAGTCCACAGCAGACCGGTTTTGTCCTGATCTCTGTTGTCAAATAAAAAGACAACATGAGGACCTTTCTTTGTTGTGTCATGCCTTGCTCTATAAACCAGAAAACTGAGCTTTTTCTAATTCTACTAATTCCGTACCCTCTTAGGTTGTGCTTCCTAATAAATGTGTGTCCAAGCCATTTGCAGAATTTTTTTTTTGTCTTTTTGAGACAGAATCTCACTATGCAGTTCAGGCTGGCCTTGAGCTCACTTTTGTAGCCCAGGCTGGTCTTGAACTTGCACTGATCCTCCTGCCTCAGCCTCCTGAGTGCTGGGATTACAGGCGTGCACCACCACACCTGGATCATTTGCAGATTTTAAAATGTAGATTCTGATTCAGTCTGGTTGGAGGTATACAATTTTTTTTGACATTAAAATCAAAACTGGCAGCAATGCTGTTGGCCACACTTTGAGTAAGTAGCAGAGCTCAGGCAAACATGCACAGGTAGATCATGTGGTCACTTACATTCAGGCCTGAAAGAGGCTGAAATCAAGGCCTCAGGCCCTCTGCAAAGTATTAGACCCAAGAACCATCATTCTGCCATCATGGCTTTACGTGTTCATTTCTAGGAAATCACTTTCCAGGGAAAGTGTGTTCAGATGCAAATATTTTTGAAGAAGCTATTTCTTGAATCCAGCTAATGCAATGATAACCAACAGTATCTTAGCAAGTACCTCTTGACCACCAGCTGGGAAAAGACTAGCCACTGGACTACAAGAAGCATTATAGTATGACACTTCAAAAATCAGTGCTCTCCAAAGAGAAGGAATAGCAAATAGGTGCAGTCCTTTTAGTTGCAAGGAACAGAAACCCCAAGTAAGAGTGACTAAATCAACACAGGCATTTACCTTGCCTAATTGGAAGTTTAGTAGTTTGCAACTTTATATCATTAAGAACCCAGACTCTTTGTGACCGTTATACCCAAGATTTTCTATCTTTGGTTATTTATTCTGGTGGTTATTGCCTCGTGCTCCTGAAATAGCCAGTGCAGCTTCAGGTATCACTTCCTCTTTGAAAATAGAAGGAAAGAGAGCAGTATGCAAGCCATGTCTGGGCCTTTAATCAGAAAAGCAAAATCCTTAGCAGAAGCCTCAGGCAGACTTCTCCTTACACTTGATTGGTTAGAGCTTGATTGCTTGCCTTCCATTAGACTAATCAATAACAAAGAGCATATGAGGTTGCCTGAGACACTGAGTAATCAAGGCTCACTCTCCTACAGTTAGGAGGGAGGGAAGACCCATCCCGATAACAAGACAAAGCTACCTTACGAAGTCAGGGAATGACAAATGGGGTGAGCATCACCCAGTAAATCACAATCAGTATCTGTTCCAGGAAAAAGCCAGTCATACTTGTAAGAAAGGTAGCAGTGTGCCAAAGCCCAGTTCCACCCATGCTGCAGTCAGACCCAGGTCTAGCCCTAACACACATCACCCTTAGCATTTCTCCATGATTTGATGTTTACTTGGAGTTTAGGAAGGCTGGGGAGTGGGGGGCAGTTGTCCACTGACTGCTTTTTAGAAGAAAGAGGTGTACAGGGAATGGGTCTAGTTCGTTGAATAAAACAAAGTATTTAATACAAAGATCTAAAACCTCAGAATAGTCCTACGAGTTAGGGAAAGATTATTTTCCACATTTTACTGATCAGAACTCGGAGACTAAGAAACAATTGTTTTTAGTATATTTTGTACAGAGTCTCACTATGCAGCTCGGACTCATAGCGATCCTCATGTTTGCAATCTCTCCAGCACTGGGATTACAGGTGTGTACCAACACACCCAGACTCAGTGCTCAGCTCAGCATGCCTGGGAGGCAAGACCAGTGTAGCATGTGGGCCAGCAAGGCATGCAGTACCAGGGAATTGAATCCTGGTCCCTGGGCTTGCCTAAGCAGGCACTTAGAGAGACGAAGAATCTTGTCCCAAATCACACATTTTACAATTAGATTCGAAGTTCCAACATGCTCACTGACAGCAAACCTCTGAACATTTGCAGTCACACTTGTGCACCCGATGAGGGACTTGGTCAGAGAGATTTTCTTGGGAGTGTGACGCTCTTGCTCAAGTGTTTTACTTTGCTGAAAAAGTCATCAAACCCCTTATTTGGAATTCAATCAAATGTATTAGATGCAAAGGAAGATAATATAGATGATTTCTCTGATGACAGTCACTTTTCAAGACATGATGTTCCAAATTTACATTGCCAATCATCTATCTATAACTCAGAACACATTTTAACTCTCCTCTACCTTGTACTTTGTTCCAGCCAATGTTACCATCTTCCTACAAAATATCAGTTTAGCAAAAAGAAACAGACTTTGGAACAGAAACAAAAATTAACCCAAAGACTATGAAAAATCACAGCCCCGTATTTTATTTCTTTCATTTTCTAGAAATTTTCTTGTCCTGGGCCCCTATTCACTTTAGATACCAAGTTTTCCACTGCCTCAGGGGTATTTTTCAGATAGGAACTCAACTCAGGGCAGTACAGAATACCAGTGGAGCGCATCCCATTTGGACCAGCTCATCTACTAATTTATCTCTGCTTCCATTGATTAGATGTCTTTGTGGTTGCCCGCAGCAATTAGGCACCCAGACCCTGGAGACAAGAATGGACACTGCAAACGCTTGAGAGCAACAGATGTCTGGGAAACACATCCGATTCTTTTAACCTCTGGCCCCTGCTAATGCCTGATGGGGAAATTGCTTGGCTTCCTTAAGCACTGTTGGTCTTCCTTAGCTCACAGATACTCAGTCTGGTTGTCCTTCGTTCATAGCCACATCCAGCACTCAGACAGGATGAGAATGTCCCGCTCTTTGGCACAGTTTTCACAAACACTATCAACAAGACTTTGGATAGTTACCTAGATTCTAGAGATGCTAGATTTTTTGCAGTCTTTTCAGAAGAACTGTAGAACAGATAATGACTTGACCAATGTGCTAATATAAGCTATAATAAAAGAGAAAAGGAAGGGTAAATAGGAGGTGGGTAGAATGAGGAAGAAGACCAACCTAGACATTTCGGTATACATTAAGTCACTGCATCAAAAGTCAAATAGGTAGAGGATGTTTGTACATCTTATAGGTGAGGCTATGGTGGCTGAGAAGTTGGGCTAACATCACAAAGCTTGTAAATATAAAATTTGAGATCCAAATGATCTCTCTGAACTCAGAGCTTCTTTCCATAAGCACTTGAATTTCGTCACAAGTGACAACACAGCAAGTGGAGAGACTCTATCCACAACCTATTGCTATAGGTTTCAGATTATCTCAGGGACTCCATTAGTAGTATATAGATGATTCTGATGGGGGAAGCTGCTGTCCAGCATGCTGTGGACAACCAAGATGCCACCTTTGATCCTTTGGCGACAAAGATTAGAACAGAGTTAAGTGTTGCAAGCTGAAGATGAGTGAAAGAACATTGGAGCATCCATCCCTAAATGATCATGCAAAGTCCACCTAAACAATTTCCCCAGGTTCCAAGCTCTAGAGATCTCTTTCCCTTAGCATCGGAGTGGCTTGGGCGCTCAACAGGCAAGGTTTCTGGCTCAGATTCAGGCTCTTTCCTCCCCTACACAAGCTAAGAACCAGAGCTCTGCAGCTCTGTGAGTCACTAGACCAAGCTGTGAACTGAGGCAGCCTTCACAGATGAGGTGTTATCAACACAGTTGGTGAATGTTTAACTTCTTTAAAATGTATTACAGTAAAAGACATTGCCATCAATCACCCTCTAAACACTCTCCTTTGCTTCAAAGACATTTATCCCATCATTGTTGGCTGTCATGGAAATAATTCTGGATGGCGTCTTCTGTATCTTTAGTTGTATTGTTACGTCTTCTTCAACGTCCTGAGTCTGTCTGAAACATTTGCCTTTCATGATCACTTTGACTTTGAATAACAGAAAGGAGTTGCTTGGCATCATATTCAATTAATAAAGTAGAGGAGGGCCCCGTGTGACGTTTGCACAAACCTGCTTTTCCATTTAATGCCATTCACCTCACTACTCATCATACTTCAAAAAGACTTGAATGACAGATCTACTTGAAAAAGTAGCAAAAAATGAAGTGGTAAGTGTGTCTAAGGCTGTATTTTGAAGGGAAGTTAATGGTAACATGTTTTGGGCTGTAATATAGTTTTAAAGTGCACGTATTCACCACATATCTTGATCATGCCTTGTGCTTTGCAATGCATCCTTCTGCTTGCAATGCATCCCTTTAGGGCTGGGGAGATAGCCCAGCAGGTTATGCATCTGCCTGGCAAGGGCAAGGGCCCAGGTTCAATCCTCAGCACCACATGCTGTGCTGGCCCCAGCACATCAGGCGTGCCATGCCAGCCACTGAACCTGGGTGTGGTGGTGCTTGCCTGTAATCCCAGCACTGGGGAGGCTGAGACAGGAAGGTCACTATGAGTCTGAGTTGCATAATGAGACCCTGGGCCAAGTAAATAAATAAAAGATGAAACAAATGCCTCCCTCTAATGCTAATTTCTGCATAGTTGTGACCTTCAAGTTGCGAACAGCTGAGTGTTTTCTGGAGATATCTCTGCAGGATTGAGTTATTTGATGATTGGGTAGGCATGAATATCAATGCCTAAAACCACAGTTGCTGCACTTCATCTTTCTCCTACCCCAACCTATTAGACATATACCTGTATCACACAGCTATGTGTATATCTTATATTAACACAATTATATAATTTACTGAACCAACAGGATGTGTCAGGTGCCATTCTGAGTTCATATACACATCCATACATACTCCACCCAATACTACACGGAGATACACATTTCCTTGTATTTCTTCTGTGCCAGCAATCCTAGACCAAGTAAGTGCTCATCACACTGAAAAAGCCCCTCGTCTGTGAAGTCTCCTTCAATACAACAAGGTTGGAGGTAATGGAAAGACTGGGCACCAAAACTAAAGGAAGTTCATAGTGTGGCTGACATCCATCGTGTAAGCAGGGTAAAGCTCCACTAGTAGCAGCGAGTTGTAAGGGTGGGAGAATGTGCGTTTGAACTGAACAGAGCTGGGCTCAAGTAGTAGGTAACTGCGAATTACCTGAATGGCTGTGGGCAAGCCTCGTAAGTGGGATCAATGCTGTAGTATATTGTGAGGATTAAATAGCTATAAAGAAAGATAAACTCAAGGTTTTGGTAGGCAAATGGATACAAATATATACACACGCACAAGGTAGTTAATTGTACTACTAGTTTCCATTAGTTCATACAAAGAACCAGTTAGTTTTTACATTGTTTGATTAATTTTGCGGTCTATATCTAGCAATCTGAACAATTACTTTGAAGACAATAATATGCAGTATAATAACCATGGTTAAAGTCCCATCTTGTTTTGATGTTCTGTATTGTTGCTTTTTTTCTTTAAAATAAAAAAATAGAATAACAATTATATAGCTGTTACTATCACTATTTTTTTTTTTTTTTTTTTTTTTTTTTTTTTTTTTTTTTTTTTTTTTTTTTTTTTTTTTTTTTTTTTTTTTTTTTTTTTTTTTTTTTTTTTTTTTTTTTTTTTTTTTTTTTTTTTTTTTTTTTTTTTTTTTTGCAGGACCAGGGTTCAAACTCACGACCTTGCACTTGCCAGACAGGTACATGTGCCACAGAGCAATCTCCTCAGCCCCTACTATCACTGTTATAATGATCCATGTTCCTCACTTGGCTATGGGAGTAGTAAGTCACTGTCATCCTGCACGGATGATTCCTTTCCACTTCCCTTATAAAACTTGAAAACCATAAAGAGATTTTCCCTTAGATCCAATAACAATTTCACAGTTTTCCTTTTGGTAAGATAATCCCTGCCTGTATAATTATGTGTATAAGGTTGTACTGGAGACCAGTAAGCTCTCCTATTAACTTAAATCTATCCATAGTGCTTTTAATGCTAGAGAGCATTTGTTCCTATTTTCATCATCTTTCCTTCAGTATCCTTTAACTAAAGGGCCTGTTTTATTTATTTATTTATTTATTTATTTATTTATTTAGTCTTTTTTAGGCAGGGTCTGGCTATGCAGTTCAGGCTGACCTTGAGCTCACTGTTGTAGCCCAGGCTCGTCTGGAACTTGCACCGATCCTCCTTCCTCAGCCTCCCAAGTGTTGGGATTACAGGTATGCTCCACCACACCCAGCTTTAAAGAGCCTGTAATTTCGGCCCAACTCTGTGAGCCAGAACTATACAGTCTTGCAACAAGAAGTAATGCTTCTAGCACTACCTGCATGCCTCTAACCAGCAACAAAATGCTCCTATGCATGGACAGAGAAGGTCCAACAGCATCCATACTCATAGTCAGAGGGGGAGGAGACTCCTGGCTTGCACACAAAGACTCTCGTGAAGGAACAGCTGATGCCGGGCTGTGCCCTGCTGCCTATTTCCACGAATGTTCATATAGGACAGCTCAATTCATTATCTACTGAAATGGCTCCATAATCTGGCTGGATAATAAAATTAACTTCTCTATACATACACCAGGGATCATCACAAGACACTTCTCTTGGATAGGTGAGGATGCATCAGCAGCTGGAAGCACAAGCAAAAACAGATGATGCTGCTGGCTAAAATCTACACCCAAGTGGAAGAGGGAAAACTATGTGTCAGGGAAAATTAGGAATATATGGAGACAAACTTCTTCCTTTTCCACCACGGCAGGTTAGAACACACATCCTTCTGTTTTCTGAGCTGAACAATGGAGACTTCAAGAACAACCACACCCATGAATAAGGATAAATACTTCCAGTGCCTTCTCAAGACCAAACAGAAGCTCTGAAAATAACTTTAAACTTATTCTCATGGGGACATAAAAGATAAAGACATAAACACCTGGCTCAGAATGCACATCCCCCTCGCAAAAAAAAAAAAAAAAAAAAACCTTTGAAATGCAATGGATAATCGTGTAAGGAAAAACAAAACCAACCCACAACATGTGGAAATTTCGCTCTGAATTATAACAAAATATGATGATCTTAGATTTATTTCATTGATTATTTTGAGAACTAAAATTAAACACTACCAAGGAAATTCAACTCAGGATGAATCTACCAAATAACTGCCCTAGATATTTCAAAAAATGTGGATGTCATGAAAAAGAGAAATTCTAGATTGAAGAGGACTAGAGCGATATGACAAACACAATATTTGATCCTATATCTGCTCTTTAATTCTTTTCAAGGAGCTATAAAGGGTGTTATTAGGATAATCAGTGCTATTTGAACAGAGAATCAATGAGGAGGCACCAAGATGTTGGAGTGGGAAGCAGCAGAAAAAGAGCCTCTCTGAGTGTTGCTATCCAAATGCTGGAATATAGTAACACGACGAAGACAATAAGGAAGGAAGAGGGACCCCCGAGCCCAGGAAGGATCGGAGGCATGAACTGAAGCCCATGGAAACAGTGAAAACAGAGGCTTCAGTGAACAACCTGGGAGTAGCCAGCAGTGCCTGCTCCGTGAGATTGGACTCACTGAACAAAGCAGTACTTAAAACTTGCAGACACATGTTCACTGCAGGCAAACCTAGAGGCCTCTGTGGAGAAACACAGCAGTGAAGGGAATCAGCAGGCATGAAGGGCTGCCCCAGCTGACATTGACTGTGAGGCTCAGTTGTCTCATGCTGGGGACAGTGACTTGCCAAGAGCCATCTTGGAGAGGGACCAACTGAACTCAAGTTTCAGAGTGGCTGCTGGTTCCACCTAGCAGCTTCCAGCTGGGCTCAGGGCCATGGAAGGTGTGCTGATGGCTGCAGGCCGAATGATTCCGGTCTTGGCAAGAAGGTGCAGGTTTGCTGAAATTATCCACTACCTTGCCAAAAGGGCTGCTGTATTCCTGGGATAAATCAACAGGAATCAGGACTCTATCTCTATATGTTTTCTACCAGCGACAGCAAAAACAAACCTGGAAGTGGACATTTTCTTTCTCATTCTTTCTCTTGTATTATTGTGCTTTGGGTTTGGGTTTGGGTTTTGTCCTCTTTCATGGCTAGATCTTATTTTTATATGAGTGTGAATACGGTTTCTAGCTTATTTGTTGTGGTTCTGTTCTGTTCTTTTTATTTCTTCCTCTTCTCCTTTCCAGTCTTCTGCACCAGTTTCCCGAAGTTACCATGATCCCACTTTGTCCTCCAGCCTTACTTGTAATCAATTCCTGTTGTTCTACTCATCTATTTTTTTCTCTAAATCCTTCTAAATTTTAAACCTTGAGGGTAAAATTGATATATTAAGGATTTACATACTGCATATAATTTCTTGGTCTGTTTTACATTTTATTATTGATACAAATCTAGTTCATGCCATTAAAAGTGGTGAATTAGTTTTTAAAAAGTGGTGGATTGATGGCTGTCTCAGTCATTTTCTCAGCTGTAATTGCTTCTACTGTTATTGCTGATGGTACCATGTTAGCAAAAAGTGGCAAAATTATCTAAACAGCTATTCTTTTTAATATTCCAAGAATGAGACTCATTAAGAGTCATAGAAAATACCATTGCACAGGGCCAGAGAAGCAGGGGCTGGGCCGAACAGGCAGCAATTTCTCATTCCCCAATAAATTGAACAGGTAAGATTTTGCAACAGACTCAAAACACAAAAACCAATTGCAACAGGGAGATACCTCAAAGAAGTAACCATTTCCTAAGAAATCTAAATACTAGCATTAAAATAGCTCTATCTTAGAGAGTTTACAAATATCACGTTGGGATTTAAACTAAAACAAAAATAAATAAATAAATAAATACATACATACATACATACATACATACATACATAAATACATAAATAAGTAAAAGACACTTATCCAAGATGCAGTACCATATATCCAGTTCACCAAAGGTAAAGCCAAGGACAATGAGGTGGGAAAATCCAAAGGCCTTGCACCTGGCCACTCTCAAGTGGTAACAACAAAGTAATTGAAGGACGCTTTAGAAAAGAATCAAATCAGAAATAATTTCTCAGGTAACTGCAGAGATGGTGTCCAAAATTAAAACCATGCTTAGTGACTCTAGAGCAGTACAGACAAAAGAAAAATAGAGGAGTTTAAGAAAATTAGGGAAGGTGTGACTGCTCAGCATAGAAAACAAATGCAATCTACAAGGCAGATTCAAGCAGATATCCAGAAGAATAAAAATTCTATCAAAAGTATGTGCAGCAGATCAAGCCAATATGAAAAGAGGATCTCAGTTAGTGATCATAGAAAGAAAAGTTTCTTAAAAACAGCAAAAGACAATGAGCAATCGATCCAGCAGTTGCTAGATGAGGCAAAGAAAAATAGCTTAAGATTAATTGGAGTCAATGAAAAAGCAGGAGATAGCACAACTGATAGTAAAAAACTCTTCACAATATCATGATAAAGAACTTCCCCAGGAAGGAAAAACAATTTGGCATCCAGAGAAGTGAGGCATATGAAAACCAAATTGCCATAATTAAAAAATCTATAGCCAGGCATACTATAATCATGATTCCAGCAATTTAACACAAGAAGATAATCTTAGCTGTTGTGGAAAAGAAACAAATCACTTAAAAAGGGAAGTCCATCAGAAACACAACTGACTGCTCAACACAAATCCTCAAGTGAAGGAGATCTTGGGGCGTTATATTTCAAGTTTTAAAGGAAAACAATGTTCCACACAAATTTATGTTCCATGCAAAACTGTCTTTCAAAACTTATGGAGAAATAAGACACTTCCATGACGAAGAAAACCTGGAGAAATTTATGGCCACCAATACAGTACTGCAAAATGTTTTGAAAGGCATTCTAGAAAGAGATAATAAGGACTATAACTCCATAAACTCAAACAGATGGAAATTACCAGGCAAGGCAAATAGTTAGAGGAAAGGGAGAAAGGGGGAGGAGCCAACAACAGGAAAACAACAAAACAAGGATAAGTCAGTACATAGCACTTCTTGTGGTTTATGTCTAGTTGTCCCCCCAAAGCCTCATGTAGTCATTGGGCAGGGACTTCTAGAGTTTGAGACTTTATCCATGATCCCTGGGATTATGGGTTTTAGTACTGATGGGATTATGGGTGTAGCCTAAGGCGGGAGCTAAGGCAGAGAGCCTGAATGTAATATAAAGAGAGACAGAGAGACAGACTGGAGCTCTAGCTGTTGCTGCTGCTCTGCTGCCCTGATTGATTGACTGCCTCTGCCACCATTCTGTTGCTGTTCCGCCACCATGAACTGGATGCTCTCCGCCCTGCTCCACTCAGCCTTGGGCCAGCCGAATATGGACTGAAACCTCCACAAACTGTGAGCTAAATAAACCTTTCTTTCCTTCATTTTGAGTGTTGGGTATTTGTCCCAGCAATGAGCAAAAAGTAGCTAAGACAGCACTTATAACCATAAATATTAATGATCTCAGTTCACCCATCAAAAGACAAAGACTGGTGGAATTGATCAAGAAGAGCTAGGGTGGGCCAAATACGTCAGTGGATTAAAGACCCTGCTTAGGCAGAGCGCAGCAACTGAGGTTCAATCCCTGGTGGTCCATGCTAGCCCCACCCCTGGGGGATGATGAGACAGTGATTGGGACTGGGTATGGTGCCTCACACCTGTAATCTCAGTGCTTGTGAGGCTGAAAACAGGAGGATCCCTATAAGTCCAATCTACATAGTGAGACACTGTACACCCTATAGACCCCGTCTTAAATACATTTTTAAAAAGTAAGATCTAACAATATTATGCATATAAGAAATACATTTAATGCAAAAAGAAATCCATAAAATGAAAGTTAAAAGATGGAAAACAATATTTCATGTGACAAGGAACTCAAATAAAGCAGGGATAGCTACTCTATTTGCAGTCAAGGTGAATTTCAAGCCAAGATTGATTAAGGGAGATTTTAAAAAAGATCAAGATATCCTTGTAAAACAAAATTCCAAGAGGAAGAAATAGCAATCATAAATATGTATTCAACTAATACTATTACATGCAACTATATAAAACAAATATTGATAAATGTGAAAGATCAAACAAACACTGATACAATTGTGTTGGGGGAATCTCAGTACCCCACTGTCACAAAAACACAGGTCAACTAGACAAAACATCAACAATGAACCAAACTTTTGAGCAAATGAATGTAGTAGATGTCTCCAGAATGTTCCACTGTGTAATATCAGAATGCACATTCTCCTCAGCTGCACACAACTTGTTCTCCAAAATAGGCCTCACACTGTCTCATAGAACATGCTTAAGTGGATGGAAAGGAACTGAAATCATCCCATGAATATTATCAGACAATAGTGTAATTAAATTGGAAATCAAAGGCAAAAGAAACTATAAGAACTTTATAAACACATGAAAATTAAATAGCACACTACTGTAAAACTAATGGATCACAGATGAAATGTAAAAAGAAATTAGATAGTTTCTATAATTAAATGATATGACAATTCATGCTAGAACTTATGCGATACAGTGAAAGCAGTCCTAAGAGAAAAGTATACAGCAGTGAATAACCAGATCAGGAGCACAGAGCAAGAGCAAACGAATAGCTTAATCGAGAGCCTCAAACTTCTGGAAAAAGATGAGCAAACTAAGTCAAAATCTCGTATAAGGGAGGAAATTATAAAGATCAGAGGAGAAACTAACCCACTGGAGACTAGGAAAACAGTTAGTGACTTAAAGAGTTGATACTTGGAAAGATTACATAAAATTGAAAACTCCTTATCCAAACTTAGCAAGAAAAGAGTGAAATCCACACAATTAGAAATGAAAAAGTGAGAACACAATGGACCCTGAAGAAATCCAGGAGGTCATCCACACCTAGTTTGAAAACTTTTATTCTAATAAGAAGGAAAATACAGAAGAAATGTATAGATTCCTAGATATGCATGAATTATGAAACTAAATAAATAAATCCTAAATAAACAATATAGATCAATGAAATTTAAGATGTAATTAAAACCTATCAGCAAAGAAAAGTCCAGGAGCTGATGGATTCATAGCTGAATTCTATAAGAACTTTAGAAAAGAACTAGTATCACTATTTCTCAAACCTTTTAATGAAATTAAAAGGGAGACAATACTCCCAAAACCAATCCTTATAGTAAGCATTATCTGATACCAAAACCAACGAAGGATCCAACTCAGAGAACTACAGGCCAATCTATCCAATGAATTATTGATGCAAAAATCTTCAATAAAATACTGACAAGCAGAATGCAGAAAATCATCAAGATTACACACTATAACCAAAAAGAATACATTCCAGGGATTCAGGGATGGTTCAACATACACAAATCAATAAATATAACACACCATATCAACAGAGCCAAGCACAAAAATCACATAATCTCAATACATGCAGAAAAGGATTTTGACAAAGTCCCGCACTCATTCATGATAAAACTACAGGAAATTCGAATAGAATGTTTCCTATTATCCCAATGTGATGAAAGCTATCTATCACAAACTAATAGCCAACATCATACTAAATAGACAGAAACTGAGAGTTTTTATTCTAGAACCAGGAATAAGACAAGGAAGTTCACTGCTTGCACTATTATCCAACATAATCCTGGAAGCTTTAGCCAGAGAAATTATACAAGAGAAAGAAATAAAAGGAATAATGATAGGAAAAGAAGAAGTTAAATTATCATTATTTGCAGATGACATAATGCTCTACATAGAAGACCCCAAAACTCCACTAAAAACACTGCTAGTTTTAATAAGCAAATTCAGTAACACAGCTGGATACAAAACTAATGCTCAAAAGTCAATAGCATTCCTGTACCTGAATAACAAACTCACTAAGAAAAAAATTAGGACAAGAGCATCTTTCACAACAGCAGCCAAAAGAATGAAATACCTTGAAATCAAACTAATGATAGAATGTAAAAGACCTCTACATTGAAAACTACAGTAATCTGAAAAAAATGAGATTGAAGAGGATATCAGAAAATGGAAACTTATTCCTTGCTCTTGGACAGGAAGAACCAATATAGTAAAAAAAAAAATGGACCTTACTTCCAAAACTTTTATACAGATTTAATGCAATTTCGATCGACATTCCAATAGCATATCCCACAAAATCAGAAAACACAGCCCTAAAATTCATTTAGAACTAGAGGAGACCTAGAGTGGCAGTGGCAATTCTGCGGGCAACAAAGGCAAGGCAGGGGCATCACAATCTCCAACTTGAAATTATACCATAAAGCTGCTATGATTTAAAAAACAGTATGATACTGGCAAAAAAAATTTGATGATTAGAGGATGCAAAACAACTCCAGTTATATTCAGCATTCTGATTGTTGACAAAGGTACCAAATACCTTCAACGGAAGAAATGAATAATGAATTTATTATTAATGAATATTAAATTCTGTGAGATATGCTATTGGAATGTTGATTGAAACAGCATTAAATCTGTGTAACAGTTGTGGAAGTATGGACATTTTCACTACATAGGTTCTTCCTGTCCCAGAGCAAGGAATAAAGAGATTTCATAAAATTATTAAATCTTTAATAAATTGTGCTAGAAAAAAATGACATTTCACATTCCAAAGATTAAAATTGGACCCATATCTTTCACCATGAACTAAGTTCAAAATGGATCAAAGATCTGAATATTAGAACAGAAACATTAAGTCTGCAGTAGGATAGAATAGGTACAATTTTTGAAGATTGTGGTGTAGACAAATCTTTACAAATAAAACCCTGATCACATGGGAACTATCATAATTAACCAACAACTGGGATCTCACCTTATTAAAAAGCTTTTACACAGCAAGATAAACCACCAACAGAGTGAAAAGACAACTCAGGGTGTGGGAATGAATGTTTGCCAAATGTTCTTCACACAAAACATTACTATCAAGCACACATAAAGAACACACAGAAAGTCAGGCATCCCAAATTTAAAGATCTAACCCAAGTATGGGCATCTGAGATGAATACACACGGTTCAAGTGAAGAAATACGAACAGCAAATAAATACATGAAAAATGCTCAACATCACTGGTCCTTTGATAGATGCAAGTTAAAATATACTGGATTTCCATCTCACTCCAGAAAGAATGGCTCTTATCAGGAAATCAGCCAGTAAAAATTGCTGGAGAGGCTGTGAGGAAAAAAGGAACCCTTCCGCATTATTGGTGCCAGTGTAGAATGGCGCTATCACTGGTGAAATTAGTATGGATATGTCTCAAAAAACTGGGATTGAAAGTTCCATTTGATCCAGCTATTCCCCTTCTGGGTACCATCCCAGAAGAATTAAAAACATCATACCACAGCAATATATGTGCACCTATGTTTGTAGCCAAAGAATTGGTAATGGCTAGATCAGGAAAGCAACTCATTTGGGTTGCCCATTGACCAAGGAATAGATTCTTAAAGGTGGTCTTTTTGTACAATGGAGTATCACTCAGCCATAAGGAAGGATAAACTGGAGAGTTTCATAGGTAAGTGGATGCAAGCAAAGATTATACTGTTGAGTGAAATAAGCCCGATGCACACATGCAACATTTCATTGCCCCCCTAGAGTGATAAACTGAAAGAAGAAATAATATCAAACATGTACAATAGATAGTGTAAAATATTGTAAAATGGGAAGAGGAAGGGGAATGAAAAAACAAATATATATGTATATATACATATATATGATAGTTCTATGATAATTGATAGTTATACTACTAATACATATATGTAATATATATGCTTATGCATGATACTTAAGATAGTTATACTACTAATTTCTTTTCACTGAAAAGAATGGTTTGTGCTAACATTGTCTGAACAATTAAATGTCTATATCTTGTACTTTGACCAACTACTTTGCAGATAACAATACCCAATGTATTAACCATTGTTAACCCCCTATTATCTTGGTTTGAAATTTTGGAGGTTTTTTTTTTTCCCCTTGTAAGATATTTATAAATTGGCATTATAGCTGAACATCCTTGTTCTTGGAAGAACACACTAAAATGTTTAAAAATAAAATCTCACAATGTGTGCAATACATTTGCAAGCTGTCAAGTGGTTCAGCAAAATGAAATGCACGCAGAGTTAAGAAAATGCATAAGCTATGAGCGCGGAAGAGTGCTCATTGCATCTTCCTTGTGACTTTCCTTAAAACATTTGAAATTCTTGCAAATGAAATAGGAAGGAGAGGAAAAGGGACTTGTAATAGATTGCAAAATATTTAGCAGGCATATCAAAGTTTAACATATAAACCATGTCTGAATCCTGGCTAACACAAACAAACTATAAACAGAATTCTTTTGAGACACTCCATAAAGTTTGAACATGGATTAGGAGTTAAGTGACACTAAGAAATCATTCTGTTGGAGATAATAGTGGTACATTCTGGTTATCAAAAAGAGTCTAGGGGGGCCAGGGAGATAGCTCAGTGGAATATGTGCTTGCCTGGCAAGTGCAAGGTCCTGAGTTCAATTCCTGGTACCACAAAAAAAAAAAAGAAACAAAAATTTTTTAAAAGTTTATCTGTTAGCAAGACATACTGAAGTATTAACCAGGAAACTGATACGCTGTTTGGGATTTGTGGTTTCAGAGACCAGAAAAGAAAAACTTAAAAAGATAAATGAGATGTAACATGAACGACGATGTTGAAGTGGTTGACGCTGGATAATGTATTAATGGGAGTTCTTAGCATCTTAACATTTTGTCCAAAAACTTCATCATGAAAAGTTGCTTTAAAAAGGAAAACTGCATGAAGAAAGGTGCTCGAGCATCTAGTAGCTCCCTCTGATTGATAGGGATAAGGAATTTACAAATTCATGACTTACAGTCACTTACCAATTACAGCCTTTATGCACTACTTTTAAGATTCTACATGTGTATGTACATACATACACGTTCTTTTTAAAAATACTCCCAACCACTGCTGCTTCAGTTTCAGCCCCAGAGGTAATGCTGTGATAAGCAGTTGCTTCTCATTTGCCAACTAATTACTTGGCAGGCCACCAGCAGCCTTCAAGTTCAATATTCTTTTAAATTCACTTTATGTGTATGGAACTCTCGTCCTCACCCTTAGTCCTTTCTTGTTACATGCCACCAATTATAAAACAAATCAGTATCACTCCCCAGAGGGCTACCGTACAGATGTCTGTTTCTATCAAGTTATGGATGAATTGTTGCATGGAGATGAGTTCTGGGCAGGGCCACCATGATTCTGGGTTGGGCTCTGAAGAGGGAGGGCCTTGGACCTTAGAGCCCTGGGTTAGCTTTCAGTGAACATGTCCTCTCTTGAACATGTAGAATGAAGGCAGCACTTGTCTCTATAGTAACCAATCTGCCTAAAATAAGAATTATGTAGAGAACAAAACATTGAAAGTCAATTGGATCCATTCATACCCAAACAATGTCAATTTAAAGGCTGTTACCCACGTCCTTTGCTTTTTGAATGGTCTCCCACCATGTGTTCAGTGTAAGTAGGGGGGTGGCTGTACAAACATTTCATTCCACACCAAGTCCTGCATTTTTTCACTTCCCCTCCCTCTTCAGACATGTCTTTATGTCCCCAAGACATAAGCCTTTGAAACACACTTATCATTGAGGCAGTGTGACAGCCACAAAACTGAGACAAAGTGCTAGTCTAAGAATTCTTGATAGGCAAAAAAGAAATTTTAACTTTTCCGTGAAGAAATGAGACTGAGTCCACCAAGTCCTGTACAGGAACCTGGCAACTTCACGCATTGTTTTCTCGTTATAAGGTAAGACTTTGTGTAATTCTCCTACCCGCCCACTTTCCTATTTGCCTTTAAGGAGGAGTGGAGTAGCGCCTGGAACAGAGCTAACACCATGAGGCTGTCAGCCCCTTTCAATGGTCACCTCGTTCATCGATCATGTGACAATCCAATGGAGGGGTAATTAATGTACTTTTTTTTTTTTTTTTTTTCTTCTTCTTCTTCTTTCAGAACCTTTGTTCGTTTATTCACTCATTTTTATGGCCGGCTCAGCCCACCCCGAGGGCAGGGCTGGCGCAGCATGTGGTGCCTGGGATCAAACCGCGGTCCCTGAAGCTGCCCAAGCTTTCCCAAGTGCTTTAGATCACTGAGCCATTCTGCCAGGCCCCAATGTACGTATTTGTATGGGTTCATAATAACAGACAGTACTTCGCTCTTGCTCCTATTATTACTTTTTTTGTTCAGTGTAAGTTTTGGGTTCCACACTAGAAAATGATCCTGTTCCTATGTTTTTAACCTTTATTTTGGAAAAATCTTTGACTTCCAAAATACTTTCAGGCCTTGGATGTGAGGGCCATCTGACTGTGACATCTGTCACCCCATTGGTCACCAGGATTAATTCAGCTGATCTGGCTGGCTAGGCGAGTGTCCCCTTCCTCCCTCAATGATCCATGTGTATCCCTTCCAAAGCTGTGCGTTTGGTCGAAGAGGACGACCACCCCCGATAGAGGAGGACCATCCCTCAGCCCAGGGTATACGAGTAGCTGTGCTCCTGTGCTAGAACCTCCAAACATGCTCTCAAGGTCCAAAATACTTCCAGGCCCTGGGAGCACTGTTATTATGTTCATCAAGTAGCCACCTGCCATTTTTACTTTTAATTTTATGGGGATACGGGGAGAAATGACATTCAAATATCTTCTGGTTTTTTCTTTTTTTCTTTCTTTCCTTTCTTCTCCTGAAGAAACATGTATTCAACAGGAACTGGTGTGGGACCTGGGTGTGGTTATTCATATGGGTGCCGAGGTCTTCTGGGCCTTCACAATAAAGTGTGAGACGCACTGTAAGAGTTGAGTTGTAGCTCCGAAATGCTTGTCGGGACTAACACGTAGGACCCAGGATGCTCAACTCAATTAAAGTTAAAAACTCAGATAAGTAACGGTTTAGTGTAAGTACATTCCAGATATTGCCTGAAGCCTACATACAATAAAAATGTTCAGCATCTCTCTAAAATCTAAAATTCTCTCCCTCTCTCCCTTCTCTTGTCATTTTTTGCTATCTTCTGCCACCATCAATGGTTGCCCCTCTGTCATATGCCCCCCACCTTGAAACCAGCTGATTATGGACTAAACCCCTACAAGCTGTGAGCCAGAAAACCCTTTCCCCCTTTAACTTTGGGTGTCAGATATTTTGTCCCAGCAATAAGAACAAAGTAACTAAGGCAGTGGGCACCTTGTGATGTATCTGAAAAATACTAATTCGTTCAACACAATTGCCATTGTCAATGAATATTCACAGAAAGGACTAGAGAGGTACAGAGACCTGCACAGATAAAGAAGAGGCATAGAAAATACGTATTAAAAATAAGAAACAATGTGCCAGGTACTCAAACCAGCAAAAAATTGAATCTGACAGTGAGCTGGAGAAGCTATTTGAGCAGTTGTGAAAGGCTTATGAAAGCTGGCTGCCATATGTGCAAGTGGCTTAAGATCAGCCAAGAAGGTTGGGGATTATTCATTCGTCCGTGGGGAAGCACCAGATTTTATGCAGTGACATGATTATTCCCATGTTTTAGAAACTCTGGAGTAAGAGAAGAAGGTTAGAAGCTGAGATGAGCAGAGTAGAGGCTGTGACAGTAATTTAAGGGGTGTTCCTGAAAGCCAGTGGCTCTGCAGATCATCTGGGGAGCCAAATCTTGGATATGGTCATTCAGGTAGGCTTGTCTCAACTGTCAGTGGGAGAATCACTTGGCCCTGACGAGTTGGACTCTGAGACATGGGCTTTGGGAGACTAGAAAAGTAATCCTGCTGTATTGGGCCAAGCACAGGATGATGCAGTGTGTGCACAAATTAATCCTACTCTAAAATTTAGCAGCAATTAACATTCAAAACATCCTAATTAGAAATCTATCCTTCAGGGATAGTTAATTAGCCAGATCAATAACCTTCAGAACTAGTTACTTAGCACTTCAAGTCGTTCGTCTAAATCTGCCCCAGAGGGTTTGTTCCTTGGCATCTGGCATGGCCAATGAGTTAGCATCCAAAGCTCCACAGCCTTTGCAAAAAGAATCTGGTATGCTCAACCTTGTACTACCGTCTTTGGGTCCTGAGCCTCTCTGTCCTGGACCTTATAACTTTATGAAGGACTTGATCCTCTGGGGGAAGAAAAGGTGGCACATTCTGCCTTTGAAGTGTCTTTGCACTTGAATTCCATGTTTATGAACAAATATTAACTAATACAGCAAACGACTTGTGATCCAAGTCAGCGCTTTCACTTTAATATACTTTGTAGTGGAGAAGCTGTGACTAGGGGGCACAAAGTCTTCCCTCACACTTACCTCCCACCACCGGAAGCCACTGTGCTACTAGTGGATGTCCACAGTGCAGGAACTGTATGTATGACGCCTAAGTTAGCTGTCCAAATCAGAGGCTATTGGAAATTGACTCCCGCAACAGCAGGACAGCATTTCCCTTAGGAGCTGAGGTTCATGCTCTCAACTTATCCCCTCCCCTGTGAGTTTCAGGCACCAACAAAACATGCTATCTCCTCCCTGTCTCTTTCAGGGAACCCCTTTCCTTTACGTGCCAAGAGCCAGATTTAATCAGCGACGTTCACGAAAGAGAAACATGACCACATGTGATGACTTTCTAAAAAGTCTAGAAAGACTTAAAAACTAAAACAAAATAAACCCAAGCATCCCATCGCAAATATTGGCTCCAAATAGAAGATTTTATGGTAAACCTTCCCCACTTTCTGATTCCGCTGTTATTTGGGAAGAGACATTCCAATCACAGATGCTCCTTCAGTTGGGACATGGTTTGATAGAAAGCAGCAGGCACAACTTAAAAAAAAAAAAAACTCTCTTGAGACATTTCCAACCAATTAGCTGTGGTGCTGAAATGACTTCCTGTAGGGTTTAATGAAGTTGACAAGATAAGTAAGTATGAAAAACAGTAGTGGGAAGAAGGAAGAGGGTTCCTCCCAAACACAGAGCTCTTTCAAATGTGGATAGCAAAACACTAACTTTCCTTTGTCTATTCTTAAGAATCACAATGCACCCCATTCACAACTGATTTTCAAACTTTCTTTCAAGATTTCTTTTAAGGAGAATTACTTTGAACCCTACTCAGGAGTCTATGGCAGTGCTAGCATTAGGGGTTTTCCATGCTCTGTTCATAGTTGAATGTAGCACCACCAGTCAACTAGTAAATGATAATTGAGGGAAACAATATTTAAATGGCCTTCGGAGGTTATGTGTAACTTTCAGTGAAACAAGATTTTATTGGTCTAATTAGCATAACTAATTAATATTTACTAGTAAGTCAAAGAGACATGCTATTTTCTCCAGTAACTTAGGACCTAAACATAAATTTCTCTGAAAATAGTTTTCTTATTGTTCCTGGTCATTACTACCGTGGCTTTTGTATAAGCTGCCTTAAGGACTGAGGAAGGGAAGCAGGCTGGCTTTTAGTCCTAACTGTCACTGTTAATCATTTTACCCCTCTAAACTTTAGTTTCCCATCTGAAATAAATAAATAAATAAATAAATAAATAAATAAATGAGGAGACTCTTTAGGAATGTATATCATTCTCTAAACATTTAATAAGTACTAGGCTCTCCAGAACACAAGTGCGATAAAAAAATCAAATAACAGGGGCCCGGTGGGATGGCTCAGTGTTCTAAAGCGCCTGCTTGCGAAAGCTTGGGTGGCTTCAGGGACCGCAGTTCAATCCCCGGTACCACACGCTGCGCCAGCCCTGCCCTTGGGGCAGGCTGAGCCGGCCATAAAAAAATGAGTGAATAAACGAACAAAAGGTTCTGAAACAAGAAAAAATAAAAATAAATAAAAATTTAAAAATTCTTTAAAAAAAATCAAATAACAGCAAATGTTGATGAGGTCTCAGGGGAGAAGGATCCCTTCTACACTGCTGGTGAGATAAAATTTGCCTAATCACTAAGGAAATCAGTATGGTGATTCCTTAAAAAGCTGGAACTACAAGTTGCATTCGATCCAGCTAGGGTAGAAGCTGTCTCTTCTGGGTATCATTCCTAAAAAGTTAAAGACGTCAGAGATGTGATAGATGTGTATCTCTCCATATGGCAGCACAATTTGTAACAGCTACATCTTGGGAGCAGCCTGTATGCCCCTCAACAGATGGATAGAGGACGTGTTGTTGATACACAGTGGAGTACTGCTTTTCCATAAAAAAGATAAGCTTGAGTCATTTGAGGGTAAATAAATGCACTTTGAGACCAGAATATTAAATGAAATAGACAAACAAATGTATGTATGTATGTATGTATGTATGTAAATGTTTGTGGCGCAGGATCTCACTATGCAGCTCAGGCTCATAGTGATCCTCCTATTTCCAGCTTCCTCAGTGCTGGAATTACAGGTGTGTGCCATTACTCCCACACTCAATGACCGGCTCAGCACTCGGGGGTGGGGGTGGGGGAGATGCAGTCAGAGAAGGGAGCTCCAGAATTCCAGCACCTCCTCCCTGAAGCCAAACCCATCCAGAAGAACTACAAAGCCACTGGAATGGAGCATTTTGAGGCCTTGGCGATGGTCGGTGGGTAGACTCAGGGTTCTGGGGATCAATGCTGTGTCAAGGTGGCCAGGAAGTGGGGCAGGGAAGCATACTAGGAGAGTGTGCTCTTCTCCCAGGGACTCTGACGTCAGACAAGAAGAGCAATGGAGAGACCAAAGGGAAATAGCCAAAAGGGTAACTGTTAGGGTAGATTAGGCATTTTTTCCAACTTCAGGGAAAGGAACCAGAAGGAGGGGACTATAGAGTAGATGGAGACCTGGCTCACTGGAGAGGCCAGAGCTCAGGGTGCACGTGGAGGGCTGGTCTTGAAGGACCACAGCACATGCGACTCGCTTGGGCCCATCCCCCATCAGCCCAGTTTCTGGTCTCCACGAAGTATCACTTTCTTTTAGACAAGGTCTCACTATGCAGTTCAGGTTGGCGTTGAACTCACTTGCAGCCCAGGCTGGCCTCGAACTTGTGACAATCCTTCTACCTCAGCCTCCCAAGTGCTGGCATTGGAGGTGTGTGTCATTGTGCCCAATTTCCTATCTACTAGGTTTTTCTTTCTTTCTTTCTTTCTTTCTTTCTTTCTTTCTTTCTTTCTTTCTTTCTTCTTTCTTTTCTTTTCTTCTTTCTTTCTTTCTTTCTTTTGGTTTCTTTGTTTCTTTCTAATTTCTTTTTTTTTCTTTCTGTATTTGGCACAGTCTCACTACGCAGCTCAGACTTGAAGTGATCCTCCTATTTTCAGCCTCCCCAGCAGTGGGATTACAGGCATACACCACCACACTGGAACTTGGTGGCTGGCTCAGCATGCCCCGGGGTCAAGACCAGCATGATGCCAAGGATCGACTACCACTTCTTTAAAGCTATAGTTTTGAGAACCAGAAAGGCTCCCAGTTTGGGAGCTAAGGGACCTGGGGTCTGGACTAGCAAGCCTGTCATAGTTGTTATAGGCCTAGGGGCAGAACAAGGCCTGAAACGTGGCTCCACTAACTCCACTACTGTTTCCTTGGTACCACATCACTTACTTCCTCGGGTGCAAAGCTCTCAAGTTGCTCCCAAATCATTTCAACTTACTAAATTTCATGAATCCTTAACATTTCCTTAAATGCATAATGCTTAACAATCTCACTATAGTGAATTCCTGTTTCTCTTCACTGCTGCCTACTTGTGCTTTAAAACCACAGAAAGTTGTTTATTTTTTTAAATATTTTTTTTTCTTGTTTCAGAACTTTTGTTTGTTTATTTATTTATTTTTACGGCGGGCTCAGCCTGCCCTAAGGGCAGGGCTGGCAAAGCATGTGATGCCGGGGATCAAACCGCGGTCCCTGCAGCTGCCCACGCTTTCCTAAGCAGGCGCTTTAGACCACTGAGCCATGCTGCCAGGCCCCAGAAAGTTGTTTATTGAATGCAAAATCTAGTCAATGGAAAAAGTCAAGCAGACTGCATCAACGCCAGACCACCTCATCAGTGCAATGCCTAGTGGGTTATTTCTTTACAATCCCTGGGTTTCCTCAGCACCAGAAAGCTTACTGTCACCTGCCCACTCTCGTGCGTAGGGATGCCTGACCTGGGCTGTCATCTGGAGATCAGGCCCATGAAAGTCAGACCTTCCCTGTTTCCCATCTGCATCTCACATCTTCTCTTCCACCTCATGGAGAGCTGAAATCCCTCATCCTCTGTCTTCCTAATCATCACTGCTCCTATCTGAACTTCACAGCAGCTCACAAGCACCGTTCTGTCACTCCAGCCTACTTTGTCTGCTCTTTTTTACCTGGCTCCTACAGCCACCTTCATGGTGCTAGTGTCATTTGCTGATTGGTCCTTTGTCTTCTCCAGCGTGAAGTCTCTCACTGTCTCCAAGTCCAAGTGCAGTCTTCAGGTGCCTTCTCTCTCCTTTCCTTGCCTTTTACCTGGCCTCCTAAGGCACCGAGACAAATCAAGACAGTCAGGAAGGCTCTCTTTCAACTTCCTGCCTCCTTCACCGTAAATATGTTTACGTTCTCGCTCTTCCTTTTTTCCTCCCCCTCCTACCTCATGAGGTTCTTGTTTAGAGACAACCTCTGTCCTAAATCATGGGCTTTCTCTCTCTTTCTCCCCTTCTACCTCTACTTCCCTCTCTCTCCCTCCCCAAACGTAAAGTACACATAGCCTTAGTATCATTTAACTGTAGCCACTTTACTAAAGTTTTTTGTCTCATTACTGATACAGGACCTTCAGATTATACAAGGGAAATAAATGCAATTCCCAACCTGCTAGATGTCCAATATGCTGAGTTTGTGCTCCCCAAAACTGAAGCATAAATTCAAAGGAGCAACAGAGGTGAAGTGGGAAATTTTATTGAAAGAGAGACAGCTCTTGAATGAGATAGGAGTGGACCTGATTGTGTGGATGCCCGGTTTTATGGCCAGCACAGCGCACCCAAAGTTCGAGGGCCAGCACTGGGGATTGAACCCCCGTCCTTGTGCTTGTCAGGCAGGCACTTAGATGACTGAGTCATCTCCCCAGCCCTGATCATATGGTTTCATCTTTTGTATTGACTCTCTCAAGAACCCAACCCTATCTGACTGTCTGTGGTATCTCCATGTAATTGAGCTGTCTATAGTGAGGCCAGCCTACATACACATCCGCTTCACCACTGAGTCAGCGCCTCCTTAGCAACCTCAACTCCAAAGCAGGTCATCACTATAGGAGAAGGTTCCGGAAGCCCTGGCCACCAGCTTCAGCCCCAGGGAGAGAAGCGCTGCTATGTTTATCTCCCTAGCTGGGCTTCCGAACCCAGAGTGTGGAGGCAGACAGAACAGAGCATCCAAAGAGATGGGTGCTCCAGCTTTGGGCATAGATTGGGTGAGTATAAATTCCAATTAGTTTGGCTCTACTGAGCCAAATTTAAGTGAACAAAAAATTAAAAATTGAGTTACATTTGATCATGCTTGAACTTACATGTGCATGGTGCATGAATATTTCATGTTGCAAGTGTAGATTTTGAGGGTCCCCTTCCTGACGTCACCACTTTATGGGGACCTACAGCCTGGGGATTGGTGCCACTCCATGCAAAGGGAGCCAACCCTGCAGTCTGTCTAGGCTCCTATATTTCAGGCTTGCCAAGGAAGAACTAGGATTTCATGTCAACTCTTCCAAGGAAAGGAACCGCCTCTTCGCCTGTCCTCTGCACCCCACAAGGGCAGACTCTGACCCTCACAGCGGCAGTCTTCTCTCACTTGGTTTGATTTCCATTCATCCCCCCGCCCCGGCTCTTTCCAAATTCTTCTTCCTTTTTTTTTTTTTTTTGTGTGTGTGTGGTACTGGGGATTGAACTCAGGATCCTGAGCTTGCCAGGCAAGCACTTATTCCACTGAGCTGTCTCTCCAGCCCTAAAGTCTTCTTCCTGATGAGTCATGGATTGAAAATGCTTGGCACCCATGCCAAATGGGTCATGTTTATCCACACTGACTGTGTGGTGGCGACTGTCTTTGCTGTAGGATGAGGAGGTGTTTGCACACAGCTTGCAAGTGCTTCGTGTGACACTCTGGCCCTCTATGAGCATCAAATGCATCCAACTATAGGCCTTGTCTGTATTCTGTTCCAGCTAGCAGGGCTGACTAGCACAGAAAGTAAAGGATGAAGGGTGAAAGAAGGAAGAAAGGAAGGGAGCAGAAAGAAATGTGTTGGTTTTAAACAAATTTCC
The DNA here is from genome assembly GCA_004027025.1 of Myocastor coypus. Taxonomy (NCBI): domain Eukaryota; kingdom Metazoa; phylum Chordata; class Mammalia; order Rodentia; family Myocastoridae; genus Myocastor; species Myocastor coypus. Next base: position 19,760 of record PVJA010000063.1, on the reverse strand, counting down.
CATCTGACTATGCCTTGATACCATTGTGATCCAGAGAAAGTAGTCATCTGCCATTTCAGACTCCCTTAGGGTTGGGGCTGGAGTTGGGGTTGGCATTGGTGTTGGGGTCCGGGTTAGAGTTAGGGTTGGGATTAGGTTTAGCATGGGGTTGGGGTTGGGGTTGGGGTTGGGGTTAGGGTTAGGGTTAGGGTTAAACTGAGGGTGCAAACTTTTTTATCCTAAGTAGGTGTCTTACACTCTTCACACCATATCAAGCCACCAAGCCTGAAGTGGAAGCAGCAGCGTCTTCCTCTCCCTCTTGGCCCGGCATCAGGCTTGGCCTGGGGGAAAGCTGATGCACCTGGGAAGCTGAAGGAGAGGCCCTCTCCTGGGATGCTGACAGGCCAATGCCCTGCTGTTCCTTGCAAATCCAGTACAGGGGCTGCTCAGGGTTTTTGTAGCCCTGCCGCACCCAAAGCAGAGCTCATGTTAGCTCCCAGAAGCTGGAGTTTTCTCTACCATGAAGAAGTTTGCATCCCTCTTCTTCCACAGCTTTGGGCACTTCTTGGAATGCTTTTCCATTCAGGATCTCATAGGTCATCCATTCCTGAAGATTCCATTTGTGTTCAAGTGCAACAGTTGACAGCCAGGACGCTGCAGGCTGAGAGAAGCACAGAGATTTCCTCGAGGTCATACGGCCCGTGAGTGGCAGCAGCATGGCCCATCAGCCGCTCACTTAGTCATTCACCAGATACCCCTGGGGTGGTGAGCACCTCAGGTGCATGAGCCATGCTGCCCTGCTCCCCCCATCAGGTTGCTTTTCTGTTCCCCACTGCACAGTCTAACCCTGAGTCCACTCACCAAAGCATTCCACAAGACTTTAAAAGAGGTGCTTTTGTGTGCCATCTTTTCCTTCTGACCCTGGAATGCACGTCCACAGGACTTGCTGATTTATGGCCGTGCTGCCTTTCAAAGAATTCCTTGGCCTGCCTTGAGTCAACAGCTATGAGAAAGGCCTTATGAAAGGTTCTGTCGCGGGGCCCAGTTGTTGCTTGGGCTGGCAGGCTGCTTTCTTTACCGTGGGGCCTCACTCAGGCCTGTGGCAGGACACCCTCAACCTAAAGCTATTGAGGATCATGTGTACATGACTTGGAAAATCTTAACTACATAAATTTTCTCAGCATCATACCCTAGCCTTGCCACTCCTTTGAACTTTGGCTCTTAGATCTATCACCTTTAGTTTTTAAGCCTTAAAAAGATGTGTGTGTGTGTGTGTGTGTGTGTGTGTGTGAGAGAGAGAGAGAGAGAGAGAGAGAGAGAGAGAGAGACAGAGAGACAGAGAGACAGAGAGAGATGGAGAGGAAGAGACAGACAGACAGACACAAAGACAGAGAGAAACAGAGACTGCATTGGTCTGTTTTCTACTTTGATGCTCTTATCGCTCTTCTGCTGGTCCTCTTTGGAGATCTTTCTGGAAACAATTCATCCATGGGGGTGGGTGAGATGGCCCAATGGAGCGCCTGCTTGGGCAAGCTTAGGCAACTACAAGGACCGTGGTTTGATCCCCGGCACCACATGCTGCACCAGCCCCACCCGCAGGGTAGGCTGAGCCAGCCATAACAAATTAATTAAGTAAGTAAGTAAGTAAATAAGTAAGTTTAAACAATTTTTTTTAAACCAATTCATCCGTGTATTTGTCTGCACCCCACAATATCCATTCAGTGACGCTCTTCTGTCCTGGAACAGCAGGGGGCACTTCAGGGTGCCTGCTCCAATCCCAGTTCAGGGTTGAACAGTTCATCTTCCCTCCAGCTGCTAGGAGTGAGGCCAAGACTCCCAAGGGAGTCGTCCCTAGGAATAACCACAAAGAGAGCTACGTTCCTGAGGAAATCGCCTTCCTCAGCCTGTACCCAAGGACTGCTTGATTCGAGATACCAGCGCTCAGCCCAGCCCTGGAGCGGAACCACACGGCAGCGTCAGACTCCTCCCTCAACAGCCTGGCTGCCCTCACCCCTGTGACTGCCACCTCATCAGCACTCCCCGCCCCCTGCAAATGCTTTTTGCACACGATCCTCAGCTCAGAGCTCTGTTCCCAAGAGCCACATCCTATGACACCTGCCACCATGAAGTTTATATACTAGCAGAGAAAGATGGAAAATAAACAAAATAAATAGCAACAGCATATAAAAAAGACATTGCTATGGGAAAGATAGAGTAGGGTCAGAGGATCAGGGACATGGAATGGGAGGTAATTAATTTTCTTTTTTGATGGAGTGTTCAGAACAAACCTCTCTGAGAAGGTGACATTTGAACACACTTGAAATTAGCAAGCTGAATGTGCCAAAGCCTCCAAATCCAATATTATTACTGGATCAGCTGGGATTTTTCCAGTGAGACAAAACAAACAGTGTGTGTGTGTGTGTGTGTGTGTGTGTGTGTGTGCAGAGATAAACACATACTAATGTTTATTTTAAGAATGGGTTCCTATGACTGTGGGAGCTGTCGTGTCCAGTCTGAAATCTCTGCAGCACGTCAGCAGACTGGGACCAGCCAGAGATGCTAAAGTAGCACAGCATTTCGCCTGTTCTAGGAAACTGCAAGCTTCGCTCCTTGGTCCTTTAGCGGCTTCCCTGAGACCCAACCGTGTTAAGGCAGCACTTCTGCTCTATGTAACATCTACTCATCGTAGACATTCACCACATCTACAAATGACCCAGCGGTGTCCCAGTTAGTGTTGGCCCAAGCCAATGATGGCGAAGCTTTGAGAGCTGCCAATGACACAAAGAGCCCCTTGTGGCCTGGAGGCCGGAGCCTCAGCACCGCTGGATTAAATCATCATCCCACGAACTTGCCACAGAAAATAACCACCGCAGCTGCTCTACCCACGCTCATATGCTGTCACCTTTGCCCACGTCCCTAACATGACTCAAGAGCTGCCACTTACGTAGTCCACCTTCTCACCCATCGTCTCTGTTGTCTCCCCTCCCTCCCCGGCACTAGAACACGCATTTCCCGGAGTCTAGAGAGTTTTTCTCTTTGGTTCCCTGCTCCGCAGCAACGCGCAGATCAAACCCGGCCTTTCTTAGACACCTCGCCATAATTTACTGAATAAAACTAGTGAATGAATTTTTAAACTCATCTATAAAAAGGAAATCTTCCCAAAATGTATGAAATAATGAGTTTTCCAGACTTGGAAAAAGCATCTGAAGAGGGAAAAGCAACAGAAATCACAACGCCTCAGTACCGAGGAGCTCCTGGCAAACAAAGCAGGCACTGCAGGCCGCTCCTCCGAGCCCACCCTATGCAGCACTCGGTGGCAGCGACTTCAAGGCAGATTAGCAGGAGGCAGGGCACAGGGAGTGTGGAGAGCAAGCGAGGAAATGTGTGCACATGGCTCACATGCGGAAGCAGAGGCAGGCGGTCATGACAAGATCGCAGGAGCTTCTGTGACATTTGGCCCCAGGTGCGCGATGACGATGTGTGCGCACACTTTAAAATGCTTTGTATCAATACATGTTTGCAGTACACAAGGCTTCCCTGCCTCGTGGGGAGCTGCTGTGTGTACACAAACCGTCTTAACTCTCTCTCCATCCCCTTCCCTTCTGCTCCCTCCCCATCTCCTCCCGGTTTCCTACGTTTTGTTTTGTTCTTTATTTATATTGGAGTTTTTTCACATGAGGGAAGCCAGGTGATATCTAACTAAGCTTGTGGGTCTGACTTATTTCACACGATGGTCTCAAGGAGAGGCACCCATTTTCCCACAAATGACTCAAGGTTATCTTTTTTACAGCTAAGTAGCAGTCCACAGTGTGTTAACAACACATTTATCTGTTGATGGATATATAGACTGCTTCCAAGATTTAACTGTTACAAACTGTGCTGCTATAAAGATAGATACACGTGTACCTCTGTGATACGATGGCTTTGACTATTTGAGCAAGCTACCCAGAAGCTGAGTTACATGGAATTTCTTTACTTTCAGAACTGAGAATTGAACTCAGGCCCTTGCACTTGCCAGGCAAGCACTTATTCTACTGAGCTGTCTCCCCAGCCCCTAAGTGAAACTTCTAGTTGTAGGCGTTTTAAAATTTTTAAAAATCTTTTTTGCCGGGTGTGGTGGTGCATGCCTGTAATCCCAGCACTCGGGAGGCTGAGGCAGAAGGATCAGTGCGAGTTTGAGACCAGCCTGGGCTACAAAAGTGAGCTCAAGGCCAGCCTGAACTGCCTAGTGAGACCCTGTTTCAAAAAGCCAAAAAAAAAAAATCTTTTTTTATTTATCTGGTACAAAGTCTCACTGTGCAGTTTGGTCTCATAGTGATCCTCCTGTCTCAGCCTCCTCAGTACTGGTATTACAGCTGTGTGCCACCATGTCCAGTTTCAGGGATATTGTAGCATTTTAGGTCCAGTACTCAGTTGTCCAGGCAAAGGCTATGGTATTAATAATGTCACTAAAGCAACTCAAATACTTGCATCCCAAGAAAACCAATTAATAGCAGAAAGTATATCACCTTGGCTATGGTAATAAAGTCAGCAACAATAATAACAGCAAAGACCAACTGGATGTTAACAAACCCTAAGAACCAAAAATGTACCACCCTCAACAATAGAAAACAAATCTGTATTACTATGAACTCTAAGACTAACCACCTATAGTAAACATCTACTAAATAGAAAAATTTCCCTTTGTTTTTGAATTAGTGCCCCCCCTCCCCACAGCCAGGACCTGCAGTCTTGAAATCCAATCAGGCATGATTTCCTCTGCCTCATTTTAGGGTCTGTGGGCTTAAGCAGCTCCTCTGTCCATTCACTCCAGACTCTGACAACCATCCACACTGAAGTGTAACCCTGCTCACACTGGTAGATAGGAGAAGCTATTGGCCCTCTGGTCTCTGCTGGGTATATGCCGTAGGACAGGGGTTCAATGCTCACTGGACTTGTTTTCTTCCTGTGGGGAGCAGAGTGCATGTCCCACCCAGCCTGAGCTAAACTTCTCAGAGGTCTGTCTAACCCATTCCCTCTCTGGAAACTTCTTGTGATTGTCTCTTACCCAGTGTCTTAGTTACTTTTTACTCATGGCTGGGAAAAATACCCAACACCCAAAATGAAGGAAGGAAAGGTTTATTTAGCTCACAGTTACTGGAGGTTTCAGTCCATACACAGCTGGATCCAAGGCTGAGTTGCACATGGCAGAGAGCAGCAGTTCATGGTGGTGGAACAGCAACAATGGTGACAGAGGCAACTGATCAATCAGGGCAGCAGAGCAACAGCGCTAGTCTGTCTCTCTGTCTCTCTTTATATTACATTCAGGCTCTCCACCTCAACCTATCCACCTTAGGCTACACCCATGATCCCAGAAGTACTTAAAACACATAATCCCAGGGATCATGGATCAAGTCTCAAACTCAGATCCGTACTAAAACACATAATCCCAGTGATTCATGAGTCAAGTCTCAATCTATAGAAGTCCCATGACTGCATGAGGCTTTGCAGGAGGGGAGCAACTAGACATAAACCATAACACCCAGGCACTGGGAAGGTAGTGCTGGGATCCCTGAGGCTGCTGGCCAGGTCAATACTTTGTCCCTAGACCTGTGGTCGGTGGGCCTGGCTTCCTCTCCTTGGGCATTGTTCTTACCCAGGATCGGTCAGTCAGTTAGGCTGCATCTCTGCTGCCCCATGCCAAGGGGAAGCACAGAACCAGCTTGGAGCTGGTAGAGGGCCACACTCTGGATGGTGACCTGGAGCTGTGCTGCTCCCAATGTGAGAGACAGCCTCACAGACATGCTTTTATCAGTAGTAATTGCTGCTGTATTTTCAGAGGCATCTAGAACAGTGATTTCATCACAATATTTTGCTAGGTATGATTTTCACATGAGTTTAATCCTTTTGAAGGAAAAACAAAATAAATGATGAGGGAAATGTGTCATTGTTCCTTTATACTGAGAACTAAAAATATCAGTGATTTTTCTCCCCCACATCCTACTGGATTTAGATATCTTTTCTTAGCCAGCCCTGAATCTAAAATCGCAGTCTCAGAAGCGTGACCAGTGCCAACATTGCAGTTAAGTGTGGAAATGGTCACATTTTTCTGGTTTGGCAATCTGGACTTCTAAAGTTTCAAAACAGGCAGCTGGTGGCCGCACTCAGCCCAAGGCACTTCTGTTTGGTCCACACACTGCTATGTATTTGTTTGTTTGCTTGGTAATTGGATTCAAACTCAGGATCTTGTGCTTGCCAGGTGGGCGCTATGCTGCTGAGCTATAGATCCCCAGGCCCCACACAGCATCTCTTACAGAATCTGATATTTTGATTGAGCTTGTCTTGGGTGTCATCATTCCCTGGTGCCTCACTCATTTGTGTAGTTCACACCTGTTCTCCTGAAACATGCAGGTCGATAACATTGCAGTTTGAGCATCTGACAGAAAAAAATAATTCAAGTCAAAATACTCGGATTTGGAAATGAGAGTTGATGCCAATGAAGAGATGCTTCCTGTTGGTCACACGAAACACGCTGGAATAGCATTGATTGCATGACACAGTCAATGGAATCAGATTTTAAAAACATCGGTCAGATAGCTCAGCGGAATAAAGTGTCTGTGAAGGCGGAGCATAGCTGCTGATCCCCAGTGTGCTGGTGCCAGCCCTGCCCCCTGGGGCATACTGAGACAATGACTGAGACTGGGCATGGTGACGTGCGCCTGCAATGCCAGCACTTGGGAGGCTGAAAACAGGAGAATCACTAAGAGTCCCATCTGTGCAGTGAGACCCTGTAGACCCTGTACTAAACACAGAAAAAAAAAAAAATAAGAAAGAGAGCATTCGCAACATATCCTTCTGACAGTGGATTAATATCCAGAATATGCATGGAACTCAAGCACAGACATACATGCACACACACACACACACACACACACACACACACACACACGCACACAAATCAGAAGCACAAGAACTAAATAGGGATCTCTCCAAAGAAGATGCACAAGTGGCCAGAAAATATCTTGTGGGAAAAACGTTCAGTATCAGTGTACAGCAGGGAAAATTGAAGCGAAACCACAGGGAGACATCTCCTAACTCTGGGAAGGATAAAAGATCTCAGAGTGACAAGATCGCAAGTGCTGGTAAACACACAGAGGGAGAAAAGCAAAGGCTGCTCGCTGCTGGGATAAATGCAACTTAGCACCACCATGATGGAAGCTAGTAGGAAGATTCGTCAATTTTTTAAAATACTGGAACTACCCAAATGAAATCAATATGTCTAAGAGAGAGCTACATCTACTTCTCTGTTTATTGCAATAGTTAAAAAATTAGGTGTCCATCAGCTAATGAACAGGTTAAGAAAATGTGGCATACCTACACCCTAGAATACTGTACAACTATAAAGACAATGAGAAACTCTGTCATCTGTGGGAACATGGACGGAACTGGGCGTTAAGTCAGAAAAAGAAGAGCAAGTACCTCTCACTCTCATGCAACCTGGTTGCCCTTGTAGAAGTTGACCAGAATGTCACTCATACTCTCTTGGGCATAGGGAAAACTCAGCAGTAGGACGCGTAGATGGAACTCACATAGATGAAGCTTAGTGGCTAACTCAAGGTGGTACATGCCCTGGCACAGCCCAGGACACTTGCCATGTAGAGATTAGGAATCTGGAGGAAAGTTCACTATGGACCAATATGGGTACAAAGACCTCAAAATGAAAAGACAGCAAAACTCGGCCGGCAACAGCCTCCCATCAGACAGACAGCTGTGTGAGTATGGCACCGGGGACAAAGCAGCGTGTGAGTGGAAGGGTGCAGAATCCCTCCTTTATACTGAGAGCCCGGGGCTAGTGGGTTGGTGCAGTGGTTTAAGTGACTGCGTGAACCATCCCAGTCAGGCACAGGGGATGACAGCTCGGTCCCCAGACCTGCCTTTAAGACAGCCTGAACCAGCCAAAAGTAATCCGCCTTTACTGAAAGGCATGCAGTGGGAAGCAGTGTGGAGAGGAAGACATTTGCCAAATGTAAATAAACCAGTTTGTACAAAAGAGAGGACAGAACTTTTGTTTCTGATTTATCAAATTATTTCTGTAGCTTTCCAGAACTAAGCCACAATGAGTTTAAGACAACAAATCACTCTCTCAAGCAGAATAAAAGGTGAAGGAAGAATGAGAATTGTCTCTCCCCACGTGTAAGCTGTTTATTATTCACAGTTTTCCCGTGTGCTGGTTATTTACTGACTGTATCATAGCTCCACATTCATTTTATGTGGTTGTTGGTTTTGGTTTTGGCTTAGGTTTTGCTTTTGCTTTTCATTTTTTGAAGACAGAGTCTTGCTCTATCATTCTGGTTGGCCTTGAACTCTCTAATGCAGTCCAGACAGGCCTGAACTCATGGCAGTTGTCCTGCCTCAGCCTCCTGTGTGTGGAATTAAAGGTGTGTGTCACCACGCTCAGCTAAATCTGAAGTTCTATCCTTGCCCTTCGACATGCCGAGCTGCTGAGCTCTGCCAGGGCTCCCTGTGAGTCACTGCCGGAGACAGCACCAGAGTGCTGTGGGTGAGGACTCCCCCAACTCTATGTTCCATTTCGCATGTGCGCCACACCTCCATCACGACCAACCCGAACAAAGGCTTCCCTCCCTTGCTGTATTTTTTCTCTGATTTAAAAAAATTATAATTTTTGTTAGTGCATACTATTTATAACTGCCTTGCTTTAAAAATATTGGCTAGCATTAGGGCTGGCCAAATAACTCAGTGGATTAAGTACCTGTAAGTAGGCACTGGGTCCCAGGGTTCAATCCCCAGGCCTGCAGTGCCAGCCCTGACCTCAGGGTGAGCTGATACGGCAATTGAGACTGGGCATAGTGGTGCCCACCTGTAATCCCAGCTCTTGGGAGGCTGTAATCAGGCAGATCACTATGAATCTGATCTAGTAGTGAGACCCTGAACACCCCCGTAGACCCTTCCCTAAAATATAAAAATAAATAAATAAATAAATAAATAAATAAATATTAGCTAATTTTAGGCCAATACAATTTGCCAAGTATAGAATAGTCACAGTGTCACAGTGGAGTCCAGGCATAGTGGTATACTCCCATAATCCCAGTGCTGGAGGGGCTGGGGAGATAGCTCTGTGGCACAAGTGCCTGCCAGGCAAGTGGAAGGTCATGAGTTCAAACTCCAGTCCTGAAAAAAAAAATAATAATAATAATCCCAGTGCTGGGGAGGCTGAAAACAGGAGGACCAGTACAAGTCAGAGCTGCATAGTGAGATCCTATACCAGATACATTAAAAAAAAAAAGAAGAAGAATAGAATAGAATAGAATAGAATAGAATAGAATAGAATAGAATAGAATAGAATAGAATAGAATAGGTCACAGTGCTGTGTAACTGTTATGGTTTGTGCCTGTTGTCCCCCCAACAGCATGAGGAAAGCAGGCTCTTTGGAAAGAGCTGATCTAGAGTTTGTGATCAGTTCATGGTCTGTGGTGGGGTTGGAGGTGGCAGTGCTACACTGTTCTAGGGCGGGTAGCCTGCATACAATATAAAGGACAGAAGCAGGCTTCCCCCTCTCCCTCCCTCATTGATTTTCTGTCTTTGCCTCCAGGACTAGTGGCCCTTCTGCCCTGTACTGGCCTCCCTGTGAGCCAGCCAATCTTGGACTGAAACCTCCACAAATTGTGAGCTAAATAAATTAATTCCTTTCTCTTTTTTGTCCCAGTGACAAGAGAAAAGTAGCTAAGACTATAAGCACTGCCATTACTTGATACAGCACATAGAATTGTGCATGTTGGCATATGTGGCTATGAAGATACAATGTGCATGTCTACTCATAAAATATTTTATTTCTATAGCTAACTCTATATATTGAGGACTCTACATTTACATAAAAACTTCTCTTCTAATCCTACACTACCGGGTTCATTCTAGGTTTTTACTTTTCCGTTCCTATCCTTTCCTGTAATGATCTGCATCCTCAATGCTCCTATCCATAGCTATTAATCTGTCTTCCAAGCCCAGTGAGTTGTCACCCTCACTTGGTCTCCTTCCTTGTGTGTCCAGAGTCCCACCAGGCCAATAATCTAGTTCACAGCATTTAATGACAATAGTAAGAACACAGACAGTTCTGTAATAGCCTGGCCACGTGCTTCCTCTACAGAAAACGCTATGAATGTTATGATACTGGAGACGCTGAACGCGTGCTTTCCCTCAAATTTAAGGGATTAGCTAGGGTAAGGGTCTCTGTCTGCGAAACAGTGCTTTCTCTAAGAAAAGCTAACTTTATGGGCTTAAATTCACAGCTTGTACAACCATTACATGACAAACACAAGCACACATTGTTCAAAAGTTGCTGGTGTAACACAGAAGAGACAATTGCCTAGTATTTTCTTCTGGACTTTTGCTTTATGAAAACAGTAAAAACCGATCTCTCTAGGAATTGTGCTTTTCCCAAGGTTCAGAATTAGAATGGGAAGGTGATGAATGGCCTCAGAGGATGCTTAGCCTTACAATTCAAGAATTTCAAATTACATGGGAGACTTTTATTTGATGTATTGCTTGCCCTTGATAGAAAAGGCATTTTTATGGACTTGCTAGCTGTAGTTTTCGGAACGGCTCCTAGTGGCTGAGCCCCTCAGCGATCGGATACCTCTCCCCTCTCTTTTCTCTAGAGGCCTTCTGGCCTGTGTGTGGGTGGTGCGTGAGATGGAATGATGGGTGTGCTGGTAGGCCTCTCCAGCTTTCTGGTCTACCTACGGGGTGTCTCCCAGGACCCAGGTACTAAAGGTGTGGCCCTCAGCTTGGCACGACTGGGAGGTGGTAAAATTTAGAGATTTGGTCTAGAGTGCAATCATGTGTTTAGCTATCAAGGGACCCTCTCTGGGAACAAATGGAACGGAAGAGTACGGACAAAGGAGCGTCTGACATGAGCTTGCTGGTTTTGAAGGCAAATGGGCCTTTATGATAAAGTGTATGTGTTCGACTCCTCCTCTGCTAGCAGATCCATCTGCTTGCAGATACTGGAGAAAAGTGGAGAGTTCTGGCCGGGTTTTCTATTTAGGAGTCAAAGGCTCCAAGCCAAAGTTTGCCCCGGAGTCTTGTCGAGGCATGGAGTGCCTCTGACCCCCACTGGCCACCAGTGGTACTGCATCGCTCGGACAGCCTTTGCTTACCTGCCTGCTCCCTATGGTCACAGCGTTTTACCATCTTCAACTTTTCCCTGCTCTTTCCTCTCGGGGGTGGAGGGTATCCAACTGTCATTCTTTGCCTCCAGAGACAAAGCACCGGAGCGTGTGGAGTGCGTTTTAATTTGCATTGGATTAAAAAATGAACCAAGAGTGGCCCAAGGGTCGTTCCACACGTTGCTGGTTTTCATGTCTCATTTTGCGGACCTTTTGGTGACAAGCACGCTGCTCCTGTGCTTCTGGAAGTCCTGCCACTGCCTACTCAGCTGTCGCCGCGGCGCACACGCCCTTGCAGCCCCTGCAGTGCAGCGGAAGCACCAACCACAGCCGCGCGAGAGACACAGGCTAAGCCTTAGGTGTCCACAGGAGGCCAGGGCAGCCAGTGAACCCGGCCAGTCAGTGGTCAGGACACGCGTATCAGAGGCATCCGAATACTTGCATGCATGGTGCGGATGTGCGCCAGGTACTTAAAGCCTCTTGATTCTCTTCCATCCTGTTCTTCCCATTTCCTCCCTGTGTGGTTCCCTTACATTTTGAAAACTATGTCACCTTGTTTCTTTCTTTCTGCTCCCCCCGCCTACACACACACACAGACCGAACTTGGGACCTTGTGTTTGCCAAACAGGCTCTTAAGCTGCTGAGCTATATCCCCGGCCCCATGTTTCCCTGTTTCTTATTATCTATCTTTTATTTGTTCTTTAATTTATGCTTTGGCTTTCTCATAGAAGAGAAGTTGCATGGTATTTAAGTGTGTGTGTCTGATTTATTCCCCTTTAACACTGTGGACTGAAAGTGGGCCCATTTCTCCACAGATGACCCAAGGTGACCCTTCCTTCCGATCTCTTGCTATGTCATACAGAACCTGGAAACCTGAACCCATCCCCCTTTCTTCAGTAGGAGCCTGCTTGCCTGTCTACACACTTCGCTGTCAGATGCAAAGCCCCGGGGTTCTTCTCAAAACTGCTTTCTGGTCTCCTTCCCCGTGGCCAGCAGGGGGAGCCCTGGACACTGCCCGCACAGCGTGGGACCAGGCGACTTTGCTGTGGCCAAAGCCTCCCTCCCTCGCTGGAGAAGTGACACGTTGAGCCCTCGGGTTTCCCACAGAGACAAAGCACTGGAGAAACAGGGCCCCTCTCCTGGGACCGCAGGTACAGTCGTCTTTATGTGGGGCTGAGAAGAGCTTTGCAACCACGTCCACCGCAGCAGGAAGAGAGAAAGCGGCTTAGTGCTTGTGAGAATCGTGAGACCTGGAGAACAGTGGGAGGAATTCTGGCCCCCGGCCATCATTCTTCCTGGGCATCACGAGTGGCCAGAGCTCTGTGGGGAGCACCAGAGAGGGCTCGGGGAGCAGGGCCCATTCCAGCTCATCCTGTCCTCTTGGGGGACAAGCTTCACAAATGTCCTATTCTTCATCAGTACTGTTTATCATCTGCCATGTTGCTCTCCTTCATTCTGATCCTGCAGATGATACCCACGATGTGGAAAGTAAACTCTTTGTCTTAATAAAATGTGTATGAGAGCTACACAGACTATTCTGTAAGCTTGAACGAAGCACTGTCTATGATTAGAAAAGTTTCTCACCTATTCCGTCAATGTTACCACTAGAAACTACCTTGAGGATCAGGTTTATTTTTTAATATTAGATTAGATGAATCAAGCAGTAAAGACTATTGTACATCTGTCATGTTCAGGAAATCATACACCACACAACACAAGGCCTAAAGAGAAACAAAATGTGGCCCTGAATACAAAAAGAGTTGAGTGTCTACCTAGGAAGATGAAGCAGAGGCCAAAACAAGCAATAAGAAATGTCAAGCGCCCCCTTTAATGATAGCAATGAAGGTGTTGGGGCAGAGATGTAGTTCAGCAGCAGATGCACCTGCCTGGCAAGCACAAGGCCCCAAGTTTGATACCCAGTGCCATCATGATGATGGTGGTGGTGATGATGATGATGATGATGATGATGATGATGATGATGATGGTGATGATGGTGATGATGGTGATGATGATGATGGTGGTGGTGATGATGATGATGATGATGATGATGATGATGATGATGATGGTGATGATGGTGATGATGACGATGATAATGATGGTGATGATGGTGATGACCATGACGATGAGGATGATGACGATGACGATGGTGATGGTGATAATGGTGGTGATGATTGTGGTGATGATAATGACGATAATGATAATGGTGATGATGACGGTGATGATGATCATGACGGTGATGATGATGATGATGGTGATGGTGATGATGGTGATGATGTCTGACTATTGAGTGCTTACTCTGTTCCAGGCATTCTAAGTTCTTTATGTACCTTGTATTACTAAGTCCCCACAACAACCTCATGAAGTTCAGACTATTATCTGCCTTAAAGATAAGACAATTCGCACAAAATTTAATTAACATGCCAGGATTTGATTCCCGACTGTCTGACACCAAGACTGTCCCTATGTACCAGGTAACCTATGTAGCTTCCTAAGAACACGGGGAGATCACAGGTGGGCCACGTGTGTGGGCTGAGGGACCTAGATTGGGATGAGGTTAGGCACACAGAGACCACGAGCCAGGCTTGTAGCCTGCAGTGCATGTGCAAATGGACAGGAATTTGGGTCTGACAGAGTTCAGGAGGGGAACTGGGTCTAAATCAGGTATGGAAGGGTCACCTCGTAAAACACCTTGAGAGACTGGCATCCAGGAAAGTGTCCTCATCTCTAGGGTAGGACAGTGAGTAGATTACCCCCAGAATTTTCCATGTGTGGTGACAGTGGATGTGTTTGAGCTATGAACAGGAAATACCAACCACAAATGACATTTCACCCATAATGCCCGGCTACATTCTACACCCTGGAATTTCACAGCGAGTTTCCTGCCAGGACATATTAGGCACCGCTGTACTTTTACCTCGTCCTCCACCTGTAAAAAACGCTGCATTAAGTCCTGTCCATGCACCTTTTATCTTCCCGAGTGAGCTTAGTAACCATCACCACCATCATGTTATGGATGCAGAAATGGAGGCTCAGACAACAAATAAATGACTCGGGGTCGGGAGAGGTTGAGGATCGAAATCAGGGCGCATACACACTGAGCACCTTCGTGAACACAGAGCTACTGCCAACCCCCACTACGGACTTCTAAATGCTTTTTAAGTGGGAAATGGGCTCCTCGTGGCTCCAATGCAGATCATGTTTTGTTATGTTATTTACTGAAACGTTCTGCAAACATCAGCTGAACAGTTACACACCCCAAGCATCACACTGAACGCTGGAGACACAAATATAACCCGCACTCTCCGCTCTGCGGAGTTCACGGTGATTATGCAGAGGCATTCACAGCGGATGGTCACTCCGTGTGCCAGTAAGACCTTTTCTAAATGTTTCAACATTTATAGTTGGGATCAATCTGTAGAAATCGCCCAAGAGCACTTACCAACAGTGAAAAGCTAGTTCAAACGTAACACGTTTAATCTCCCGCTTTTTGCTTGAAGGCCAGTGGCCACTTCTCCTTAGCGGGCCAAAAAGCTGTGACTGGTGATTTCCACCGCTCACTCTTCAGTGGGTTCTCTGCACTTCAGTCGCTTTGCAAGCCCTGACTGGTACAAGCCTGCCACCTGCCGGAGCCCAGCGGAACTGACCCTAAATTTCAAGGCAGTGGGTAACCACCGCGGGGTCTTTCATCTGCACCAACTATGTTGTCATCAACCTTGAAGGCAGGGGCAGCACACATCAAATGCGCCAGCCTTCCCCGTGTTTAATTGGCAAAGTCTCATGAAATCGTATGCTGAGGAAGTTTCCAAGAAAGGAAATTACAACTAATACACATGTCATGGAGCCAGACAGACCGGAGCATTAAGCCCAACCCAGCTGCCTAGGGCAGCCATCTCTTGGAACACATTATCCTGCTCGTCTGCATCTCATTTCTGCAGAATTAAACGACAGGAGATAGAATATGCACTGAGTAAATAAATGAAAAGAATACCTGAATGAATTAGATCAGAAAAATAAATGCAAAGCACTTCCAGGATGGCGCAGTACACAAAAATATTAGAAGTTCATTCTGATCATTTATTTTTCTCTGCATCATTTATCCTGAAACCTTTCTGGCTAATATGTGTGTGATATAGAACTACTTTGGGGATGGGAAATAAAACCCAACTTGTCCAAAGCCCTTTCTCAGATGTATGCAAGCCAAGAACAGTCTGATCATTCACTCAAGATCTAAGGTTAAAAAAAAAGTTTGTCACCTAATGGACATTATTAACAGAAAAGAAAGGCCATTCTACTGGTCAGGTGGATTGTGGGCTTGCTGTCCATTTGTCTGTACAAATTGGAGATGTTCAAGATTTTAGAAACTAATTTTAGAGGGTTGCTTGCCAGGCGTAACTGTCTGCTTACTCTCTAGGAGCATAAGCATGGCCACCGTCAAGATCACATGGTCTGGGTAGCTTCCAGGCACTCTTGTGTTTAACTCTTATAGCAGCCACTGGGACACGTGCTGTTATCAGTTATGTTATTGCTGCTCCACTTTGCAGGTAAAGCAAAAAAGGCTCAACAAACTTCCATGCAGCCGATGTAGTGTTGGTGTGCCCAGTGCCCTCCTTTCTTATTGGCCAAATTCAGACCCTACCCAAGTACCTGCTCGTTTCTCCCCAAGTGGCTCTGGCTTTCGTACAGGCCAGGGAGGCCCACCTCAGAAACTCCCTGCTCCTGGCTACAGATCATCTGAGGCTGCAGCCAGTGACCTAGTTATGTTCCATTTTTCGTAAGAGGAGGCTGCTGGAAGTCTTCCTGAGAGGGGTCGCTGGCTGATAAGAAGAGACAAGGGAAGAAAGTTTGTTTCACCAGATGCTGTGTCTGAAGACTAGTGGAACTGAGGACTGACCATGACACTGATAGGCTGAAAATGGCAGGGGAAAAAACAGAAAGAACTTGAGCTGGAGCCACCAAGTTATCAAGGTTGAATTTTTAAATATAACTTCCTTCATATTTTCAGAAGTGAGAAAGCCACAGAGGCACTGTCAAAAACTCTGACACCATTTTCTCCAAAAGAGTACTAGCAGGTATTCTTGTTTTCTTGGGGTTTTTTTGTTTGTTTGTTTGTTTGTTTTGAAGTTTCCCCAACCTCATAGGCTGGCTGAGTGGGCATCATTTAGAAAAGGTATTGAGAGAAAAGTTTGAGTTTTTCCACACAAAAATTGTTCACCGCTATATACATGTTAACTGAAAAGACTGCCAGGCACTCTGTAATGAAAAAAGAATAGATTGCTTAAGTGATTTTATTCTATAGAATATAATTTTATAGAGGCAGAAAGGGGAAAGTTCTGGATTGATAATGATACTCCAAGATATACAGAAAAGAGAAAAAAATCCAAAGCAGAACTGGGGATATAGTGTTTTTATTAGTCAGGGTATACCACAATAACAAGTTAACCACAAAACCTTAGTGGTGCAGTGCGGAAAAAAGGTTCATTTCTAGATCATATTTTATGTCCAGTTCAAGTTATTAAAAGATCCTGCTGTCCCTTAGCTCTTGCGGCTAATGGAGACTCTAGTGAGTTATGCTACTGTTGTTCACACATGCAGTTGTCAGGGGGTCCTGCTGCGTCAGGACAAGAGAAATGTCGACTCCCTCAGATGGGGAGCGATAGCACATGTCCCACCTGCTCATAACTGTTGTCAGACGTTCTTCCACGGACCTCCCTAACAGAGGAGCAAGGCTTGTGCAGGGCAGGAATTACTTCTGTCACTGAAAGCTGCAGCTGGAGTTTTCTAAAGGACAAAGAAGGAATATCTCTCTCTCTCTCTCTCTCTCTCTCTCTCTCTCTCTCTCTCTCTCTCTCTCTCTCTCTCTGGTAGAGAAGCAGAAAAGGAACAGATCATGTGTAGAAGAAGCCCAATACATGGCATATGGGGTGGGTTCCCTTCATAACAGTGCTCTCCTGCCAGGCCTAACTCCAGGGCAGAGCCTCCGGGATCTAACTGCCTTCCTCTGGTCCCTTCTAAAGGTTGTCACCTTAGCACTGCTAGACAGGGGGCAAAGCTTATAGACACTCTCCCACCACAGTCAACCCGTAGCGCTCACTCTTGTTTTCTCAGGCATCCAATGCTAATAGACTAAATGCAAAAATGGACATGAGAATCCAGTTGTCTTCTAACAGCAGCCATTTCTCTAACTTACAGATTCTCCAGGTGTCACAGAGATTTGCAAACTCTGTACAGGAATGGGAAGTGGCACCATTCTTTACTCCATTATTTTGGAAAATAACTTATTTTCCATATGTATGTTAACTGGTAATGGATTTGTCAGTATAGTTTTAAGTAAACTAGTAAAAATTTTAACAGCCTCAGTTTTTATTTCAAGTATGGTATATTAGTTTTCCTTTACTATAACAAAATTCCTGAGGAAAACTAATCTTATAAAGAAAATTAGGTTTTGTTTAGTTAACAATTGTGGAAGTCCAAGCACATGCTTTGGGGTCTGGTGAGGACCCCCCTCACCCATATGATCACATGGTGGATGTCTTAGTTACTTTTCTCTCATTGCTGGGACAAATACCCGACACTGAAAATGAAGGAAGGAAACTGTTATTTAGCTCGCAGTTACTGGAGGTTTCAGTTCATATTTGGCTGGCCCAAAGCTGAGTGGAACAGGACAGAGAGCATCCAGTTCATGGCGGTGGAACAGCAGTAATCGCAAGAGAGGCAACCAACCAAACAGGAGAGCAGATCAACAGCTTGAGTCTGTCTCTCTGTCTCTCTTTTTTTTTTTTAAGAATTTTTTTTGAATTATTTATTTATTTATTGTTTCACAACCTTTGCTTGTTTATTCACTCATTTTTATGGCCGGCTCAGCCCTCCCCGAGGGCAGGGCTGGCGCAGCATGTGGTGCCCGGGATCGAACCGCGGTCCCTGAAGCTACCCAAGCTTTCCCAAGCAGGGGCTTTAGACCACTGAGCCATTCTGCCGGGCCCTGTCTCTCTTTTTATTACATTCAGGTTCTCTGCCTCAGTCTATCAGCCTTAGGCTACACCTATAATCGCAGAAGTACTTAAAACACGTAATCCCAGGGATCATGGATCAAGTCTCAAACTCTAGCTAGATCAGTACTAAATCACATAATCCCAGTGACTCATGAGTCAAGTCTTAATCTATAGAAGTCCCTGCCCCACGACTGCATGAGGCTTTAGGGGGACCACTAGACATAAACTGTAAGATCAGGTCACAACACAGAGTGCTGTGCAGAAGGAGAGAGGAAGATTGCCTCTCAAACCAGGAAATCAGCTGGGCGTGGTGGCTCACTCCTGTAATCCCAGCACTCGGGTGGCTGAGGCAGGAGGATCGGTGTGAGTTCGAGGCCAGCCTGGGCTACAAAAGTGAGCTCAAGACCAGCCTGAACTGCATAACAAGACCCTGTCTCAAAAAAGACAAAAACAAAACAAACAAAAAAAAAAAAACAGGAAATCACAGAGAAGGCGAATGGGATTCACTCACTTCTGAAGGGACCATCCCAAGACCTGAGGGTTTCCCACCAGACCCCACCACCTGGAAGCTCCATCACCTCTCACATCAGCACACTGGGGATCAAGCCTCCATTACATGATGCTGGAAGGGACAAACTGCATCCTCCTCGCAGCATGTGTAAATGCTGACTGACAACATTTATCTAGCCAGAAGTCACGTGGGGCTCTCCATAATTTTTCAAGATGAAAGGAGTCCTAGAAGCTAAATGTCACTGAATCTCTGCTCCTGATGGGCGTCCCATGGTGACGCAGCCTTTTCTCCCACTTAGAAGTTCTGTTTTTTTGTACAGGACTCGCACACTCAGCTTTAGATCCTGTCTACTTTGTTTCTTATTAGAGAAATATATGATCTTTTGACAAAAGATTTTGAGTCTGTAATCTCTTCTCCTCTCCCACATTAAACTTCAGCAAAAATTGGTTTCTCTCAAGATGTTCAGTCATTCATCAGCCCTAGAAACCTACATTTCTCTAGCCCTGACGCCCAGCCTCCCCACTAGTTTTCTGAGTCCCACCGCCCCCGCTTGCCCTAAAGATTGTTGATGGAGGGACTCTGCAGCCTTAGCACTGTACCCTCAGTCTTCCCGACAGAATTTACAGAGTCAGCTACACCTCCTGGCCCTGAAGACCACCAGGGAGTCCTGACTACATTGTGACCTGGAGGAGCTTTGCTGACACGACCCTGTGCCGATCCACCAAAGGAGGCCTTGCCTGCCTGCAGCCTGCACTCATTATCACTGGATCCTTCTTGAACTGCAGCTTGCAGCCCTCTCTTTACTGAAGTAGAAATTACACTGAACCCCACACAGCAGGAGCTTTGGCAGCCTACCCTGCCCTCCCACATTCTGGAGAGCCTTGCTGACTGTCACCCTCCCAACTGCCATCGCTGCAAAATATGACAACAGGGAAGAATAAAAAGGAAATCTCAGACCTCTACAGCCCACCCAAAACGAGTCCAGGACACGAGGTCCTAGAAGAACTTGGAAGTCACACACCCGAGATTTCTGAGTTTGACATTTTTTTTTTTTGTCTTTTTGAGACAGGGTCTCACTATGCAGCTCAGGCTGGCCTTGAGCTCACTTTTGTAGCCCAG
>PVJA010000062.1:0-258052 GCA_004027025.1 Myocastor coypus | reverse complement strand
TATGTTTTATGCCTTGTGGTTATACTTTTCTGATGGGTGGTTAAAAGCAAGTTAAAGCAAGACCCGCATGACATGGGCTCCAGAATAGCTACGGAGGACGCAAGAGGAGGGTTCTGTGGGGGGGGGGGGCGGCGGGGAGAGGAAGTGAGAAGCAGTAATTTGGCTTGACAGGGATCGCTGAAACCCCGTCTTAGCCGGCTTCATCCGTTTCCACTTCATCTGCAGGATGTGGACACTCTACAGCATGACCCTGTCAGTCTGCCTGCATTAAAAGCAAATTGCAGCTCGCCGGCGATGGCAGGTGAGGGGATGCCGGTGCTCCCCACCTCCGGACTGTGTCCTTTGGCCTGGCCTGGGGGTGGATTTCCTGCTGGGAGCTTGAAGAAAGGCTGTTTTTCTCTGGAAACCATTGCACGAGGTGCATCAGTGCTTCGCTGGCTGCTGCAAACATCTGTCAGAAGGCACAAATTTAGCTTCTCGTTGCTGCTTTCCTGGGCGCCAGACAGCACTTGTCGTTCAACGAGTAACTGGGAAAAGCGCGGTTGGCAACCACCTGGCCGCAAACCAAGGGCTGGTGCATTCTTCCTCGGTGTAGCTAGAAACAGAAGGACTTGAAGATACAATACTGACCCTCGATCTCTGCTGGCTAACAAGTCCCCGCCGGGAGCGTGTACATGCCCGTGTGCACCTGCAGACGCGCTGGACGTACGTACGCGCGTGCATCTTCATTTCTAGACTTAAGCAACTTTTCTTTCTTAAAAACAGGAAAAAGACTTTTGAAAAATGCATATTTTTTAAACATTCAAGAAGATTAGATTTTTACAGTGATGATAGTGAAAGAAAAAGAGGGGCTAGCTTTAGGAACTGTGTGAGAAAGGGGATAAAGAGAGAGAGCCCCTGACAGAGAGAGTTTGCGTTGTCGCAACATTGACTGAAATTGGACGTAGCTCACCAGTATTGTTGGATGCCAGAGTGGACAGCAGTGCACGCCACAGATGTGTCCTGTGGGACATGTGTCAGTCGTTAAGGGAGAACCTTCCACAAAAATTTTGCTCTCTTGCATAAATATTTGAAGAAGCAAGTTACAGAATCTACTTATCAGTCTCTGGACAAGTGCACGAGACCCGAACATCCTTGGATGGTATTTTGTTGCTTCTACAAAAGGTATGTTGGGGCCCGGCAGGATGGCTCAGTGGTCTAAAGCGCCTGCTTAGGAAAGCTAGGGCGGCTGCAGGGACTGCGGTTCGATCCCCGGCACCACATGCTGCGCCAGCCCTGCCCTGAGGGCAGTCTGAGCTGGCCACAAAAATAAATAAACAAACCGAAGTTCTGAAACAAGAAAAAAATAAAATAAAATGAAATAATTCTTAGAGCTGGAGAGATAGCTCAGTTGAGTAAGCACTTGCCTGGCAAGTGCAAGGTCCTGAGTTCAATCCCAGGTACCACAAAAGAAAGAAATCTTTGCCGGGCGTGGTGGCTCACGCCTGTAATCCCAGCACTCAGGAGGCTGAGGCAGGAGGATTGGTGTGAGTTCAAGACCAGCCTGGGCTACAAAAGTGAGCTCAAGGCCAGCCTCAACTGCATAGTGAGACCCTGTCTCAAAAAGACAAAAAAAAAAGAAAGAAAGGTATGTGGCAAGGATCACGTGTTTTGCTGACTTTAGAAATGTGCCGCTCCAGCCGTGGCCTGGCCTGCAGAGGAGGATCACAGGCACGGCTGCTGTGCCAGGGCCAGAGCCAGACTCCGTGAGTCAGAATTTCTCAGGTCGCCATGGAGACCTAGAGGGTGGGCTGTGCAGCTGTGGGCTTCAGCTGGGAACTTGCTCTGTTTTGTTCTTTCAAATAAACAATAAGGAGATCAGATACTTGTCCTCCAATGGACATACGCGAAGTCCAGCTTACTGCTTCTCTCTTTTGAACTCTCTATTCCAAAATCACCTGTGCTGAAGTATATAACTTGCTTTGGATCAGACTTTTGTGAGGTCAGCATCAGTGTTTGTGTTTTCAGGTAAGGAAATCAAGAGCCACTGAGGTTAGGAGTGCAGAACCAGGCCGTGGTGTGCGTGCACAGTAGAGTCCTTTCGAATCCGGTGTAAACAGACTTGAAGTCCCAAATCCTTGGTCCTACTATTCTTATTCTCTGAACTGATACCTGGAGCTTCCTCTGCACTCTGGAGAAGTGAGGGGGTGTTATTCGTTCACTCACAATGCCTCCTGTAGGTTCTAAATTATAGCTTCTAAAGTGAATGAAGGAAAAGTAACTTAAGCTAAAGGTAATAACTGGCATATTGTTTATTTATTTGGTGTTTAGACACTATCTATCTATTTAATGTTAAAAAGACGGCCGTGCTCACAGATTCGTTGTCACAGCCCACAGCTGACAGATCGCATAAGTCCCTCAACATCACTGGGTGCACTGCACACCCACGTAGGGTCACAGGCAGCACTGCAGCCAAGGGCCATTTTTCTCAAAGCTGAAATTCTTAATACATTTCTGAACAAAGACGGATAGTTGTTCCCCCAGATTTACCACATAGTTGCCACCTGAAAATTTCAGTGCTTTAAAACTTTGCCGAAGTTGCAGGAGATGGAGCCTGGACTTGGATACGCATGGGCAGGCTTTTCACCCTGGCTACCTGAGCGTGCAAAGGCCCTGATGGTGCTTTGCTGCTCTTCCTTGTGTGGGACTCCAGGGTGAAAGTGTAGAAAGGTAAGATTCTGTAGCTCTGACTCACTGAACACCTGGAGAAGCCCACCTTGTTCCCTCTCTAACAGCACTGAGAAAAGGTAACTATCCCCAAGCAACCCAGCAGGCAGACAGAAGGGGGTCTTATGTGCCTGGGCTTTGGGGGTGACCTTTCAAGCACATGGTGCAGCAGTTAGAATTCTAGTTATGTTGGTGTATATTGCTTTAGTCAAGGGAAATCTCCTCTGAAGCCTTATGTATTTCTCGTGGAGTCTCCTAGAACTAACTGTCCGAGGTAAGAGGTGAATGGTGGAAGAAATGTCATGCCGCTCCTGTTCCATACTTTCCAGATTAGAAGGGTGATCATGAAAGAAGCCCAGAAGAGGAAAGGTCTGTTTGTTGAGACTGCCCTGGGACGCTTCCGAAACGTATCTTAGTGCTCTCTCCTGAGGCTTTGCTCCATGATTTTTTTTTCTGTAAAGTCCAGCGCAAGCTGAGAGGCTGCCAGGCGTTTCCCATTCCTTGGTTATTAATTCTCCCCTTTCATTGTCTTAAATATCGGTCCCCACATAGGACTAATTTGAGCTAAAATTCTGAAAACTGAGCGAGCTTGGTCTCCTTCCCATCCCTTTTCATCTCCATATACCATTTGCTTGGTGATGATTCTATTTTTGAAATTTTAAGATATTTAGTTGACTTTGTTCAGTTTGAAATTTTTGGCACATTTCTGAATTAGGAATCTCCAGAAGGCATCCTCTTACAGCATGCCAGGCCCCGAGCTCTGAGCTTCCTGTGACGACTTCAGCCCCCTCTCTGGCCTGAGGAGAAGCTCTGGTGACCTTGCCAGCTTCCAGAAGCAAGTTGCCTTCAACAATTAGGAACGGGCTGCATTTTGCAAACAAAGGATATACGCAGCAGAGACAATTTCCTAGGCAGCTACAATGCAAGATGCGGATGAAACATTTGAAGTATGGGAGAAAAGAAAATTCTCTCTACCCGGGGCAAATGTTGAAATAAATGTTTTCTGTTCAGACAGCAGATCTCCTCATGCCAATAGCATGTGATTTTCACAGGTGGAAAACTGTCAATTCTCTTTTCACTGTCTAGTATTTCTTGAAAAATAGTTTTTGGTTTGAGAAATAGTATTTTCCTTAAGTAAAAATAGTACTTTACAGTTGACCAGAACAGCTTAAAAGAGCTTGGTTTAATTGAGGCATGTGGTTAGCAAAGAGATCTCGGTAGAATAAATTTTCAGGGCCATAGATGTAGCTCAGCAGCACAGTGCCTGTCTGGCAAGCGCAAGATCCTGAGTTTGAGTCTTGCTACAATAAAAACAGCATTATCTTGGTTGGTATTGAGAAAAATATAAAATTGGTTTAAGATAAAAATAAGAAAGCAATATCCCAATTTTTTATTTAGATAGTAAAAGGGCAGTACCCTGTCTAAGCTCCATGTGTGTCCAAGTTTCTTTCTTTTTTTTATTGAAAATGTAATCTTAATAGATAATTCTTCATCCTGTGTAGGAGCACAATAAAATACACCAGATCCTGAAGAAATGACAGAAATTATGAGAATACGACTGCAGAAAATGCAGGGGGGCTGTAAAATCCAGTACCCCAAGCTCCAAGAGACAGTGATCTCGAGCCAAGACCACATTTACGCATTTGTGACTGGCTTGTAAGAGGTCAAAATGACAGGAACTGGGAATTGGCTGTGGAGAGCGGTGCGAGAGAACAGTTCAGCGAGGAAGAGGCACTTATTCAAGAATGCAAGCTCCCACATCACACTAGGAAGGATGGATGCAGACACAGCTGAAGATCTGGAGCTCCTCACGGCAGGACTCGTTCTGATGATGCTTATGGAAGCTGCTCGCTTGAGATTTCCTCTTGCTTCTGCAAAGAAAGCTTGACAAATGTTGTTGCATCCGATTATCAGGCTGGCGTTTCCTAGTCACACACCCATGGCACCACATGATGTTTTCAGACCAGAACCAAGAAAGATCCTAACCCACTTCTGAGGCAAAAAGAAAACAGTGACACAAGGCGAAAGTCCAGGTTGTCACGCATGGCTGCTTTCCTTGCTGCCACGTTCCTGCACAGTCATTCTCCAGCACTGTCGTAAGACACCAACGATCACCTAACCAGGTACTGCAGAATGTTTGCGCAAGTCTCTGGGGGGGTAAGAAAGGGCCAGATACTGATGCTTGATGCATGCCAGCCCTGTTTATAAATACTCCATTCAGCAATATCTTAACACAAATTTGCATCAGTGAAAAGAAATCGGCAAATCCATCTCTTGCCATTCCATATGTCAGATGGTGAAGACCAAAACAGAATGTTCCATCAGCTTTAATTTTTAAACATGATGGTCACATTGGGAAAATGAAATAAATACAGTAAAATAGACTGTACAAAGGCAAGTAGAATAACAAAAACATTTTACCAAAACATCCGATTTACAGAAGTTTCCAGACAAGCCATGTAAGATGGTCACCAGCTTGTTTTGAGGGGGAAATCTACCCTTGACCGCAAAGTCACAGTGCCATGAGTGAGGGCTGGGATGATGGTCAATGCTCCCATTTTGCTTCAGACGATCCGCTTGTCCATCCACAGCATATAAATAAAGTTAGACTTGGCTAGAGAGAGTGTCTGAAAGAACTGGGTGGCTGCTTTATGACCAATGCTATTAGATTACCATAAAAGAGGGGACACAAACTTTTGAAACTACCTCACCCTCAAAAAATAGGATAAAATAAAATAAAGAACACCCATACCCCTGCAGCCAACCCTGCCAGCTACCTTCGTTCACAGTGCTTTATACTTAAACCATGATGGGGAAAATGAACAGAAGCAGAGGCTGTCTGCTTTGAAACGCTGGACAACAATCCTGATGAAACTTCAGCCTCTGCTCATGCTTTACAACAGTGATTTGGGGCAAGACATAGATTTGCTAAAGTGCATTTAATCACCAAAGGACTGAAAACGTCTGGGCTTTTCTTCTCTAATATTCTAAGACTGTTTCTACTAAATGCAAGCAAAAAGGAGGAAGTCTTGGCAGAACAGAGATCAACTCAAATATTGTTCATGGCGTATAGCCTAGTCCGTGCTCTAGCTGCTCCTATGCCTTGGGCTCCGTTGCTCTTCCACTGCTCCGCTATGTCCTTTGCTGATGGGTCATCTGGATCAGGAGCACCTCGCATCGATAGCACAGCTGTGAAGATCTGCATGGCTGGCGACCACTTATCTTTCAAAATATCTAAACGTATTCCTCGCAACTTGTCTACATTACAATGATAAATTTTGGTCATGAAATGACCTGTAGAGGCTGCCACTGGGTATTATTCTGGCAGAAATAGTTCAAGTCTAAAAGTCCCTCTTTCAAAAGGACAATCCTGGGGGCCCCCAGTGGCCACAGGAAATCAGTGGGCATTGCTCTCATCGGCTTGGGCTTTAATCCCAGCAACCAGCTCTGCCAGCAAATGCCGGGTTTCCTTGGTGATCCTGTGGGCAGCCCGGCCATCCTGTCAGATCCCGAGTTCGGCGGCCACTGGTCGCATCTCTGGCTCTGCTTGCGGCGCGCATGAGTGCCCACGTTTGTTTCTCTGATCCCATAGCTCTCTACAAAAGCACCCCATAAATGAAACCAAGGTGCTATTAGGCTTTTGGATGCATTCATGACCGTTAATGACAAAGCTATGGATTTTTCAGTGGCAGTAATGGTACTATGTTGAGGGGGCAAAGGTTAAGGGAGCTATTTTGCAATTAAGAGACTTTTACTGATTATGGAGAAGGAAAGGCCCTTGGGTGGGGGTAGCGGTTAGCGGTGGTTCTCCCGAGGACAACACAGCAGAAGCCACGAAGTATAGCGATTGATATGCAGAAAAACATAAGGCAGAAGTTGGTGAAACCCAGGGAGAAAGTCCAGGGCATTGTACCTTGATAATCCTCTTTCTCGCAGCTCCCTGGGGAAAACCAGCACTACACTGTGGTCACCATGCAGGAGCTCTGGGGAAGCGCTGGTGCAGTGATGCGTGGGGTGCAGTTCCATGTTGGGGTGAGGTCCCGGTTGGGTCTGTTCACGGGTTGCTGAGCTTCCTCACATGCAGCCCCAGCAGAGCCCAGACACCAGTCTCATGAGGAGCTCTGAGCACACTAGTAGGGCCTGACCCCCTAGACCCGGGGCAGGGAGAACTGTTTATTGATTTAAGTGACCATTGCTTTCTACAGTTCCAGGGAAAACATGCGATACCATGCTCTTCATACTCATTTTTATTTAGAGCACTTTTTCATTACTACGTATTGTCAATCCAGAGAATGCAACAGCTGCTTAATTTGCCACCAGGATATCTGGGGAGGTAAGCTGTAATTACCTCAATGGCTCTTGGAGATTTTCTAAGTTACATAGAATTACTAACACTTTTGTCCAGAAATTTCTTTCCGTGATCAGCTTAGTGACGTAATAGTTATGGCAGCCTCGATGGCTGCATTGTTGCTCTCCCACCCTAGTGAGGGCGGGCGAAAGGCAAGGACACAAGGGAGTGGGCTCTAGTGACAAGCACACTCTACTTCCACGCTACTGGGCTCGGATCTGGTCTGACCACTGAGCACTGGTGTGAACTTGAGAACAGACACCTCTGTGCCACTGTCTGTTTCACAAAACAGGGCTAACAGCAGTGCATTCTTCATACAGATTCATAAATGCTTCAGCGGGTTGATTTAACATTTCAAAATAAACCAAGGTGATTTGCTGCATTAGTGGACAGAGAGGAAACCATATCCTTCACCTTAGTATTTGCAGGAAAGCGTTTGATAAATGCCATCTCAGTTAACAACTAAGAGAAAAGCTAGAACGGACGAACTAAGAACACAAGCCAGGTACCACCTCTAGTTTGTATTAGAACCTCAAAAATCATGTTGAAAACTCTTAGACTCAATCTCAAAATGTTGAAAGCTTTCTATTTGGTTGTGTAAACATTTTAAAAAAATTAATTTAGTTTTTTCCTTTGTCTTATAATGGTTTACAGACATGCAAGTAATGTTTATATTTATTGCTTAGGAAAAGAAACTTTTGCAATGAATTTGTCAATTGTACCAACCTATCCATAGTGTTTTATTTCCTGACCTGAGTGACACTGTGTTTAGGCAGAAAGAAAAAGAGATGACGGAGCCCAAGGTGCCCACTCAGTTCTTGCTTTGAAATAGAATGCGTTTCTTCTGCTCATGTTTTATTGAGCAAAGCCAATAAGGAGGGTAAGGCCATACAGTCGCACTAAGGAAAGACAGAGAATATTTGGAATAGCCATGCAACTCAGTACATAGAATTTTCATCTTGTGACTTTTATAAATAAGGCAGACAGTCTTAACTCAAATTGAATCATTTCATTTTAAGTTTACACCAAAGTTGGAGAACTTGTAAGTAAATGTAATGACTTTTATGCGGTTCTATTTGATCTTTTTCTTGACATTCTCTTACAAGCTTACTTATTAAACAAAAAGTTTTTTTTTCTTTTTTTTTGACACTTTGGGCTTCGGATCCAAGTTATTCTGAATATAAGAATGTCATGTCTTTATGAAGAATATGCAATAATTTAAAATAGTTGAATAATCATTTCACACATCACTTGGAAACTTTCATGCCTATTATCACACTGAAAAGTTGGGAGTTTGTAGTCACCTGTTACTCAGTTATTTCCCTTGCTAACTGGAAAGATACAAATGCCAGAACAGTCAATCTTGCATTTATTTTCACATCCTTTGCATCTAACACAAAGAGGGCCTCGTGAGACGAAAGTGAGATTGAATTGCTGATTTAATGTCATGTTGCTAACAAATTCTTGGAGCAAGGACAGTACAGGCCTTCTGGACCCCGAGGCCCTGTCTGCTCCCTCACTGCTCCCCCACTGCTGCCATCTCACGGCGCCTGCTGTGTACAGGTGCAGAAACTAGAGAATGGGGGGAAATTCGTGAATATCCGCATGATTTCTCTGACATTGATCCGTGTTTGCGCTTTGAATGTGCCGGCATGTAAGCAGAGGCCGCGATGATGGTGGGTGTCTGGGAAGGCACTGCTGAAGTGTCTCTGCCCCTGCCCCTGGGATGCGAACTGCGTGTCCCATTGTTCCAGACTGATGGGCACATTTTCAAAATTAGCAAATTTAAACTCATTCCAGCGAAGAGTGTATGCTGATAAAAATATGAAAGAGGGCTGCTGAGCCTAAGAAAACCTGAGGTCTCAGGGGAAGCAGTAGACAGCCCTTCCCTGTCATGAAGCTGGCACAACAGTCACCATGGTGGATAGATCGCCAGGCTTCCTAAAGGACGAGTGTGACCTGGGCAGCTGTACGGACCCAGGCGTGAAGGGTCAGCTCTATCATCTTGAATAAATGGGTGTCAGAATTCAAATGACTTTCCTAAGTTGGGCTCGTGTCCAACTCTCAAGAGAGCGCCATCACCTTCTTTGTCAGTGATGCATGGATGTGATATTGTGCACTTCAAAATTGCTAAGGGAATACATTTTGAATGTTTTCCAAAAATTTTTCAGGGAGAGAATGCATATATGAATGAGTTCAATCTTTCTACAATTTATATTTTTAGAGTGAATACAAAATTATAATAATAAAATAAAAATATTAGAAATCATACAGAATTTCACTACATAAAATAATATAAATTTGACAATGTTTGTTGTATTGTATAGTGTTATCTTCAGATTAGCTGTCTAGATTACCTGATTTATGTATGCAAAATTGAAAAAAGGCGCAAGAAATTTTTAAAAAGGCAAAATAAAGTAAGCGCTAACTGCTGCTTCCCACAGATCCGCAGAAACCCCACCCCGCGTGCGTGCACAGCTCTGTCACTTCCTCCTCCTCTTGTCCTTCTCATCCTAGTTGGTCCTTCTCTTTGAACAGCCTCTTTCCCTTTCACAGTATCTATTGTACCTTTAAGATTTTATTTGCTCTTTCAGGTTCTGACACTACTGAGCCAACACGATGCTTGAACACGCAGGTCTCAGTTACTTCACTTGAGAGCATGGTCCTTAGTCCTAGTGATTAACCAGTGAAAGCCTCAAATTGATTCTCTTCATAGCTGAGTGATACTCCATTGTCTAAAATTACCACATCATCTTCATCAGTTCCTCAGGTGAGGGGCATTATTTGGGTTGTATCCCAGATTTAGCTATGACTAATGGCGCTGCAATAAACATGGGTACACATATAGCGCTGTGGTCTGACGTTTTAGGTTAATTTGGAAAACTACCTAGGAGGGGAATAGCTGTGTGGAATGTGCCTTCCAAACTTAAGCTTCCTGAAGAATCTCTGCACTGATTTCCAGAGTGATCGCACCAATCTATATTCCCACAAACAGTGAAGAAGTGTTCCTTTTTTCCCCAAGCCTTTCCAGCATTTATTACTTGTTGACTTCTTGATGATAGCCATTCTTTCTGGGGAGAGATGGAATCTCAGCATTGGTTTAACCTACATTTCTTGAGTGACTAAAGACGTTGAAGAGTTTTTCACATGCTTATTTTTCACACGCAGTTCTTCATTTGTGAAGGGTATATTCTTTTGTTCATAATTTTGAGCTTCATTGCACGATGGCCAGATAATATGCCTGGGATATCTTTAATTCATTTACACTTACTTGAGCTTGCTCCGTGTGCTAGTATATGCTCTATTTTGGAGGATATAGTAGGTGCGGCTGAGAAGAATGTAAAATTCTACTGAGTCCATTTATTCTCAAGTTTGCTTTAGTTTTGTTATTTCTTTGCTGACTTTTTGCCTAAAGGATCTATTTCTTTATAGCAGTGCGGTGTTAAAGTCCCACATCACAACTGTATTGGTGGTCATTTGGTTTTTCACGTCTGTTATAATTTGTTTTATGCAGTTGGGTTCTATAGACACACATATTTGTTATCTCTTCCTTTTGCAGTTTTTCCATAACAAGTATGTAGTGATCTTATTTCTTTCTTTTAATCATGTCTGGTTTGAAGTTAACAGTGTCAGAAACCAAAATAGCTACCTCCACCTTTTTTCTGAGTTCCTGACATGGAGTATTGTTTCCCATCCTTTGATTTTCCATCTATGAATTTACTTTTGAGTAAATATGTTTCTTGTATACAGCACCTTGTTGGATTCTGTTTCTCGATGTACTCTGTCAGTCTGTTTCTCTTGATCAGGGAACTGAGACCATTTATATTGATGGTTATAACTGATAGGTACTGGCTCATCTTTGTTGTGTCATTTTCCTACTTTCCCCTCTGCTTAATGCTTGCTCTGCTTGGTGGTATCTTTCTGTTGCTGTTATTGAAGTTCTGCTTATTTCTTTCCAGAGTATCTGTGAGCACTCTTGCAGGGTTGGTTTGGTGGTCATGCATTTCTTCAGCTGTTTTTGTCACGGAAGCATCTTATCTCTCCATTAAATTTGGTGGATAGTTTGGCAGGGTGCATCAATCTGAGTTGGAAGTTGTTTTCTTTCTGGACTGGAAGTACTTCATTCCAAGCTCTTCTTGAGCTGATGGTTTGTCTTGACAAATCTAATGTGATTCTGATGGGCTTTCCATTATAGGTGATATTTTTTCCTCTCTAGCAGCTTTTGTTTGTGTGTTTATTTATTTAGTTATTTTTTTTCCAGAACCAAGGATTCAATTCAGGACCCTGCGCTTGCCAGGCAAACACTTATTCTACTGAGCTATCTCCCTGGCCCCTCACTGACAGCTTTTAACAATTTGCTCTCTTGCTAGACTTCTGCAATCTTGATTATTGTCTAGGTGTAGAATTATTTTGATTGTGGCTAATTGGAGCTCTATATGCCTCATTTATCTTTATGTCAGATTCTTTTCCCATGCTTGAGAAATTTCCTTCTACTATTTCTGGAAATATTTTATGCCATCTGTGCTGACTCCTGCTCTTTTTTGTGACACCTATTATTAGCCTTATGTTGTTTTCTTTGCACCATCTTGTAGCTGCTGAGTTGTTATTTCTTGGTTTCTTGTTATTTTTAAGAGATCATTCCTTTTGCATTTAATAGCCACAGTGCTATCTTCACGATGTGAAAATCTATCTTCAATTTTGTTCAAGAGGTTTTGTCACCTTTCAGTGGAATTATTAATTTCTTGGTTATCGATTACTTTTTACTCATTGGTGGGATAAAATACCAACACCTACAATGCAGGAAGGGAAGCTTTATTTGGCTCATAGTTAGTGGGGGCTTTAGTCCATATTCTGTTGGCTGCATGGCAAATGGCAGCAGCTCATGGCAGCAGAAAACAACAAAAAGCAAAAGAGGAACAGCAGCTGTGACATTCATGAAGACTTTCTCTTCTACGTTGGCTACAGGGACCGGCACTCCACCACAAAGACTGGAGCTCCTCTGAGGTGGTGCAGCTGTGGAGATCAAGCTCCTCTGAAGCGGCACAGCTGTGAAGTGGCACAGTGAAGATCAGAACTCTTCCCAAGAAGTGGGACCCAGAAGCCTTCCTCAACTCCTTTATACACCCTTTGTGTGCTGAGTCACTCTGGGGCGGGTCCTCTCTGCCCTAGGATGGGGCCCCCATACCCCAGGTCACGGAATCCACAAGTAGACCCAGCCACGCTTCTGAAATGTCAAGTTGACACAAGTGCTGACCACCACACTGGTTATATCTTTGAATGTGTTCCATGAATTCTAATGCTTTCCTATATTATCTGTTCAATATTTCCATTTTT
Organism: Myocastor coypus; assembly: GCA_004027025.1. Lineage (NCBI taxonomy): Eukaryota > Metazoa > Chordata > Mammalia > Rodentia > Myocastoridae > Myocastor > Myocastor coypus. The sequence goes on along the minus strand of PVJA010000062.1, from coordinate 245,664 downwards.
ACGATCCTTCTTTATTTTTTATCTATGCCTTATTTAGATGTGCTGAGAAATTGTTTCATGGTTGTTGTCATTTCCTTTTTTGACCTGAGAGATTATTTCTGCTCTAATTTCTCCTACAGCCTAACGGAATGTTTTGTTTACTTCAGTTGGTATCGTTTTAGAAATTTCCAGTGTGTGACTTCTAAATTCTATGTCTTTGTCTCCTGGACTTGTCGTTGGTAGGCCAAAGATCTGAGATTGCCTTTGGCTGCTGTTCTGTCATGTTTGAGGATCACAAAGTTCACCTGGCCTCAGCACCGTTCTTATGACTACAGGGGGTCAATGCAAGACTCATCAAGGCTTACACATTGGCTGGGGGAGCAAGAAGAAGCTCATCTGGGCTTCTGAATGGGCACTGAGCATGGACCAGACTTACTAGCCCCCTTAGTGGCCTGGTATCTGCCTGTGGTCTGCGATAGCGGGACAGCCTGTGGGCAAGTCTGCAAAGCTTCCAGGCGACGTTGGGCAAGGGCCATACTCAATCTTTGTGCAATGTCTGTGTAGATCAAAGTATCACGTTGTGTCCATAAATATTTCTAATTATTAATTTAAAATAAGTACTTTTAAAAGACAAAAGAGCATAATCAACACTTAGCAGAATAAAATATTGTGTCCATGTCCTATATTTCAAACTTAGTAACTTCAGTTTCTCAACCTTTGTATTCTATCTTAGTTCTCCATGATCAGTCAGTCAATAAGCATTCCTTAATCTGCTGAGGGAGATCTAGGAACTTGAGTGATAGAAACACGAATAATAAATCTGCCTTTGTCTTTCTCGATAACAGTGTAGATCTATAGGCTAACACACCAGTTGGTTTCATGCCACTGGGTCAAACAACAATCATTAAATTAACTTGTGCTTTTGAATACAGCTGCGAGTCATATTATGGAAAGCACAAATAATTGAAACAATAGCTTTTTTTGTTTTGGAAACTAGTACATAAAACAGAGTAGTAGCTACACTTGAAGAGGAAGGTCAGTGCAAAACCAAATGACCTACCCATTGTTGTGAAAAGCAACATTGTTTATAAATAGCTGTTATATAATATATGTTATATATGAGATTAATAAGTTACATAATCTTTTTTGCTAATTTCTGCCTCTGTTAGTTTTTACAGAGGCAGAAATCTGAGCTGCTATAAGTGAGAAATTCCATGAACAACAAAAAGATTTGAGCTATTCCTTGAACAAAGATCCAGTGTTCAATTATTAGCAAGGTACAGAAGTAAATACTAAGAGATATTTAAATAATGAGGGAAAGCAAAGTAAATGGGTAGATACTGGAAGAGCCAATCATGCAGTTTTAAAGTGGAATTCTAATTCTGCGTTTCAATGAAATACAAAAGGCTGTGAAGGTGGTAAGAGACGTCCTAAGAACAAGAGCAGAAAACAGCGTGCTGTTCCATTGCATTTCAATGTCTTGTTTTTGAGAAGTACAGCAGTCACGTCTTTTCTTAAACATCTTCCTCTTAAATGAAAAGTGAACACTACAAAAATAAGTCAAATATAGAGGAAGCAGTAAGAAGAGGCCATGGAGGCTGGCTCCAAGCACACTCTTGCCTGGATTTCCCGTACCGTTTCCCTCCAACTTTCTAGCTTTGAAACTGTTAAAACGAATCCCTCATTGTCTCTAAGCCATTGTTATCTGGCAAGCTTCATGCTTCGACAGTTCAGAAGAGCCTGTGCTGGTAAGGCATGCTGTCCTCCGAGCTCCTGCGCGAGCATGAAGGCTGCGCCTTTAACAGGAAGCCAGACACACCTGGCAATGCAGAGCCAGCTGCACAGCAGCTGCGCGCAGGCAGCAGATGCGTCCCCGTGCCTCTACTCCCAGCTTTCCCGAGCTTCTTCTCTTTCCATTTGAATCAGAGATTCTATAAACCCCGATGTGCTCTATTATTCCTGACATCTTTGGGAGCTTAGCTCCTCACTATCAAGCATTTCACCAAGTTTCATTCACCTTATGAAGAGATATTCATCATTAAATCGCATGGGTAACACACTCACACTCCACCTTCCCACCCGATACTCCTCAGTGCAGATGGCCAATGTTCTGCTTGTGACGTCATGGCACCCCTCTTCTTGAGAGCCTAGGCATATAAATCAAGCGGCTTTACATCCATGATTACGCCAGAAGTATTTTGCCGGATTATGGTGCAATGACTGATATTCCTCTTGCTTCTCTCTAGTCATTTTGATATCATTTCATGAAAATTTTCAAATAAAAAAAGTTGAGGGCAAACAGTAAGTTTTCTGTGTCAACCCCCAGGGTCCACGCTTGCATAGTGAGAAGAACAGGTCTTCACTGAACATGTGAGACTAATTTTCCTTGTCATTATTCCCTAAGCAATCTAGTGTAACAAACTTTTAAATGCTAGTCGGTTCTATCAATAATAGAGATGATTTTAGCTATAGCAAAGAGGCCATAGAATAACTCTATGCTATTTCCTATGGACTTGAAGATCCTTTGTATGTGGTGGAGCGTTCTGGGAACAGTCCCCCCTGAAACGGAGGGACAAATATGCATTGTTAATTCTATATTCTTACGCAGTATGTAGACCTTCATGTAAGCCTTCTAGAATATATGTGGTATTGTTAGAAAATAACATCTCTGAAAAGGCCATAGCTTCAACAGTTTCACAGAGCGTGATTCTTAAAATTTCTTCAGGAAGGAAGTGCTTGCAGTTCCTCTCCCTACCACTTCTTGTACTGTGCTTTTACATGGTGTTGGCTTCCAAAGATGACTTCAAAGGGAAAGAAAATTATTTTCTTTGTTTGCACAGTACCGCGGATTGAACTCGGGACCTTGCACTTGCCAAGCAAGCACTTATTCTACTGAGTTATCTCCCTAGCCCAAGGAAGGGAATGATTGTGACAAGTGACACATCTTTTGGTGGAAGGCTGAAAGTATTCCAGATGAAAAAAAAAAATGACTAGTCTGTCTTTCAGACTCTTAGATGACTCATTTAGTGAAGGAAGTTCTGTTCCATATTTTAAAACCTGCCCAAATTTAGCTAGGTGCTGCAGTGCACATCTGTGATCCCTATACTCTAGGATACTGAACAGGAAGATATGTGTTCAAGACCAGCCAGGAAAGCTTCGTAACTCACTGAGGCCCTGTGTCAAGCAAGGAAACGAACACACAGAGAAGGTGGGTGGGAGCTGGAGATGGCTCATCGTGAAGGCTCCAGGTCCAGTCACAAGGACTCCATGAAAATATTGAAAAGAAAAAGTTACGAGTTTGGCTTTGCTTCAGAACTCATTGTGTTCACCAGGAAAGCCTCATGATCTACATGCAAATTGTTACTAAAATTGTGTGACATTATCTGTCACTCTAATAACTTTTAGCTGTACATCTTTGACAATGACTTTCTATGATGATCAGGCAAAATGAGAATATTGAGTTCTGGGCATAATGAGTTCTGAGAGTTGCTGTTGCTGCCCAAAAGACTATGTTAAGAAAATCTCACAGCTTGTGTCTTTGACCAAAATAACAATAAATTACAGAATCTTGAGTTATCCAAGCAGTTATAAAGAGGTTAGTAAAGTACTTTAATCTAGAGTATTGATGACTAATGAGTTACTTTAATAATCAATATTCAGCATATAATTAAGGATTATACAATAGAAGTGATACATTTTGCTCCTATGCTACATAAGAATGAGGAAAACTATAGTTTCCATCCTTGAGAAGCTTAAAATCATTCAATTAAAAACAATGTAAACAAAATACTGGCTGATTCTTTCCAAGATTATGTGCTAAACACAGGGCTAGACTTTCATGACATAGTGGTCTAATTTTGTATATGCATCTGTGAAGGAGGCAGTTGTCTACATCTTAGGATTTCTTGTTCTCTCAGAGCAGAAAACTCTATTTCAGGGTGATTACAAACTTCTAGGGGAATTAGACAATATGTACCTACACAAATAGATAAGCCAGATCATTTCCATTATCGAGAAGCACTATGAAGAAGAAGAAAAAAAGTCGATGAGAGCTGGTCTCTTAGCAGAGGTGATACTTGCACAAGCCATGGAGCAAACTCTGAGGATCACATGGTCTTAGAGGGACAAACAGAAAACACCTCTGGAATCACGATCCATGGGAGAGTTCAGGGGATATCTAAATATGCCCAGAGGCTGCAGTCAGACGACAAGGGGGTTTTGGGTTAGGATGGGGCCAAACGTGGGCAGGGCCATGTCACGAAGGGCATGTGGTCTCTGGTGAGGAATCTGGATTGCAATCAGTCACCGTGGTGAGCATTAAGTAAAGCTACAATATGATAGGCACGGATGACTAAACTGTAAAAGTAAGATGGTGCTATCTGTCTAAAGTGGGAAACCTGAAAGCTATAATTATGGAATGAAGGACAATTATTCTCTTCAAAAGGGATAAAGATGACTTTGTGGAGAAGATTTTCTTTGAGCTGAGCATTAAAGTATGCAGTTAACTGTCTGTGCTGAGGGAAAGGCGTGAGCAAAGCTCTTAGGCAAGAAACCCTAAGATGTTGACAACTCTCTCCTTCGCAGACGCATTCACTTACCTGAAAGGAAGTGCTTTGGCCCCAGGAGCTGGCTGCTAAACAGGAAGCGGAGGCACCAAGCACAGCTGAGCGGGAGGGAGCACCTCGAGGAAGAGAGGCGGCTCTGTTCTCCCACACCCTGACGGCTGACGCTCCTGTTGTGCTTCGACCTCTGCGGGACCACAGGATGCAGCAAATGTTAGGGCAAAGGTGCCATGTTCCAGGATTTGCTGAGGTCATGGGAAGTGCGGACGCGTCTTGGAGTAGGAGACGCTCTCGCTGGTGAATATGGATGGGCTGACCTACATGCCCTGCGTGTTTCTGTGCTTCTGATTACGCGGTGCTGCAGTCCGCCTGGAGACCAGGGGCGGCAAGGCCAGCTCTTGACTCCGAGCTGTGTGGACAGCCCTCAGTCACAGCCGAAGCCACGTTTCGTGGCTCTGTCTAGAAGGGATGCGATGTTTTCAGCAGTCCTGGAGTTTCCACTTCGACACAAGCATTTTCGCTTCGCTTCTTTCCTTCCCTGGAAGACTTCCTCAGACACGCAAGCCTGCTTGCCAGTGTCTATGGTGGTTGCGTAGGCTCTAAAGTAGAGATTGGTAAAATTTCTGTATAAAGGGCCAAGCAGGGAAGGGTTTCAGGCTTTTGCAGCCAAGATGCAAAGTCCAGGGTGTTGCACAGGCACTGGCAACACAAACAAGGGCGAAGGCCCGTGGCTGGCGGGCACGCTCATCATATCATAATGCTCAAGCTCCTTTTTATAGTTCCAGTGTAATGAGGAGAGTGGAATTCTTTGGAGGACAGAGTTCACCTAATAGAATGAAAATAAATGTTCGTGATCATCAATGATCGCAAGTATCTGTCACCGTCAGCCTATAGGCTATCTCCTGCAACCCGTGCTGGGCTAAGTTTGCACAGAGGACACGATCCACTGCCTTGAAGTGTACCCTACCCCGCAGCATGGACACTTTTAAAATGAAGAATCACAGCGTGAGCCAAGAGTCTTCATCTGACACCGAGTCTGCTCTACACATCTGCTCATAGCCGGTAAGTGGTGGCTTGGGACCAGCCCCCTCCCAGGTGATGCCACCTCCCTGCCCTCCAGCCTGTGACTTTGGAAGAGATGTCTTAGGTAATGGAGCCTCAGCTCTGCGTCTGTAACATAAGGAGAGTGCCACAGAGTCCTTGCAAGTGCACTTTGCAGATGAGCTCACGTACTATTAGTGGGGCGTCTGACGCAGGGTGGGAAATGGAGTGATGACTGACACTTTCGTCTCCTGTCTCCGATAGTTCGGTGCATGTTTACCCATGGATTATGCGCCTGCTGCTGTTGCCGACACGCTGCCGTCCATGTGGGTGCTGGCTTCAGGGGGCCCTGGAAACGCCCAGCTGGGAGCTCACTGGATGGGTTACACTGTGTGGCAAAGGTGCTGAAAGCATCCCTCCTGTGATTACGTAGTGCAGCCCAAGACCCACCTGGCTCTGAAGGAATAGATGCCGTGCTGTCAAGGGGACACGTGAAGGCACACTGGGGTCACACTCTAGCTGCCAGGCGCCAACCCCAGCGGACAACCTGCAAACAAGGAACAGCCTGACACCTATAACTGCCAAGAGCTGAATCTTGCCACGAACTGAGCGAGGCAGGGGGCTTCAAGTTCCACGTGACAGGGAGTCACTCTAGCACCTTGGTTTCCATCTGTGAGCTCCTGAGAAGAAAACTCAGTTACCCTGTGACTGGATCATGGTCCTTTATATTCTACAGAAACTCGGAGATAACGAACTTATCTTGTGCATAGCAGATAAATTCGTAAAAATTTGCTACACAGAAAAATAAACAGAATTCATTGTACTAGGTTGTCGAGTAAGTGTTAAGATACAGAGTGAAGAAAACGAACTTAGTTCCTGCCCTTTGCATCCATCGTTTAGAGAACCAAGGAAATATTGATGGTGCAGCATTTCTATGACAGAAGGAGGAAGCGGTTGCTATGGTGAGAAAGAAGCACATCTGTCTTGGAGGGGCAGAAAAATGTGCTGGGGATAAGCCAAATCCAAGAAAAGAGATTCAGTTGGGATAGCCAGGAATGGAGAAGCGAGCAAAGCAGGTGGTACTAGAGTAGGGGCACTAGCAAGTGCTGTCCAGAGGCTCTGGAGGTGGGGGAGGACAGCACCGTCAGTAAATCCTGCGTGGCTCCCTGTAGCTGTGGAGAGAGCGAGGAGAGAGACGCAGCTACAGATCGGGCCAGCTTCTGATGGCCTGTGACTGCCACGCCACAGAATCAGGGCTTTCTGTGGAGAGCGAGACACCAGTCAAGGGCTCCAGACAGAGGACTGGCAGCTTCAGCAGCAACCGCCGGTGGCGTGAGCATGACAAGCAGGCAGAGCCATCACCCGGTGACAGACGGTGGCAGCTGAAGCCAGGCTGTGGCCAGTAAGGCAGGTTAGCAGTCTGAAGGCTTCCTGCCCCTGCGCCCAGGGGCACTGAGCTGTCCTAGCTTCTACAGTGACAGAGAAGATGGTTTTTAAGGGATAGATAAAAAGATATAAAAACTCACTTTCCTACTAAACCTTTTAAGAAAGTAAACTCTATGGCCAGAATGCCTAGTCCAGAAGGACAAAAGATTCAATAAAGTGTTCTTGTTGTCATTTCAAATGGTGGGGGAAAAAAACCTATGGCTTTCTATTGGTTCACAAAGGGCATTGTTTTCCCCGGAGAAATCGGTGTCAGACAGCAGCCACTGGTAGCTGCTTACTGTCCTTCCAGGGAAGGAGAAATGATAAAGTGCTCTGACCTTTTTAGCCTTACCGCACTTCTCTGGCATTTTGATGAAAAGCAACTAGCCGCTTCTCTTTCTCCAGTGACCGTGGTTCCAGAGGCAGATCAAGCTTCCCCATGAAGAGATCATAAACCAGGATCCAGAAGCAAATGGTCACCCCCAAAAGCCAGGGGGACAAGCATGTCCAGCTCCCTGCAGAGGAGATGGGGCACCCAGCAGAAGGGCTACCCCGTGTGAAAATTACTGTTGGCCTGCAGGTAGTGTGCGTGTCGCGATGAATCCATTTTTCAGCAAGATTTCTTTAGGTGCTGAAGTGCGGGATAATTGCTGCTGATGAGAGGGGGTGAAAAAGCTGGTGCAACTAGCAGATGGCGGATGATACGGGGTGGATTTGGTGATCCTGTCCTGGAGGGCGATGCAGGGAGGACGCTGTCAGCTTTGATTCCAGTGAAGGTGTAATGCTGGGCTTTGTTCTTGTCCCCTAGATAGGACTTGGAGTGGTTCTTTGTATCCTGGATAAGGAAACTGCAACAGCCTTGAGCTTCTTGGGCAGCTGTTTCAGTCAATGACAGAGGCGAAGCCAGTAACAAGCGGGTCTGAAGCAAGAGGCGATTTGACAGCCACGAGGGCTCTGTGTGATAAACGAATCAATGGGAAGAAATCTCGAGGGCCAGGAAGCTGTCGCTCTACTACCCTGCTGCACAAGTCGGGAGGATTGGAGAAGGAGAGGAGGGCGCCTTCAGCTTCCTGACAGGGGACCGCATGGGAAGGCCTCGCCAGCATCCGGGCATTCTACCTGCGCACCAGACATTCTCAGAGGCAGTGCATTCCCGCAGGTGGGCCTGACGCAGGGCTCCTGGCTGTGTCCTCTGTCTCTGTCTCGCTGTCCGTGGAGGCCACTGTTATTGCTTCTGGTATTTCTGATGTGGACTAAGCAAATCAGGTGAGCACATTCATCGGTAAGCTCTCTCTACTTAACGCCAATTCAAAACCACAGCCCAACCTGCAAAGGTGTGCGACTCACCATCGATGAGGGTTGATCGGATGCACACTACGCTTGCATAAGCAGGCATCTGTCTCTTACGGGCTTCTCTCCTTAACTACATCCCTGAAGCATTTTATTGCTGAGCCCAGGAAAAAGAGGGGCAGAGCCTCTTGTGCTCATGTTCTTGGGCAGGAAGATCCATCAAACCCAGGCTTTAAAGTCCAGAAGGTTTCTCTGGGACAACTTAGGACATTTCTAACATCAGAATCCACCCAAAGAATTCTCTAGGACAGTGTTTCTATCTGGGAATCTAAGCTGCTACAAAGGGGGCCCCTGGCTTTGAAGGTGCACCACTCCCTGACACACGGCTATCAGTAACAGCACAGGGATCATTACGGAAACCGGGGAACAATTCATTCTAATACCCAGCGGCAAACATTGAGTCCTGGTCATTTTTATAAATAACCAATCTTTATCAATAACCAGTCTCTATTGAAAGGTACATGTTTCTTCATTATCTTTAAGCAGTATCAAGAAAGTAAATTAACTAGTAAAAGTATTTATGTAAGGAGGACAATAATCTCTCAAAATACTCTCATTTGCACCTACACACGGGATGCAGTTGCCCCTACAGCTCATTTCGGGGGTATGCTTCCAAAACTAGCCCTAAATGGCTCCCCTATCCCAATATCTCCTGAACATTAATGGTTGGATGCATCTTGATAAAGAGAAAAGGATAAAAGACTCAAAGCTTTAGCTCAGTGGGAGATGCATTTGGCTGTGAGCTGTGGAGAATCCGACCGTGGCTCACAGAAAGGCTTCCTGTTACCAACATGTGCTGCCTTCATGCAGGCAGGCAGGGGCTGCAGCTGATTCAGGTTTCAGGGATTCTCCTGCCCCCTCCTTTCTACAGGTGACCACTGCTTCCATTAATTTTCTAGACCCGCTGAACCAAATCACTACACACGTTTGGCTTAACCATCAGGCTGTAAGTCTATGATAAAGATGTCAGCAAGAGTGGTGTCTTCTAAGGCGTCTTTCCTTGGCGTGAAGTCAGCCACCATCTGGTGCCTTTCGGTTGCCCTTTCTATGCCTGTGTCTGCGCCTATCTGCCTCCTCTTGTGGGGACACTAGCCACATTTATTAGGGCTTAGCCTGATGGTATTATTTTCCTTTGCGTCATTAATGGCTCTATGTCTAAATACAGTCAGACTCTGGGGTCCTGCAGGTTAGGAGTTCAGCATAGAGGTTTCAAGGTGAATCGGTTTATCCCACAATTCTACCTAAAGCTAGAGCAGGGAGGGTGCCACTCGGGGACAAGATGAGGGACCCACCTGTTCGCTGTCCCTCCTAGATCCCTCCAGGATCACTGACCAGAGAGGAGACACTGTTGCTTCTAGACACAGCAGCTGAGGAAGGTGGCAGGAAGGGTTTGCTGTGATTGGCCCAGTGCAAGCAGCATCCCTTGTTGGGGGGGGGGCTTCACTTGCTTGAATGAAGTTTTGGCAGACAAGAAGGTGTCCAGATGTGCATTGTAGGTATGTTAGAGCATTTGTCTCAGAGATGAAAAAGATGAGGACCAGGAGGAGGCAAGATTTCTCTGCATGACATGGTCTGACTGCAGCCTATTCGTGGACAGGGAGGAGGGGGCGGGGCAGTGCTGGCCACAGCTGCGAAGGCATGGTGGCATGGCTCCGTTGTCCTCTGCCTGCCCGGCGCGGAGCTGCACATAGGCAGAATGTGTGCATGTCTGTGGGTCCAACCTTGGTCTCAGAAGAGCATCTGCTGTCCACGTGGACTCCCTGTGGTGTGCAATGTGGGTAACTTTAAGTCACTGAAATTCCTTTCTGAAGGAGATTTCCATTTAAGCTTTCGGTTATGATGAAAGGCTTTGCTTGCAATTCGAGGGATTTCGGGCCGTGGTGCACAACGAATCTAGGTTTAGGGTCGAACCGACCGCTTCAGTGCCCTGGACACCGCACTGATGCAGTGGTCGACTCCCTGGGCCGCTGCCCTGCTGCGCTTATTTTGAAGGTCACAATGCACAGTGGCTGGGACGACAGTGGCCATGGAATATTAAACCTAGATCTGGTTGCTGTATTACTTTCTGTGCAGTGACTTTAGCAGCTTGAAAGGCCAGCAAGTTGGCACGAGGTGGGCTGCGGGCCTGCCTGGGTGCTGTGCTGTGTGCGTGTTCCCAAGAGGCTGGAACCGCGCGTGCTGGGCAGGCTGCAGCCTGGCTGTAGGAAGAGCTGCCGTCCTCAGCTGCAGGGCTGGAGTCGCCACTTCCTCTTTGTCATTGGCCAGGGAATGTGCTGAGATATTAGAGGATGCCCACAGGGCTTTGACACAGGATTCTTCCCAGCCTCTTGGGAATTTCCCCACATTACACTGTAGATAAAAAATGGTCGCTAAAGCCTCATGTGCTCACAAGCTGGGCTTCGGAAAGGTGGTTGGACCATGAAGGGGCATAACGCCTTGCAGCTTGGAGCCAGAGAGGCTCTGTCACTCTGGGCATGTCTTGGAAAGGTTTGTCCCCCTCCTGGATCCCCCCTCTCCTTCTCATCCAGGGTGCTGTGAACATGTGCCTCTGCCAGGTCACCCGCTCATGGACTGGAAGCTCTATGGGCTGAGTCCAACAAACTGTGCCTGCTTTGACTTGGGGTGTTGGGTGTGTTACCTCACCAACGGGAAGCAACCCAGACCGTAATCTAGTTACATGACAGGAGGAGCTCTTACTTGAAGGTTGCTGAATGAGTGGGTGACGTGGGGTACCAGTTCACTTCTGTTCACAAACATCGCCCCTCTTCTTGGCTCATCATAATAATCTTCACTTTGGGTGGCGTTGATCCTGGCCCCTTTTCTTCCTGGTGGATCTCAGGGCGAGTGATCAAGTCAACGTGTAGACTCACGGTGAAGCCGCCTGAAAATGCAGGCTCTCGGTGAGGTGGAGAAGTTTGGTCCCTGGGCTGAGAGGCTCGACAGCCTCACACGATAAAGGGTAGTGACGTACAGCCCCGGCACGGGAAGGGCAACGCAGCTGGGAGCGGCATCCCGGTCCATCGCGAGCTACCCACACTTTACTGCCCAGTAATGGTCCCTGTTCTTGGGACGCCACGCTCTGCGAGGGAGGCCTGGGAGGGAGGGTGTTCACGTGGGGGAAGGCAGCTGAGAGGTGTTCTCCTCTCTCACCGCAAGTTCCCTCTCCCCTGAGCTCTCTTGTCTTCCCCTGTGGAAGAGGACAGTGGGCCTCTGGAAAACGCCTCGTACTTCAGCGACCCCTTCGGTTTATCTTCCTGCAGTGCCTGACAGTCCTTCATCCTTAGATCGCATCAAGAGAAGGATTTATTTTCCGGACACTGAAGAGGTTCCAGATGCTATGATCTGAGCCACAAATGTTTCAAGGAAGATCTTATTTTCTGTTTCTTAAAATGTACTTCAAGCCTCACCTGACTGGAATGAGGACATCAATTTCACCACAAAGACTGTGTATATTATTATGTAAAGAAAACACTGCACAAACTCAATTTATCTTTTTTTTTTTTTAAAGAAGAACGTATCTTTTTCCTTCTTGTATTCAAGCAACATTAGTCCTAAATCATAGCAACAGATAGTGACAAATATCGTTCTCCTGCCTTCAATGCATGCTCATTTCTAAGACTTGAAAAGACCTGCAGTGGAACCCACACCAGCGCTGCGCTACAACAGTATGTGCTCCACGCCGAGCCCCTTGGGCACAGCGATGTGCCGAGAATTGCTGGCTGTTAGTCTTCAGGGGGAGCCCTGTGAATAAGGAGAACTGGTGCTTTATCTTATTTGGCAGGATTTTCAGTGGCGTCTCTGTCCTTGGGGCCACTTTCACAGATGTTATACTTTACTGTTTCCTCATCCAAGACAACAGGAGGCTTTGGGCAAAAGTCAAAGATCTAAAGGAGGGTGGAGGCCTGTCTGAGCTATGTGCCCAGAAAGACAGGCTGGCAGAAACACAGCCGTGTGCTCGAGATTCCTTCCCGATGTGACAGCTCGAAGGGTGGCTTTCCCTGCCCTGCTTGGGAAGTTCCAACACCCCCCAGGGGGCCGCAGCTGCGTCTCACACGAAAGCCCTGGCCAGGCTCAGCCTCACCCTCACACTTGGTCCGTGGTCTTCATGGGCCTCCTGCTTCCATGATGGGGAAAATGAAGCTTTCCACTGTTCTTACTTTGGTTGCAATAGTTTTTCTGTGAGCTCGTGACACCAAAGGTCCCCTCCAACCCTTGCTAAGTGAGCCAAAACGGAAAGGTAGAGAGGAACTAAGTTGTGGGGGAGTTTGTGGGAAAGGAATGGGCTAAACGTTGGCTGACCCTTACCTTGCTCCTTTCTGGGCGCATGCGTCATGAATTCCAGGACTTTTGTTGGGTCTGTGTCCCTGGGCACTGCACGCGGGCCCTGGCGCATGCTGGGCCAGCGCTGCAGCTCTGAGCCACATCCCTGGTCGCACAGTGTCTACACTTCCTTACAGTGAGGGGGTGGAGCTTGCATTCCAGCAAATGGGCCGCAGGGAAGCCTCCTGTGTCCCAAAGTCTCCCTGCTGAGCTCACTCAGGAGCCATTTCTGTGTGTCGCATTGCAGGGAAGGTGCCAGAGCTAGCAGCGCCCAGGGCGGGACCATGGTGGTGTCACACTCGCTTGTCAGCTGTTTCACCAACCAGCCACGCCTGGCTTCCCACCTCTGCTGCATCTGACTGGGACGGTTCCAGGCTTCTGTAGAAAGCCAGCTTCTAGGGGGCCCGGCCTGGCCTTGTGGCCCCTTCTTGTGGCTTCTGCCCTTTCCTGTGTTTGTTTAGCCTCACTGAAGTGTGATCGTCGAATAAAAGGTAAACTTGGGACGTGCTCAGCATGACGAGCTCATATACGCGTCCACTGTGAAATGCTAGCCTGCCCGTTCCTGCATAGCTACCACTTGTACGCATGGTGTTCTCTTAGAAAATGCCTAGCGTTTGCTATCAGCTATCGTCACCATGCTGTCCATCTGTCTGGTTTCTAGAACATACCCATGTCCTAGCTAGACGTTATACACCGATGCTTGTGTGTCCACGGACTGCCGGCGCTGCCCCTGGTAGCTACTATTTCCATGAATGTAATGCTTTCAGATTCCATTCGTCTTTCGGTGTCTGGCTCGTTTTGCTTGGCCTCCTGCTCTTGCTCTGTTATTTTGTATTCATCATTTCCACAGGGGACAACTGCTGATGTCATTTCTTTGCCTTATGGAAGGTCTTTAGCAATGTAAAACAGAGCCATATGTCGCGTGTAAACAAATACTCCCTATGACATAGAATATGTACACGAAGGGAGGGGAAAGTCAGTACCTGTCAGGAACATCAGTGACTTGTGTCACAAAAGGAAGGAACAGCGACCAGTGATTTTTGGTGATGTGACTGTAAATGCGTTTCGGTGTGCACAGGCCCTCTGTGCCCGTGGCTTCAATGCAGAGCCCTTGTGTGCTTGAGCTGTGTCACGTGGGGATCATGCTGTGGTGCTGTTTCTGTGCCTCTTGGCTTTATGACCAGGTTCCTGCTTCTTATAGCCGCTGAAAAGTGAAGCATTCATTCTAATATGGAATAGGGAATATTTGCTTACACTCAACAGATGGGTCTATTTTACCCTGAGATAAGAGAAAGATAATGCACATAAATTTGTGCTGTTTACCTATGTCACTTTTAATCCAAAGGCCAAATAAAGAGGTGAAAGGGAGCCTCACAGAATGCAAGTGCGTTGCTTGGCATTGTTATCTGTCAAGGAAAACACGGTAAGCGCTGGATCCGTGGGTAGGACTGAGATGGCGATGGGTAATTGAAGCCGCGTGCCTGTCCTCCGTAAGCAGGCATGTGCTGCCTGTCAAACACAAGACAGACCACTGCTGACAAATGAGTATTCTGGCTTCAGACGTGTCCTCTTCTCCCCATGCATAGGTTGCCATGGCAACGGCTGACTTCCTGTGAGTGACTCAGCTGCTCAGCAGCCCGAGAGCCGCATCCCGCTTCCTCTGGGCCACTGCTAGCCTTCCTGTCCCTAGGTGGCACGGTAATGGGGATGCTCAGGCCCACTGACTTCTCTCTTGTGACTGAATGAAGCCAGTGGTTACCTATGAGGTAGGTCTGCAGTCTGCTGCTACTAGGGGGCTTTGATGAAAATCCCTGTTGTTGAAAAACAACCATGTTTTGAGACATCAGCCTTTTTTTTTTTTTCTTTTTTTGAGCAAATAGCGGCAGAACATTTCACAGTTACTCATGTAATCATTTTTAGGGTGACTTAGAAACGAGCAAAGACATAAAAATACGAGACTTTTGGACCGTCTTTTTCAGACAAGGTTCTATGATGTAGTTCAGGCTGGCCTTCCACTCACTTTGTAGCCCAAGTTGGCTTCAAGCTTGCAGTTGTCCTCCTGCCGCAGCCTCTGGAGTGCTAGGACCGCAGGCCTAAACCACCATGCCCAGCCCGAAGAGTAAAATATTAAGAGCACATGTGACTCAATTTATTCTCCTGTGTCCTCCTGCGTCACAACACTCGCTGTCCTTTACGATACTAAGGCAGTTCTTTTCCAGGTGAAAATATATTTTTTAAAATTGTTAGAATAGGAAGGAACAAAAGAGTATTTTCAGATGGATATTGAGCATCTGGTATGGTGGTGTCCTTCCAAATAATAGTAACTGACTAGATACACTTTATGAGTTGAAGATTAATGTCTGTATTTTAACAAAATTTACATATTTGGTACAGGGTCTCCCTATGCATGTTGGATTCTGACTGATCTTCCTGCTTTCGGCTTCCCCAGTGTTGGGATTTCAGGTGCATGCCGCCCTGCCCAGTGTCGGTTCCCAGCTCAGCGCACCCCGCTGATGCAGCCTGTGGCACCAACATCGAAGCCGGTCCCGGTGCTTGCCTAAGCAGGTGCTTAGTCCACTGAGCTATCTCACTGGCCCCCATGAGTCAAAGATTTATACCTTTTCCTGTGTGGATTTTATTGGAGCGAAAAGATACAATCAATAAAATAAAAGCACAAGCAAATTTTCCTTGTTTGCAGCCATGGGTGAACGTAAAAACAACCACAACAGAAGGCCTTCGAAGCGTGTCACTCAGTTTCAATCCTGGTCTCTCAGTTTTAGATTCTGTAGTACATGGCTTTAGTCACCTGTGTTTTGAAGTAATCTCTACTTGGTAGTGCACATGGCCATTATAAAGAGCGCTCCTCTCTTCAGACATGGGGCAAAGACAACTTCGTGGGATTAAAATTGCCCACCTCACAGTTATAGCCGCTTTCCTTGCTTTGTCTTAGTACAATGCTCATGAATGTGAAGAGCGACCTGGTGCAGAGTGTCCTTGGGCCTAGGAGGCGGAGCCTCAGATGAATGCACCGGTGACGCCTCAAAAGGACGCCGTACGCCGCCGTGGCGCGTGCTTGCGCTTAGCAAAGCTTTTTTTTTTTTTTTGTCTTTTTGAGACAGGGTCTCACTATGCAGTTCAGGCTGGCCTTGAGCTCACTTTTGTAGCCCAGGCTGGTCTCGAACTCACAGCGATCCTCCTGCCCCAGCCTCCCGAGTGCTGGGATTACAGGTGTGCGCCACCACGCCCGGCTTGAAGAGAGGAGCGCTCTTTATAATGGCCGTGTGCACTACCAAGTAGAGATTACTTCAAAACACAGGTGACTAAAGCCATGTACTACAGAATAGCTATTACAGTGAAAGACGTTGCTCTGAGGCCACCCCAAAACGTTACCCCTGCTCCGGCCGCACTGGCCTCTGTGGTTTTGCTGCTCGCTGATGCCATTCTCGAGGTCTTCTTTACCGAACGTCCTCAGCTGCGCCGGGGAGGCTGCCTGGATGCTCTGGATCAGTTCAGAGCATCTCCCTTACGTTGTCATTTTGCCTCTGGAGAAGAGCTGGGAGTTGTCTGGAGGCAGAGCCATGGGGTCAGGCAGAAGAGGTCACACCATGATGGCTCTTTGACAGAAACTGCCACAGCAGTGCAATGGAGTGGTCCTGGCAGGACTATCTAGAGTGTTCTTATGAATCCATCACATGCTATTTACATTTTATTTAATAAAAAAAGATCTGGAGGGAAATTAGACGCGTGAAAGCTGCAGAGCGTGGTCAGCGCTTCCAAATGTGCCACCCTCTTGGCTACATTTCAGTCCTCCTGTCGCCCATCTGACTCGGTGCTTTGATTGAACATTTAGCTATCTGTTAACATTCAAAAGAAGAAAGTAGTGAAATGGCTGAATAATTAAGTTTCTTAATTAATGACAAATTTTGGTAAAGTTCTTTGACTTTAGCATAAGTTCCCACAAGTTGATATGCGGAATTAGTTAATTCTCAGGGGGAAAGTCACAGACTTTCTAACCCTACGACAACCACTGGTCTTGTGCCAATTATCACTGTTTGTCATTAAAATATTTTGCTATAAGGCTAACCCTGGCTGGCTAGGTTAGGAAAAAGATCATAGCTCTGTGTATGCACACATTTATCCAGCCTCTATTTATCTATGCATTATTTATTTATCTGTTTTAAATTTATTGAAACAATATAGATAAGAGAAAAGCTTACTTTTAATTTTGCAGGAAATTAAAGACACTATAATACAACTGAGTGATACTGAGAAAAGAATTGAAATGAAATTTTAATAAAGGTGGAATTTATGAAGATATAACTTTGAAAGTAATCCCTTCTTCTTAAAATAGACCCGTACTGAGCTCATACAGACGTTTTCTGATATTATTCCATGAAAAATATGTCAAAATTAGTTATGTCACTCACATTGTCTTGTCTATTATTATAAGTAATCTGATGGCACCTTAAAGTTTATCAGATGCAGTGCACAGGCTATGTCCAGCGGGGCCCGCACCATGTGATGAGCTAGAAGGTGTGCTCATCGTTCTTGCTCTGGGTGAGGGTCTCTCTCACGGAAGCCAAGACACAGCTGTACGTGTCTAAGGACATGAGCATTAGATCATGAAATACCAGACTTTCTGTGACCAATGAAAACTGAGGCCACGGTGCTTTAGAGTCTTTGGGGAAGGCACCAAAGAGGTGATGGGACTTGATGTGGGCCAGAATGGAGTCAGGGAGCCCCAACATGAAGTGGCTAGAAACAACCACTGTGTTCAGTGTGATTCGAAGGGTCAGTTACCTATCACTGCAGAGACAGAGGAAATTTAATTCCTCAGAGAATGAGTCCAGCTCTGAACAGCCCAGAGGCCCGAGAAGTCAGCCGTGTGATTTTGTGATTTGCTCAGCTTCACGGGAACTACTCATGTCCTTGCCACCTGACGATACCTGCGATGGCTTTCTGGGGCCGATGGACCCTAGGAGGCCCGCTGTGTTGGGGGCTTCTCTCCACGTGGGGCCTCTCCTTGTGCGTCACGTATCCTCCATGTGGGTCCTCTAGCTCCATCCTCTAGGATGTGTGTGTCATGCACCCTCCACGCGGATCCTCTAGCCTCATTCTTTGGAACGCCATCTCCAGCCGGGTAAGCTTTGTGCACAGATGCGGTCCCAGGGGCTGACAAGAAGCATGGCAGGGTCTACTGTGTCCCAACATTAGCCTTCCCAGAATGGCACTTGTGCCACCTTCTTCGCCAGACTGAAGGAGAGGCAAATGGGTGGGATAGGGTCAGACTGCACAGGGGACAGGCTGGGGTGGAAGGCTGTAGAGGGTCAGACACGATGCGCTGCCATGACCTCCTGTCATGGCTGTAAAAGCCCTGCCTCGGTTCCTTTTGCTGGTTTATTCTAGTTATTACAGAACACATTTACTCTTGAAATTGCACCTGCTTAAGTGGTCAGCTCAATTCTCAGCTATAGCACTAAAACCACCCATTTTATTTCCAATAAGCAAGTATAGTTAGGCAGTAGTAGGCATTAAAAAGGGGCCTACTGGAAGTTGGGGTTTGGACCACTTTGGGAAACCCAAGAAATCTTTCTCAACCCATTTCTTCAAGTGAGCACGTCTGTGCAGTCCTAGTGCAGATGATCAGTGTCTTGCCTACAAGAAGATCTGCTGTGTAGCTCCGTCCGGTGACTTGCATCGTGTAAATCTCAGAAGAACGACACTCAGTGGGAATTACACTGAGAGAAGTAAATGAAAACAAACTACCTGGTAAAAATGTCTTTGCATTGGCCCGATGGCTCAGCGGATTAGAGTGACTGTGAGGTGGACGCAGGGGCCAGAGGTCTGCTCCTCCACCTGCCATGGTGGCCCCGCCTCCCGGGCACCCTGAGATCCAGATCTGGACTGGGTGTGGTGGTGCGCACCTGTATTCCCAGTGCTTGGGAGGCTGAAAACAGCAAGATCACTAGGAGTCAGATCTGCGTAGTGAGACCCTATACTATGGACCCTCTACTAACTACATTTAAAAATGTCTTTTATTGTGTGTAAGAAGAAATACTTGGAATTATCTTGCTTAGACTGTTACAGTTTTCTTTTTTTCAACTGACACTGGGTGAGCATGCATGTGTACATGTGTGCCCAGGTGGCTACTTTTTTTTTTCTTCAGGGAACGGGTATTCATTTCACCGAAGCAGGCCCAGCTCCACATCACGCAGTCCATGTCTACCAATGAGCACTTACTTTCTTTGCATACTGACATATTTTTGAAATCTTCCACTATGTGTTAAGTCCTACCTTGGGCTTTCTTCATGCCTAATTCTTATTATCATTATTTTAAAGAGAAAAAAAATCACAATAAAAATAATATAGAATTACAAACCAAGATGATAAGAAATTAACAATGATTGCTATATTGCTTATTGTCCTCTTCACAGTAGCTGCTCAGATGACCAGAGACAGGCACGTAAAGTTGGTTGAGCAATATAAGCACTGTCCTGCCCTTCTCCATGAACCAGTAGAGCTTAGGAGTACAAGCACCTTAGCTAAGTCGCATATATATAGGCATTTCTTCTTCCCTTTCTTCTTTTCTCTCTTGCTGCCTCCCAGTTTTTCTTTCTTTTTGAGCAGTTTCTTCCCCTTTCGCTATCCACTGTACACTTCGGACCTTATTTGTGCTTTCAGTTTCTTTCATTGAGGAGATAACAGCATCCTCACACATGTGATTCTGATTTATTTCCCTTACGAGCCTGGGCTCCAGCTCACGCATTTGCCTGTAGAAGCCACGGCTTTGCCTTTCTTTGCAGCTTGCCAGCACTCCACTGCACCAAGACACCACATCTTTTTGCTCCATTCCTCAGCGGGTGGGCGCTCGGGCTGTACGGACGCCTGGCCATTCTCTGCATCCTGGAGCCGGCCTCGCTCTTACGATCATCATCAGTGATGTGTGTGTGTGTGGCCTAAGGTGGATAGGCTGAGACAGAGAGCCTGAATGTAGTATCAAGAGACAGAGCCAGATGCTTGCTGCTGGGCTCTACTCCCCTGGCTGTTTCATTGTCTCGATCACCATGTTGGTGCTGTTCCACTGCCACGGACTGCCGCTCTCTGCCATGTGCCACTCAGCCTTGGGCCAGCTGAATATGAACTGAAACTTCCACAGACTGTGAGCTAAATAAACCTTTACTTCCTTCATTTTGGTGTGGGGTATTTGTACCAGCGATGAGTAAAAAGTAACTAAGACAATCATTGTATGAAATTGTAATATCTGGAGAGAGAGAGGGTGCAGGTCTCCTCCGTGTCATGGGCTGTCCTTGGTGCCATGCTAGACTTGTGCAGAGATTTTCCCAGTACTGCAGACCGAGGTGCTGGGCATCTCGATGTCTGGTTCAGCCCATTGCTGCTTCCCAGGTAGCACCTTCTCCTGCGTGCCCACAGGGACGGCGGACAGCCAATGCTGGGGCACCAAGCCCAGCCACGGCGGGCACAATCTCATGTCCTCTGGAATCACATCGGTGTGTAGGTCTAGAAGCATTTGGATTCAGAACAGACTGGGGAACTACAGTGGGAGGGGACACTTGACAACTTGAAGGTTGCTTTTGGCATTGCAATTGGTTACTTTCTTTATTTGGGTATTATTAAGGGTTGAACTCAGGGCCTTCACACGGAGCAATGACCCTAGCCCATTTTCTGTATTTTTCATTTTGAAGCAGGGTCCTGCTCAATCAGTAACTTGTCCAGGCCGGGTTTAATCTTACAGTTCTCCTGCCTCAGTGTCCTGGAGTGCTGGGATTATGTGTTAATGCCAGTGGCATTTTTCTGGCTTTAGAGAAATCAAACCACATTTTCCAGAGCACAGCTTATGCTTCAGTGAGAGTTGCAGTTCTGATGCGCGCTGTCTGGCACATCTTCCCATTTGTAGTATGTCAAATGAATGGACCGTGCCTATTTTTCTTAATCTACTTGGGTGCGAGAAAATGCTAGTCACTTGCTTTCTTCAAAAATCAGAGATTTGCTGGGAAAAGACAGAAATCACTTCAGTATCGCAAGCTCTGATGTCAGCCTAAAAGTTGTACCACAACCTCAAGGAGAAGAAACGCTCTGAAGCTTCAGCACATGTTCTGATTCTATCTAGCAGACTCTGTATTCCTAGGAGCTTTGCTCTGGGCCAGCAGTGAGGCTTTGGTTTCTCTTGGACTCATGTTCTCTTTGCTCTTCTGACCACGGCCCCATCGCTTTGCATCCTCAGACACCATCTCAGGGACAAAACGAGCCGGTCTTTTCCTCCTTTTGGCAAAGCTTCCTCACTGCATCTCCTTACGGAGAACCAGCAACTTAGAGTGCAGACTATCTTTGCACAAAAGGCCAACGCAGGCAAATCACCACAACCATGGCAGCAGTGAATGAGCCTCCTCTCTTACAGAAGAACTCTGGGAGTGGCCGGAGTGCTGGGGAGGGGCTGCCAGCAGAGCCTGGCTCTGTGCTGGAATGCTGCTGTTATGCCTTATTGTATGCTCCAAGAAGAAGCATAAGAGGGCTGGCATGTGGCTTTTCTACTCTGTGTATCTATCAAATTATCATGCATGAGCCAGGTGTGGTGGCGCACACCTGTAATCCTGACACTTGGGAGGCTGAGGCAGGAGGATCGGTGCGAGTTTGAAACCAGCCTGGGCTACAAAAGTGAGCTTAAGGCCAGCCTGATCTGCATAGTGAGACCCTGTCTCAAAAAGACAAAAAAGAAAATATCATGCACGTATGTGCACATGGATCAAATAGGCTTAGAGTTGATATAAGGTTGTGTAAATTGCAGTTGTGCAGGTCTCGACCAAGTCAAGCACTCTTGATCATGGACGCTGACTTTTTGGGACGCACTCAGCTGGCTGCGTTATGTAAATGCTGACTTTATTTTCCCACTCGAACTTAGATTCAACCGATGCCAGCTGATAATTAACCAGGATATTGAATTTCTGCTTTGGCTCATAGTTCCAATGCATTCCAAGGAGGATTTAAGATAGGTTCCAAGACTTAATCAAATATGACAAGATAACATAACTTTGCAGTGAGCGTGGGGAAGGAAACGAAGACCGATGCAAAGGGGAACCATGTTGCAAATCGAAGGGGGGCGAAGATGCTCACTGGGGAACCACGAAGGCATTTCTCAATGTCCTGAGGAAACTGTCCCGCTCAGGCTAGCTTCAGTGCCGCCCGACACGAGAAGATGCGTTTGTCAGCATGAAACAGAGCAGTTCTCACAGTGAGGACAGACTCGCGGAGCAACAGCACGTAAGGTCGTGATGCTTGCGAGCGGCCTCACGCAGGCATGGCAGAGGCTTCACATCTTTCCCTATTCAGTCAAGGTGGTTTTCCGTGGCCTGTATTTACAGTGGCACTTTGAAGATTCTTTTAACAAATATTTGTTCAGCATACATTATGTTTATGCCACTATTCTAGATACTGGAGTATAGATTATCCTACAAACAGGTAATTAAGTAGGATAGATAAGCTGCTTGCTCAGAAGGAACGAGGTTCTGCTGCAGCAAAGCAACCAATTAAAAAACCGAACAAAATGTGAACAAGACCATTTCAGATTATATCAAGATCTATGATGCAAAACCAAAGCTGAACAGTAAGCAGGACGACGGGCTAGGTGATTCCTGGCACCTGCAGGGGCTGACGGGGCTTGCAGGCCGGGCAGACTGTGCCTGCATCAAGGAGTGCGTGACGTCTGAGCCGAGAAGAAGCCATGCAGAGGAGAAAGTGCAATGACCAACAGTAGGAGCGGCATTCCAGTGAGGGGGAGATCATGTGGCTGAGGCCGGACGGAAAGGCCTACAACCAGTGCTACGGGCAACGTGGAGGTTTTGCTCCAGCACCTGAACGCATCTGCCAGGAGGTGCAGCTGCCCGCTGCCGAGTGTGTATTCCCAGGAAATGAAATTAGTGCATCAAGAAAACACTTGCGCTCCCGTGTTGGCTGTAGCAATATTTACAGTAGCAGGAATAAATAGCTTCCTAGATACCCATAGATAAAGCGTGCGCCACCGGGATGCACGCACATACACACACACTGCCATTCAGCCGTAAACAAGGACGGAATCCCACACGAAGCAGAAGAAACCAGAAGACGCTTGATTCAGTGGAAAAGGCCAACCACGGAAAGACAAATACGTCCCTCTCCTGGGTGGAAGCTGCACAGGAAGACGAGCCGAATGCAGAGCACCGAGGAAGAGAGGCTGCCGGGGGGAGCAGAGGATGCGAAGGCCGGGAAGGGATGTGAGCGGAGTGACAAGGCCGAAGACCTCGCGGGGTAGCACAGCTCGCGAGTCTCCATGAGGGGCTGGAAGAGCAGGGGACTGTCATCCTCAAAATGTGTACAATTGTGAGATGCTAAGAAAACTAAAACAAAACTCAAGTTAAAAAAAAAATCCAGGAAAAAGTAGCATGCAAACATTCAGCAAAGTTTGCATACCTGCATGGGAGCTGTGAGGAGACCAACAAGGCGGACGAAGATGCCACGCAGTGGACCGTGGCGTGGTGCCCCCGCAGCAGGGCAGCGGTCCCGCTTTTGCATCAGGTAACATTTAGGACTGGAAAGAAGGTAGGACAGAAGGTATAAATAGTGACAAAGAAGAAAGAGGATTAAGGGTTAAGAGTAATGAAATGGAGGAGCTGGGGCGATAGCTCCGTGGTACAAGTGCCTGCCCGGCAAGGGCAGGGTCATGAGTTTGAACCTGGGTCCCACAAATAAATTAAATAAATAAATAAATAAATAAATAAAATAAAAATAAATAAGAAATGGATGCAAGAAATCAAAGCAAATAGCAGAGCACTTTGAAATAGGCACTGGAGACAACATTGATAAAAAGATATTTTTGAGTATTATTACTACAGTTCATGGAGAACTTCTTCTTCAGTCTGTTAGTCACTGAGAGCAAAGACCAGGGCATTGTGTCTTACTCCGAGCAAGACTAGAGTACTTGAATAATAGGATCGCAAAAGGAAAGTTCGGTTTGTTGTTTCCTAAATAATCAAATCTGACGCCCACCTTTCACGAATGTAAATTGCAAGAAGCCGCATGCTCTCTTCCCAGAGGTGCCCAGCCTGGCTGTGTGCACCTTGGTGCCCTAGTTTGATTGTCTGCAAAAGCATTCTTTTAAAGATTTGCGAGTGAATGTAGACAAAGCACGTGGGGCAGTGGAGGGGCCAATGGGATTTCAGGAAGACGAGCCATGGCCAACTGTGGGAGTGGCTTCCAAGCTTCCCCGCTGCTGTCTATTAGCAGCAATTCAACGTGCCGTCTTCCAGCAACGAACGCTCCTGCTTGAATTAAGAACAAAGTCAAGTGCATGAAGAAGATCCAGGACCTGGCACGATATGTGAAAATAGTATCTTTTTTTTTTTTTTTTATGGTACTGGAAGCTAAACCTAGAGCCTTTGTTTTGAATGACATCCCTAATCCTTTTTAATCTTGTTTTTTTAAAATTTTATTTTAAGGCAGAAGCTCCTATGTCACTAAGTTGTCCGGGCTGGGCAACTTAGTGAACTTGCAATTCTCCTGCCTCAGACTCAAGGAGTGCTGAGACTGCAGGTGTGTGTAGCCGTCCTGGGCTTTGAAATATTATCTGGGTGGTGGACAGTGGGCGTCTCCCTCCCCTTTTCTTATACATTGCTCTGTTCTGCATTTCAGAATGTTTTATAATAAGCATGCTGTGTGCTTCACCTTCAGAAATCACATATTTCTCATTTGTAAAGATCAGTATATGCATGCCTTAACAGCTTCATAATATAAAATAAAAATGGTTCTATAGTGAAACATAACATAGAAATTGCTGTTGCAACTCTGGAGTGAGGCCTTGGAAATGCTCACATTTCTTTTCCGGGTTGTTTCCCAGGCTAATATGTTTTATCTGGAAAAAACAGTGCCTACGCTTGTGTGGCATTCTGAGAGAAGTGTTCCCTCCAGTCACTCTGAGGTTGTCCACTGAAGTGAGGGACCGAACTCAGGCCCTTGCGCTTGCCAGGCAAGCACTTATTCCACTGAGCTATCTCCCCGGCCCCTAGTTACTCATGATGATTGTTTTGGTTTCTCTGGGTTAACTTCCTGAACTTTTTGTCCTAGAATGTTATTTCATTGGATTTATATACAATTCCAAATAGCACATAGAAAAACATCCTTACTGTGGGCTATTTAACATGCAGTTTTCCAAATGTATTTGGTACAGGGTGTCACTCCGCAGCTCAGACTCGTGGGGACCCTCCCGCTTTCAGCCTCCTCAGAGCTGGGATTATGGCCATGTGCCACCATGCCTGGCGTTCAACATGCATGTCTTGTGCTGATCATATTGTGACAGTCATGTTAGCTAAGAGGCCGTGACTTCTAACAGGGTGTGGGAATCCTGGAAGTTGCGTTTGACTCCCTCATAGGCATCAGCATCTGAGAAAATAGTTATGCAACAAAGAGCTACTTCTTTCCCGGATACGAAATGTCTGAGCTCGCAGACCGTTTGTTAATGGAATAGAGGCAATGAGCCTGCAGTCAGAAGCTCTCTGGTCCAACTCCTTATTTCAAAAGACTTGCGAATAGCATTTGTTTGTGAATCCATAGTCCTTTACATTTCCCAAGCTGTGAGCCCGGAGCACAGTCAACGCGGGGCGCGGGGAGGAGCCCCCACTCGCTCTTGCACGGTGCGCTGCTTGGCGCTGCTGCATGGGCTTCCTTGGGGGATGCAGCCAGCTTGCCGCTTCACCTACTCGTGGATATCTGTGCTGTCCTCAGCTGAGGCCACTGTAAAGGAAGACGTTAAAAAACGGCGCCCCCATCCTCCTAGGTGTCTAAGAGCTCCCCAGGTGGGTTGTTGCTTAGTGCTTGATTAACTTAGCAAGAAGGTGTGTGTAGCCGTCCTGGGCTTTGAAAGCACTCGGTACACCATCTAATTTAAATAAAAACATTTTAAAATTGTGCTGCCCCTTCTGCCGATCTTCTGAAGCATGCTATGCTGCTCTCGGTGTGTTGTTCCTTACTTCGCATGCACTAGAGACCATCTTCCTGTCTTCCCTCAGCTCCAGGGCCTTTCCTCCCTCTCCGTCTCCTCTCTCTCTCTCTCTCCTCTGTCTCTCTCTCTCTCTCTCTGTCGCTCTGTCTCTGTCTCTACCCTCCCCCCCCATAGCTGCCCCGCTGCAGGCAGTGCACATCCCAGGCCTCTCCTCAGTTGCTGCAGCCGGCCGTCTGGCCATCTCTCCTGCTGGGCTTAACGTGTTCTTTTGCTTTCAAAACTGGCTGTCCGTCTGCGGTGGCATCCGGCGGCCCACTGACATCTGGATTTTAAATTTTCTATTTCCTGCATTCAGAACCTCTCACTCTAAAAAGAATGGCTTGCACTTTTTTACGTGTAACATTTTCTTGTTTCTCTGAGCACACTGATTTTACTTCTTTGATTACCAATGAAACTTACTTGGAATTGAAGTTGATTTTCTCTGTCGTGCGGTCAGCTTTATTAATAACGTTTGAACATGTGGTCATCTTTAAGGGGTGCTTCCTGCTTAAGGACTTGATGCAGACAGGCGAATTGCTCAGGGATCCTTCTGGAACTTGCTCTGTGACCTGAGAGAGACGACCTGCTGCGGGGCTGCGAGCTCCCGGAGAGCCGCGGCGCTCACGCGTCCGGGCTTTCAGCTGGAGAGCAGCCAGCTCCATGGCGGGAGCAGGAAGGAGAGGGACTGGCGGGGGCTCGCCATCCTTGATGAAGCCTCTATGCTTATTCCATCAACTTGCGCTGTTATATTATACTATGTTATAGTGTGTTGGTTTCCTGTTTTATTTTTCTATTTCAGCTCTCATCACATTGAGGCACTTATGCATGTTAAAATATGGGTTTGTTCCTCACAGTCGTCCTCTGGGTCTCCTCCAGGTTCCCTAGAATTGCCGGGAGCTTCCCCTGGCTAAGCGCTGCTATGTGCGGTACTCTGTGAATCCTCCATCCCAGCAGAGGGCGCGGCACGGATCTAGCAGGAGGCGGTGCCCGAGGTCCCTCTACACTCCAGACCTGGAGAAGCATTTCATTGTGGCTGATTTCCATGGTACGTTTTATCTTTTCCATTCCATGAAAATTGTTCTATGGCACGTTCTTTAGCCAGCTGCAGCTGGAGCGTTGGAGTAGAGCACGGGGTAGCAGGAAGGTTTACGTTCCTGTTTTTCATTGTGTTGATTAAATACAGAGGGCAAAACACTTACAGAGAAGAGAGGTCTGCTTAGCTCCTTGTCAGGGAGGCTCCAGAGATGGCGCCCGCACTGCTGTCACCAGGCTGACCACCGAAACTGGGTGCTATTGCCCACGCCTGTAATCCCAGTGCTGGGGAGGCAGAGACTCCCCAAACTGTGTAGTGAAACCCTGGATCAGCTAAGTAACCAAGCAAGTGAGCCAATAAATAAAGAAGAGAGACACGCTTCGGGGTAGGAAACCAGGAGGCGGGGAGGGGCGTGGTTGGGCTCTTGCGCTAGTGCGGTTGCTCTTACTCCGAGCCGCAGTCAGGAGCAGAGGCCTTCCGTGCAGAACTCTGACACTGAGTGATTTCTGCTTTCTAAGTCATTACAAAATGAGGGCTGTTGAGGTAGTTCAGCAGACTAAGTGCCTGCTTTGCAACTCAAGGACCGGGGTTCAATCCTCAGCACCCCAGGTACACAGAACCGGCCACTGAAACCGGGCATTGTGGCCACATCTGTAATCTCAGGGCTGAGGAAGCTGAGACAGGAGGGTCACTGCAACTGCACGCTGCAAGCTGAGACCCCGCGACCAACACTGACAAAAAGGTCACTATAAAATGAAATTGCGCAGGGCCAGGGCTGCCTGTGTATTTTCATTTTCAAATGCATTTCAATTTTCTTCCTCATCGTCTCACTGAGGAATCGTTTTGAGGGGACTCAGAGACACAAGGTCCCTCCCCGCGGGCATAATGTGGGTCCCCTCTGGTGTCTCACTAAGACTTGAAGTCCTGCATCAGGTGAAATAATAAGCTTTAGGTAGCAGAACTGCGTTCAGGTCTTATCTATCCCATGCAAGGATTCTTAAGTCCAGAGCGTTGGCCCCGAGGGCCCATCCGCCGCTTGCTCACATCGCACCTTCTCACCTGTGGAAGTGAAACGGAGAGCAAGGCCCAGTGGGCATGCGCTTGTGATGGCCACACAGCAGGGCCACGGCCAGAAGATTGCAATCTAATTACCCCAAGGTTTTTTTGTGGAAAACCTGTGGCACATGAGACTAGGTGTGTGAAACTACAGTGTTGTAACGCAGTGAGATAATGTCACCGGGGAACATGAGCACGAAGAAAGCAAAAACCGAGCATGGGGGTGTAGCTCAGAGGCACAAGCGCCTGCCTGGCAAGCGCAAGGTCCTGAGTTCAGTCCCTGGTCCCACCAAGACAACAGCAACAGCAACAACAACAAAAAAGCAGCCAAGGGACTCAAATCAGCGGCCGTGAGAAAACGACTGGGAGATGTCCGGGCGGATGTCAAGCTTCTCTGCGCCGTGGAAACTGGGCTACAGCCATGGAAGAAGAGAGATGACTTCCAGGGATGCTGCCCAAGTGAGGGAGGGAGAGAGAAAGAGAGAAGGAGACAGAGAGGAAGGGAGGGAGGGAGAGAGGAGGGTGAGGACAAGTCGGGACACCCAGGGTCTGGAGCAGAGCGGGAGCTGGTCCATTTTCTGCTCCTTTCTCCTGCACTGTGGGTAACACCTCTCTATGGGAACTCAGCCCGAAGTAACTTGGTCGGGCCTGGAAAGTGCAGGGCAGGGCCAGTACCTCTGTAACACAGACGGGAATGAGCGAAGGGCTTCAGGACGTGCAGATCGCAGAGTAGCCGGGGTGGTGCACAGGGAATCAAGGCAGCCAGCCTGACCACGTGAGAGGGGTAGCGCATGCGTGGACAACCAGCGAAGGCTCTCTAGTATCACTGCTCGTGACTCTCAGGGAATTGTCGCTGTGTTACGGGGGCGCACTAGCACTGTTGTCCTGGAATTAACAACTGCATTTTCAAGTTACCGTGGAGAGCCAGTCAGCACCTGTGTGCCTTGGCGGCAGAGCTGTAAGAACCCTTGCCTATCACTTGTTGGTAAATCCGTGGCGACTACACTTTGCTTTTCTAGTTCTTTCCATCAAGTCCCTTCCGGAGTGGCATTTGCAGGAATAGGCTTTGGCTTCCTGCTCTCCATGGCAACCTGGGCTTGGCCTTTGATGTGCGAAAGGGCGAAGCGGGCCACATGACCACGGGGCGGGGCACAGCCCGCCCAGGGGCTGCCGGTTGGAGTCCTCCTTGGCGCCAGAGGAGACAGCGTCCTGAGCAGGGGCAGCGCCGGGGAGCCTGGAGAGTGGGATCCAGCGGCAGCACCGCGCCGGCGGGGCGTTCCAAACCCTCGGCTTGCTCACCTTCTGTTTTGATCATGAATAAATTCCCTAACGCTTTGGGTTTTTTCTTCTCTAACAGTTTGCATTTCAGTTTTCCATTATATATGAGCACGGTAACACATCACCAACAAGAGCCAGGCGAGGGCACCTGCGTCACAGGCCAGCAAGACTTCCTCTAGACACCCACATAGGACTTTAGGCTTTGTGGGTCCCCTACTCCATTGGCGCCATGACCAGGGGAAGAAGATGTGGATGGTGTGTACAGAGACGACCATGTCTGGATACCAGTAGAATTTTATTTACAAAGCTGAGTGCCAGATATGAACCCTATTTTGTTTTCCCTTGATCAAAATCATTTGCTATAAGTTGGCAGAGAGGAGTAAAGATTTAATAAGTTTATGATTATTAGTGCGTGGACATTATGGCTATTGCTGTTGTTTTGTTGATTCACAAGAAAATAATTTCTAAATTTAGCTTGCCAGAGAATGAAACCTTCACTGGTTTCTTGGGGGCTGTCTTCTGAGGTTGTCTGACTCCCTGTGTGAGGAACCCGCGTGGGCCGGGCAGCCCCCTGGGACCAGGGAGACCTTCTGGGGAAGGCAGACAGGCCTGCTGGAGAGGACTCAGTGACCCCAGCGGGCGGGAAGGCTCCGCAAATGTCTCAGCACAGATCTCAAGACTTGGCGCTTGCGTGAGACCGGAGGTGCTGAACGGATGGCGTGAAACTGCAAACACCACTATCAGGTTGTGGGCGGTGGAGAAAGGGTGACCGCACCTGCCCGCGAGCAGCAGGAGCTGCAGAGTGGGGGCGCGCGGGCGGGGTCCGTGGTGTGGGGCTCGCTCTCTGGGGACTCAGGTCTGGGAAGACCAGAAAATTGGGCGCTGGCAAAAACTGTGAGCACAACGGAGTTTAGGGTTACTTCAGGTCAGAAAGGAGGTTCCGCAGCGTTTCTGAAACACAGCTGTCATGACTGAAATATGAGAATACACAGGAGGCAGACACAAAGCCTGGCTCTAACGGAAGCTCGTTTACGGACAACCTGGGTCACACCGTGTGGCATCCTGTCGCCAGCAGGGGCCTGCCTTGGTTTGCTGTTCTTAATTCTTAGAACAAAGATGCTTACTGAGGAGACCCTTGACATACCCAGCACCTACTGGCGCCTGCACAACACGGCCAGTGTCGGTCCCTCTGCGGAGTCAGTCCCCGTGTGCGCGTTGCTGTTCAGCCTCAGGGCTGATGAGGCAGCTGCGGAAAGCCACGTCTCCCTAGCACGGAGCACTTCAAAGCGCTGTGAGCGGATTGGTGGACATCAAGGTGCAGGACAGCAACTAACTCTCAGCACAGCCCAAAACTTCATGAAAAAATGAGGACAGGGTCGGCCTCTCTGCTCACGTTCAGGGCTGCGCCTCTGTGCGGCCCTGCGTGTCCTCCTTAAATGAGCTCTTCCATGCAAAGGGAGGAAGCCCACTGTCCTTTTGAGATTGTGTTTCATTTCAACATATTGAGTAATGCTTCTTCTTCATTTATTTGTATTGTTTTAGTCTGTTGATTTGATCTGTTTACTACTTTCATGAAATAAGATGGCAGCAGGAAAAGTCCATTTATAGCCTCTTATCTCTAGTAACTGTCTCAGTGACTCTTCTCTCTTTGCCAGGACAAATACCTGATGCTCAAAATGAGGGAAGGAAAGGTTTATTCAGTTGGCTGTTGCTGGAAGTTCCAGCCTGCACTCAGCTGGCTCCAAGGCAGGGTGACACATGGCAGGGAGCAGCCCTTCCCGGCGGTGGCAAAGAGCAGAGAGCAAAGGGATGGCAGCAGCTCAGGCAGCTGGCTGGCCTCCGTCCCCGCCTCCCAGGGTACTGCAGATCACCTGTGCAGTGAGGAGCAGTGGCCACACGCACGTTCTTCAGTCACACACTCCTGGGTCACGCGTCGGTGTCTCTGCACTAACTACTTTCCTTGCAGAGTGTCACCCCAGCTTACCTGCTTGCGTGTTCTCTGATACACACAGTATCAGAGTCTTCTGGACTCAGAACTCAGTGGACACCCTGAGGACTGACACTGCCAATCTGCGCGGACGTTCTGTTCTGCTGCTGGGCCGGTTGCTGCTCCTGCCAGTCGCCAGGTCTAACGTGCCAGGCAGTTTCATCGCCCAAACCCGGTTCTTCCTTAAGAAGGTTGTCGGCGACTCAGGCCAGTTCAAATCAGTTTGGGTTGAACCCCACCCTTTTGGTCCCAGGCGTGTTCACTCAGTGCAGGCCTGAGCCAGGTTCCTAGGCCAGAATCCAAAGTTTTGAAAGCAAAACACTCATGGTCTTTAGTTAGGCAGAAAAGCTTTACATGGATCATCTTGTACTGCTCTAGTGGCTTCCTCATAAGTAGTTTATGATTGTGAAGCACTGACTGATCAACTGATAAAATCTTCCCAGCTGAGTTCAAGGAGGTTTAGGTTCAACAGCTGAGCAGGGTCTTAGTTACTGTTCTCTCCTTGCTGGGACCAACACCCGACACTCAAAATGGGGGAAGGAAAGGTTTATTTAGCTCACAGTTACTGGAGGTTTCAGTCCATATTCAGCTGGCCCCAAGGCAGAGAGACACATGGCCGAGAGCAACCTTCCATGGAGTGCTGAGAGAGAGAGATAGCAGCAGCTCAAGCAGCTAACTCCTCTTCCTCCCTTACAGTGAAATGCAAATCATTTGCCCCAGGGGAGGTGCAGCACCCATTTTCCTAATAATCAGTTACAAATTCCAGAAGCTGCCCCATGACTGCATGAGGCTTTGGGGGGACACCTATACACAAACTAAAACGAATAACAAAACGGAAAAAGAAATACTTTGGAGGTCCAGCGAGCTAGCTCAGTGGAATAAGCACTTGCCTGGCAAGTGCAGGGTCCTAAGTTCAATCCCTGGTACAAAAAAAAAAAAAAAAGACTTTTAAAAGGAAAAGCTCCTGTGGAGATCCAGAGTCTTGTGCCAATGGGAGACACTCGGGCAGGAACTGCCTGAGGACTTCACTGAGGTACATCAGAATGGGGAGGAGGGCCCGCACGGCCCGGAAAGAGTCTTCATCCTGCAGGTGAAGGAGCTGAAAACTGTGCTGTAGCCAAGAGCATCACGGACTACTTCAGGGAGGACAGGAACGCAAGCACACTTACAGCCCAGAAGTTCCTCCTTCACACCATTTGAGAGAGTGGATTACCAAGGGCAGAGACTGGAGGCAGGGAAGCCATGGCCAATCGTAACAATCCAGGAGAAACCTCACCAAGGCTGGCACTTGGGTGAGGGCCACGGGGACAGAGGGAGAGAGAGGTGCAGAAGGGAGTCACTGAATTCTCTAAACCCCAGAGATTTTAATAATTGGACGCAATGTCAGGGAAAAGAAAAACAGTTAGAGGTCATGAGATGCTTCACCAGTGGAGAGGTGGGCTGGAGGGAAGAGAGCCTTGGGGTCTTACAGATGCGACCGGGGTCCCACGAGGCTGTCCTCTAGCGAAAAGGAACTGGGCTATTTGGTGGGGAAAGCAGAAGTTGGCCTTGATGGGCATTTCCTTATCTGCTTTCTCCGTTACTCCTACGAACCTTGCAATTTAGAGTGTTGTGTCCATCCTCCCTTAAAATGACTGAGGCCCCCGTCGGGTGATTCTAAGTAGCCGATCCAGTGTTACAGAAGACGTGGCCATGTCTGAACTAAGACGCTAACCCGCATCTCCTAGGCTTTCATGCATCTTCTTGTCTCTGCCATATTGATGCACGATTTTGGTGGAGATAAAGGTTTCCATGGTAATTATAGATGGATTTAATTGGAGGTGTATATTGTTGTGTGTTCGCACAGGGCAGTAAGCACGAGCAAGCTTTTATTTTATTTTGCATGCTTTTCGGCATTGTACATCATCCGCACCTAAGATCCTGTGCGATGGGAGTGCGACGAAAGGGAGCAGCTCACGTGGGAGGGGACGTGGGCATCGCAGACGGAAAGGGACCAGGGGATGACTGTAGCGCTCCCCCTCTTGTAAGTTATAAAAAGTACAAATGAGCCTTCTCTCCCTCACCAGTGAGCGCAGAGTCTACCCAGATGGCTATTTCCACCTCCAGTGAATTCTGTGAATCTAATGGCGAATATATGGAGAAGCTCTCTAATGAAGTTTTGTTTTTCATTTATTGCCGGCAAGGCAGTCGCAGTGACCCTCCTGTTTTCAGCCTCTCCAGCACTGGGATGGTGGGCATACACCCCCATGCCCTGTCTAGGCCGCTGGCTCAGTGCGCCCGGGGGCGGGGCCTGCAAGGCATGCGGTGCAGGGGTCCCTTCGCTTGCCTAAGCAGGTGCTCAGTCTGCTGAGCTATCTTACAGACCCTTAGAATCATATTCTGCCTCTTTATAGTTTAGATAATGTCTTTTCTAAGCACTGAGAGCTGTCTTGCGGTGGTTTTTTGTGCATGTATCAGTGGAGATGCTTCCCAATAATTATTTGCTGGATGTGCAGAGACCATAAAGTGAAGTGTTTTTTAAAAACAGCATGCATTTATTTATTTATTTATTTATTTATTTATTTATTTATTTATTTATGTGCTTGATACAGGATCTTAAAGTTGCAGTTCAAACTCATAGTGAACCTTCTGTCTCAGCCTCCCTAGTGCTGGTATTACAGGCGTGCACCACTGTGCCTGGTTCGGTGGCCTGCACGGTATGCACACACTGGTATGGTGCCATGGATTGAACTCTTACCGGGCTATTACGTAGGCTGCGGAGCTGTCTCCCCATTTGAAGTGAATTCCTTTTGATGCGGAGTTCACGCAGGATCCTCCCTGGGTTCCTGTCCCGATATCTCAGGAGAAGTCTCTGACTTCATTCTTAAGGGATAATTCTGTACTATTTTTAAGGAATTAGGTGAGAAATGACACAGAAGACTGACACTTTCGTCCCTCAGCGTTAAGGGGGATCCTGGAGTGAAAACTACCTCTTAGAGTAAGTGAGTGGAGCTTGGCAATGAGGTAGAACTCACAGGACCCTGAGAGGGGTGGAAGATGGCACCCAGGGTTTCAGGGCAGGAGAATCGCACTGCAGCACCCTGGATGGAACAGGAGCCAGGGCGCTGACCTGGGCCTGGGTCTGCACCAAGATATGGCAGCGATTTTGTCTAAGATTGTGTGCATATTGGTGAAAGGCACTGATGAAGCCTGATCCAAGTCCCTTGTGCATGCACTGTGCTCGCAGGGCCACCTTTGTGTCACGTCCAGGACAGAGGGACAAATTAAGAAACAGATGCACTCTTAAAAATATTCATTATATATATATTTTAAAATCTGATACTGTAATGAAAATAGTATGTTGGTTTTCCATTTGTAATTCTTCAGTTTACACCATGGCCTTTGAAAATTCTACTATGGCAGTTCTACTATGTCTATTACATCAGTAAACTGAATATATCATGACAGATTTGTAGGCTGAAGCCAGTGATGATGTCATAAAGAGAAATTATAGAGTAATTATCAGACATAGTGAGTAAACATGGCAGCACGAGTGGGAAAAGCCAGACCACTGCAGACCAATCAGTGCATCCAGTCCTTCTGGAGAGGAGGCCTTCCTGTTCCGATGGCTTCAGCCTGCAGAGGCACCTGTCTGATCAAGGTACTGCATGGACGGACCTGTGGCCTATGAGTTCTAGGCTGTAGCCAGCAGTCAGAAGGCAGCCACTGTTGGGCAGACAGCAAAGCATGTTGGGAAGGTGAGGCCACGTGGAGCGCAGTTCTGACCCTTGTCTTTGCCAAGTATGCTGAAAGGAAGTCCTCTCTACATGAATTACAAAGACAAAACTGCAGTGGAAACTCTAAAATAAGTGACTGGGACTTTATTTTAAAGGTGGACTAGTCAGAAAACATATTCATACAGAAACTGTTGTTTCACTTTGATCCTAACATGTGGACAAAAGAGAAGTAATCTCAATACAAGTCTTCTTTGATAGCTTCATCGTAGAGACAAAGAACAGGCTGCGGGATTCAAGAAGTTAGGGATTTAGAGGAGAGCTTGGTAGGCTCTGTAGCACTTCCTGTTCCCCCTTCCCTGTTGATGCCAGAGGCACTGGAGCACTTGGCAGGGTGGCCCGGCCATCTGCTGACCCTGGCAAGGGAGCTCATTTCCCATGTGCTACTTGAGGGAAAATTCTTGTAACTCACACTCCAACAGAGTAGTCACTTAATTTTCATGGGGGCAGAAGCTGTCTCACCAAGATAGTATTATTTTGTTTCCTTGAGTTTCAATTCCAGAGATGGCTGCAAGCCTCACTTACACAAACGTGCCACCGTGCTTTATGTAGACGGAGGCCACTGCAGGGAGGCAGCGCTCCAGTCCTCTTGGTAATAGACCCTAATTATCACATTCTTCTAGTGCCTAAGAACAGATGCAAATCAGAATGAAAACCATGTGAAGAACAAGAATATCATGTTTCTATTTTTACCACAACTCTGGTTTTTGAAGAAAAAAGATAAATTAGAAGTGTTAATTATGCAAATCTCTGATGACCTTGGCGCTCTGAGATGGCCTTAGAGACAAGGCCGTTGTTCACAGGATAAGGCTTTGCTCTGGGTACTGTGGAAGACTCCACTCAGAACAAACCTGGACTGCCGGATCAGGGATTAAGAAGTGATTAGATTTCTTTTTCTTCTTTGAAGACCGAGACCCAAATTCCACCTTTATCCTTGTTCTGAGGGGAGAACTCAGCCGTGAGTCCTTGCTTCCTATCTCTCTAATGCCTGTGCTTCTGATTAGAGACGCAAAGACAGAAACGCATAGCGTGGGCTGTGGATCCCCCTGGCTCCCAGACTCCCATCCTAATCCGGCTCCTCCCAGAGGAGGGGGCTGGCTTCTCACCTGCGTCCCTGGCCCTCTTTCCCCTCCCTTGTTCTCGCGCCCCCTTCTGTGAGGTGAGGATCACTCCGCGTCCCTCTGCCTTGCGCTTCTTTCCTCGGCTCACCTAGTGCTGAGCTGAGGCTCGCCTTCCTTCCTTCATTCCTGCTGACGGTGCTGTCACACCTAGTGGTGCACCCCTATAATCCCAGTAATGGGGAAGGTGCGAGCGGGAGGATCACCACAACAAATCCGAGCTGCATGCTGAGACCCTGAAACAACCACATGCACTTTTTTTTTAAAAGCAGTATAAGCATAAACCTTGCTTTTCAATGAACTAGTAGCAATTAGTAGTAGAATTCAGCTGTGTCGACTCTCTACCTTCATGATTCCTAAGGTCACTGTGCTGGGATAACCAGCACGTCAGTTAGAAACCCTAACCTGCTCATCCTCCCCGCCTCGCCCACGCCTTGGTCCTGCCATACCAGGTTCTTGGCTCTTCGTCTTCCACGCTCCGATGCTGCCACAATACCTGACCCTTACACCGGACCTTTCATTATTTCCTCGTCTTCCACAGGTCTGCTCCTGCTCCTTTGGAGCAGTCCTTGCCACTGAACCTGCTCCTGAGGAAAGCCTACCTCACGGCAAGGTCTTGGTCCAGCCCTGTGCAGCGTGTGCCAGGCACCGCACAACCACACTGTCGCGCTGGGGATCGCATGGCCAGTTCCTTGGAGAGAAGCTGGCGGCGATTTCTTCTGGCTCGGGAACATGGTGAGACTCCCTTATGGTTTGCCATTTGCTCAAAACGACAATTTGAGGGTGTCTGCATTAAGAACTCCTGCGATCAAGTTGGGCTGCGTATGAGCAAGAGAAGAGTTGGGCATGACGGAGTCCCGAGGAGACACAGCGCCGCTCAGCCATTTGCTCCAAGCCTCCCTGATCTTGTGACATTTTAATGCGCGCTCTAACTGGATTTCCTCCAAACTCCTTATGGTTAACGATGTTTAAATTATTTTCCATTACATGCATTATGGAAATACATTCTCCTGAATAAAAACGAGAGTAATTTTTTAGCAGCAGACTGTATTTAATATGTTAGGTTTAATAAACAAAGTCACATTTGTATGTGGGACATTTTCCCAGAACGTAATAAAGTATGACAAGGTAGTGATGAGAAGCTCAGGGCCTTGATGTATGGAGCAGCTTAAGGAGTTGTCACCTACCTGGACGCATTCATTCTGGTACTTTGCGAAGGGAAACCTCCCGTTGTCGGCAGAACGCCGTGAGCCATTTAACACAAGACAAGCCTTGAGATCACCCTGCCTGTGTGGCTCCTCATTCTGAATGTAAATGCACCTCTCTGGGTCTGGCTGGGATCTGACTATGGAAGTGAGAAGCGCTTTCTATACTTTTGCATCAGACCATGTGCACAAAACATACATGATCAACATTGCCTAGAGCTTTGGGTGGCTTTGCTGGATCTCAATGTGAATTTCAGAGAAATGGCCTCTTCCCCAAGGCAGACTACTTTTGAGCCCACAGTGATGAGTGAACTAGCTTTTGGCAAGTGCCTTCTTTCGGTGATGGTTTCTGTCTGGCCTGCTAACTGCCCTGCTTAGATAATTAGACTTCGTGGTTGGAGTCGGAGCCACAGGGAAACCTTTCCGATGCATTGCCTGGTTCTCGCTTCCGTTACAAGCAATGCTGACAAATCGCACTTCTCATGTGTCCTCTTTGGGGAGGTAGCTAGGAAACTTTAGAGATAATCTTATGACACTGCCTTGGGCAGGGTTCCTGAGGACTCTGAGTCTATTTTGCCTTGAATTTGGAAGGTTGCTTCTGTCATTTCCTATGGGTTTATTATTTATGAACCCTTCGCGATGCTTGCTGTCTCCTCTGGACCAGCGAGTCTTTTCCCAAATGTCACACCTCAGTACTTTGCTCCGCAGAGCAAATTTATTTCTGATACGTTTTCTTTCCCTTTCCATCCCTGGAACCCAGCCACCTTTGTTTTTCCATCTTCTGATGTTTCTCTCTGATAATTCTGGACAAGTCCTTAGGGGATGGTAGTTTAGTCTATTCAAGCTAAGAACAAAAAGCTTAAACTCAACAAGACTGAAAGGATATCGTAAGTACTTTCTGGTCTTTACGGAAAGTAGATGACTTTTGGACCAAAATCTCAGCCCTATTAACACATTCAGAAGCTATTTGGGGAGCCATAACCTGCACATTTTCTTAGCCACTGTTTTTGTTGCTGGGACGAAGTGCACAATTGCAAAGGGAAAAGATCTATTCTGGTTCCGGGTTAGAGGCTTCAGCGGAGAGCTGGGTGGCTGCAAAGCAGAGAAAATAGAGTACAATGGCATAGCACAGGCCAACGGCTCAGCCCATGTCACCCCGGAAGCAGATGGAAGGCCAAGGTGCAGAGACGAGGAAGGGGTAAGACCAGGGCTCCGCCCCCAAGTCCCCACCCCCACGCCCACCTCTGCTGGGTACTCCCTATTTGTTCACTGCCCATTCAATCACGAACTCGGAGCGTGAGTTCACTGACAAGCAAGGAACCGCCATGAGGAAATGACCTTCCCACAGCGCAGCTGTGCCCATGAGGCTACTGGAGCACCTCTTGGCTCTCACCCATAATGCTTTGTGTCTGTACTCCAAGACGCTTGTCTTCATCTTGGTATGTAAAATGCACTTAGTCCATTTCCTCGGGTCTCCAAAGTCTCAACAGTTCCAGCGTTTTCAAAGCTTTTACACAAACTTAAAGCCAATGCGTAGCTGGGCACGCCTATAAAAATAAAAAGAGAAAGTTAAATGCTCGCAGTATACCATGGTATAACATGAATACTCTCATTCCAAAAGGGAGGAAGAAGGGACAGAGAAGCAACTAGACAAAGGTCAGCATCCATCAGGGCAAGTGTTACTGACTCTTGTGGCAGTGACCTGTGGGCGCCAGGGCACTTCGGTCCTGTGACCTCGCCAGCTGCGGCCCTGCTGGTCTCCTCTCGGACTGCTGTCCTCAGGGCTTTGTAACTCTCTTTAGCAGACAATCCGCACACCTGGGATTTCCAACGTCCTGGGGCTTCGACTGTGCCTCGGGCTTCACTCTCGCAGGATTACGCCCTGCCCAGTTAGGGACACGCCTACTGGTCTCCCAGACCTTCTGAGACCTGCAGTGATCACTGAGGGCCTGGGTGTCTGAACTTGGGGACACACTTTCCTCGGCAGCCTTCAGGGTACAGAGTGCCCTAGATTCCTCTTCTCAGGGTGATCCTGAGGAGGACTTTACTTCTTTCATACCCTCGTACCTGTGATAGGTGAGGTTTCTGAGCTTTTGAGATGGTCTCAACCTGTGTATTATCATCCTTATGCAAAGTGCGTGGCCTTCTATAAAGCTTTTATTAGCACATGCGGGTGAGCCATGATAGTTATATTACCTGTGGTAAGTAGATGGACAGACAGACCGAAGTTTGGTCATTCCTCCGGCTTCCCAGATCCCCTTCATCATTTCCAGGGGTGCCAGTCTTTTCACCAATCACACGGTGCTTGTCTCCAACTTTACACGGACCTTTTTCCGGCCAAATTGCAATTTTATTACAGCTTTGTTTCTGCTTCTTGCCCCTTATCTTTACTGTAGCTATGACTCAAAGCAGCCAGAAGTACCCATGCCACAGTCTGAAGTTGGAGCTACCTAGGTTCCCTCTACTATATCATCTAGTCTGCCACTTTAATGCAGCTTCATACAATCCTTCCTTCTCTTGGAGGTGTGTGCCAGGGATTGAGCTCAGGACCTTATACTTGCGAGGCAGGCACCTAAGCCACTGAACTATTCCCCCTGCCCTCATACAATCTTTGGGCATGAATACAGTGAACAGAGTGAAGAGAAGTTCTTTGCCAGAAGGTAACACGCATGGCCTCCACTACAATTCCCAGGGCATTCGCATTTCCATCTGAAGAGTGCTCAGCTGGGCTTTCACTGTCCAAATTCCTGTCAATATTACTGTCTTCCGAACTCTGACCGAATCACCCAGCAGCTCTACTGCCAGCATTCCTGGACTTCCGCAGCCCCCATTTGCCAGTCTTTCCTCTCACATTAGGTGATATAGATGTTTGAGAACACACATGCGATAGTCCTGTATTCTGTGATGAATCTTTAGTTTATCACGAGAAATTTGCTCTGCCCTTATTCAGGTTCCCTGAATGAAGGACTGTTCTCGGTTGGGGCTGTGTCCTGTTTGTCCAGCGGCTGACACAGGAGCTGTTAGCAGAGCTCCAGACCACCGTGGGCCACTGGTGTCTCAGATCCCTAAATACCTTGCGTGTGATAGAAGTTAAACAGGAAGATTATCTGACTACTAGCAGGAAATAGTTGAACAAACTTAGAGGACATTATATAGAACAATGCTTCATGCTTTAAAAGACTGTTAACAAAATACACGCGACTTAATTGAGAAACTCTACGGCTGTACATTCTGCTGCCTGCTGCTCTCAGAATAGTGTTCTTTTTCTATCTCAGATGAGCTAAGATTTATCAAATACTGGCATTGTCCCAGTCAGGCACTTTAGGGCAAGTCCCTTATGCTCCATGCTCGGGAGTTTAGCTTGAACTCAGAGTAGAGGCATCATGAACTTTCCCCGATTCCCGTTCCACATAAGTATGCATCCAGTCTCTGCTGTACGAGGATGATTGACAACAGCTTGTACTTTGCTAGGGATGAACGGAGACGAGGAAACACAGACACGGAAAGGCTGAAGGCTCCAAAGCTTGGTCAACCGAGGCCAGAAAGTCCTGGACAGTGCGGTGGTGGCCTTGTGGACAATGCATATTCAGGACCCACAATTAAGGTCCGCATGATAGCTACCAAACTGGAGAGGGTAAGGGATGGAAACTGTGACTTCTCAGAGGCAATGCTTCCAATTTGAGTCGCTAGGAGTTGATTCGTGCCACAGGAAAAAGAAATGCTGGGCAGAGCTATGGAAAGGGCTCGGGCTTCCAGCCAGGAGTTGCATGTTCTTAGTCTGAGGCAGATCACGTGGTCTCCCTTGTGGCTATGGACCGTTTCCAGGGCTCCGTGCTGCCCTGGCACAGGAGAATCCCAGGACCAGTCTTTTTCCATATATATATATGCACCCCAGCCAGAATAAAAATTCACCACTGTCCTTATTAATTTTGGATATCTCCGTGTGGTCACTTGCCACGTCCTGGCGGCTCCATCTCAGAAGCGTTTTGGGCTCCTCTGTCGCTCCCGTCACCCTCTGCGCCTAGAGCAGCTTCCTGATCTCGCTCTCCACCTGCTTCTCCAAGCAGAAGTTGAGGTCTGACGTCCAAATCAGATCGCACCATTCCTCGGAGGCAAACCTTTGGCAGCTTCCCGCTTCAGACAGGATGGCAGTCAGCGCTCGCTTGCTGCGTGCTGTCTGCCCGCTTCGCTCTCCTCTGTACTCTGCTCTGGCTCCTCGGCTCTGCTCTGCTCCGGCGCGCGTCACCTCCAGCAACCACTTATTTCGCACAAGCCACGCTACGAGTTCCACCCCGCCTGGGGTCTACGCTGTGGCCCTGCCTCTGCCTTCCCGTTCCACACTGACCACTGGCGGCTCACTGAGGCCTGCGCGCTCAGCCCTACTGGAACTTGTCGGAGTTGGAGTTCCTGGCCTTCCAGTCAAAGCGATCATTATCGATCTCCACACCGTTAGTTTTATTTATTTATTTATTTTTCGGTTGATCCTTTTAATTGATAACATTTTTTCTTTTTATGCACCGCATGTGCCAGTTGGAGGGTTGGGTTCAGCAAGATCAGGCACCTCAGGTCTTTGCTA
Organism: Myocastor coypus; assembly: GCA_004027025.1. Taxonomy (NCBI): domain Eukaryota; kingdom Metazoa; phylum Chordata; class Mammalia; order Rodentia; family Myocastoridae; genus Myocastor; species Myocastor coypus. Next base: position 203,937 of record PVJA010000062.1, on the reverse strand, counting down.
TTCTTGCTTTGAGAAAGAAGTGTTTACCCCAGAGGTAGCGTTTCACCAATAGCTGCTGAGTGCGTGTGTGGTATGGTGCATGACTAGGACAAACTTAACTGAAAAAAAGAAAAAAAAGATGTGGAACAGTTATCTGGAGGCTTTTTTTTTTTTTTGTCTTTTTGAGACAGGGTCTCAGTATGCAGTTCAGGCTGGCCTTGAGCTCACTTTTGTAGCCGAGGCTGGTCTTGAACTCGCACCGATCCTCCTGCCTCAGCCTCCCAAGTGCTGGGATTACAGGCGTGAGCCACCACGCCCACTCATTTCACATGCCTGTACTGACTTCCAGTCATGGAGGGCCCTCCCAGCCGGAACAACGCAAACTACACAAGGTAAAAGCAACCATGGTGTGGTGCGCTGGGGTGGGTCAGCCCCAAACACATTTCTCCCTGACAGTATTCCCTGCTAAATATCTCTGCTGTGCCGAGTACCGTCTAATTTTCCCAGTGACACAGTGAGTGAAGAAACCCAGCCCTGGTTTCCTATCCTCGGGGGACCAAATTGCGCTTACTGAGCCCACACCCGACCACTTGCCCTACCTCATCCTCTCCTCGGACAGCCCCAGAGACGCTCTTCTCTTGGCGTGCGCGAATCTTCCACATCTTTAGCGTTTGCCATGCCAGATCCACAGTAGAGAGTTTTGAAACACTGCCAGCGGAAGACCCTAACGGTGCCTGGCCTCGGCCTGCGGCTCGCCCGCTACGCTGCCCGCTGCACTGCCTGCTGCGCTGCCTGCTGCCCTGTCTGCTGCGCGTGGCGTCCTTGCTCGCGGCCTGGTGCATTGGAGCTGTGCAGACTGCTTTGCTAGGACGCTGAGCAGTGCTTGGATGCAGGAGAGGACTGGCTTCCTACCCCGTGTGCTAGTCGGAGGGCGGAGGTTCTCAAAGGCTCTCCCCAGAAGCTCTCCAGGTTGAGTCTCTGAAGGAGAATACTCGTTTCCAAGGAGACGTAAAGGTGGAGAAAGTTCCTGAAATTTAGGAAGAAGCGTATGCTAACTGTCAGAGACACAGAAGCATACGGACTTCAGCGTTCGTGAGTGAAGCACGCTGTCCACCGAGACCTGAAGAGCAGTGGTCGCGTTGCAGCACACCTTGGCTGGCATGCTGGAACCCTGGGGTGGACCGGAAGGAGCTGCAGAGACTGCACGCCGCCGTCCATTAGCAATGCACGCTGTCACCCTGTCCGTGGGCTGAAAGGTGGAACGCGGCCAGGGGATGAAGGGAGGAAGGGAACTGACTCATGGGGTGAGAGCGTTAGGCGAAGCTGGCACCTCGGGAGTGAGCAGAGGCCCTCTGAGGTTTCAGTGGGAATAGCGAAGGTGAGGTGACTTGCAAGGAAAATCTGGCCAGCTGATGCTGCCATCTCCGGGTCTGGTGGAGGTCGACCGGCCCCCAGCTCATCCCACAGAATGTGTCCAGGAGCTTTGTGGGTTCTGTGTCCTCCTGTATACTTCTCACAGTGCTGTACATCTTTCAGAGTAACCAATAGTTAGTGGAATGACATACGTGCTAACCAGCCGATGATACTTTCTGGTTTTTATTTTATTTTATTGGTTTCTAAACACGTATACCATCAAATAATGTTTGGAACATAGAATTGCTTTGTCACATATTTTTACATGGAATCTCAGTCAACTTGAAAAGCATATTTTAGTGTTAAATATTTTAGAGAAAAATGAAGATACAAATCTTAGAAACTATCAACATTTGGGATAAAGTACCAAACAACTTGTAATTATATGGGCAATAATGTGAATTACTCTGAGAGCAGATAGAAGATGCTGCAGTCAGCTATAACTTGGCTTAGCCTTTGAACAAAATTTATATTTCTTCCACAGCCTGGCTGGTGACATTACTCAACCTATAAATGGCAGACTAAGTCACAGAGGGACTGAAGATTACCCGGTGGATCCTGTAAAAGCCTGAGAAGGAAATCTGCAATTAGCAGCACGGATGCCTCAGAGTCACGTAATATAAAAATTTAAGATGATTTATGGGCGGACAATGGGGCTTTAATAATCTCTAGGGCTTTCAGAAACACACATTCAATCAGGGCTTCGGCTTATGGTGAGATGATAAACACTAAGCCAGGATAGTTAGGCGAATGACGGAGAGGCCCACGAAGGCAACGCTTTGCAGTTAAAAATCAGTCAGCCCTGGCCCAGCCTGCACAGGCGCACGGGGCACAGAAGGCCAGCGGTACAGTGGCACACCTTGTGTGCCTCCCTGCGTCCCTGTGTCTCACTACTCATGCAGCGTATCACTGTCACTCTGGCTCCACTGGGTAGCAGCATTTCCTTCAGCATATTTAAGGAAAGGAAAATAGAGCCACTAGATGCCAACATGTTTTGAGTTCAATCTTTAACAACTGGAGCAAAAATCGTTGAGTTTATGGTTGGCGATGTGAAAAATTTGCTAGTCTTACTGGTAAGCCTTTAAACATTCAAATAAACCATGAACCCTTCTAAGTGGCTCTCCGTAGCAACCTCGCAGCCCACCCCAGGGCTCCGAGCGCTGCGTGCTGAGCTGTGCTAGCTGTCATTGCGTATTACCATACACAGTGACCTTATTTCTGCATGTGATTGCTTTTTAAACAGGAACATGTTGTACAAGGTAAATAACTGTCATCTTTATAAATATATCTCATACATGTGAGGACAAATTAAATACCAACAGGTATCAGCGATTGAACTGTAATCTTAATTGCTTTCTGAGAAATCTGTGACATTTCGTTGGTAGTGCAGAAAAGTCGAGGAAGACATTAGCTATACATATATTGGAACAGACAGAATTAGCACTTCCTGAGAGCACCTGCTTTATAAATATCTCATTGGATTCATGTAACATTTGTAAATCAAGACCAAATGCTATTGGTTGGGAGATGTGGCTTTGGCTGAGCTATTTGTCAAGATATCCTGGAGAGATAGCTGAAGACACCCTAGAGGTTGTTGGTATAGACATAATGGAGCGGACCGGGGGTGGACAGTGCCTTGGGACATGGTAGGAGGGAAGGCATTAGGTGCTGGTAAGGGAGCCACAATCTGGAGCCACAGCCGTTCCATCATTGGCTGCTCTCGAGAAACTTTGCCAGCTGGCAGGCAAAAATGCTCATTGCTCTTCTTTTATATGTTAAGCACTAGTGGTTATTTTCTAAGCACTTCTTGTGCTGCTCAGACTTATTTGAAATTTTATATGGTCCTGATTATGTGGGGGAATACCCATACATTTGGTGAGTGTTCTTAAACTTGTTTATTCTTAGGAAACTCTTGTTACGAATCAAGGAAAATGTACTATGGGTAGCTTTTGCATATTCCGTTTTCTACCTGAGTAAAGAAGTGAACAGAAAAGATTGTCAAAGCTCTTTGGGGAAAATTTTAGTGCTGTACTATTAGCTGTTGTGTGTGCCTTGAAAACTTAACAGAAACGCAGTTATCAGAACCTTTTGTATGGAAAGGGGCGAAGGCTCCTCTATTGAGTCAGATCTGTCCCAGTAATGCACTGACGGGAAAACTGCATGGCTTCTCTTCTTTATTCACGTAGGGACTCTTTTTCTAAGAAACAATTCCTCTGCCTTTTGAAGTAGATTGAAATTGATGAAATAAAACTCTGGAGGAGACCTGGAATTTCCCTTGAATATTATTGAATTCAAGCTTCTTTTCAGAATACAGAACTGGATTTGATATCTGAAATAAAGATCTTTCTAAGAAAGCTATAAGCTCTTTTCAGATTCAACAAGCTCTTTTTCCTCCATGCTGTTTCAGATGTAACATCGAAAAGCCGAAAGTCAACTTGAGCTGGGTGGAACTCCACAAAAAGGATGTGTTCCTTTTTCAGTTTATCACCTCCGTTGCAACCTCGGTTCTGCTTACAACAATAAAGACGTCGCTGGCCTACGGCGCCTTCCTTCTGTACCAGGCAGAAGGGGGTCTCTCAGGAATGTAGGTGTGGCTCAGTCGGGGTTACTTGCAGACTGGCTATTTTATCAGTGGGGCACTTGGTCTTTGGAATTCATGTATGATTTCTCTGAGGTCTAGGAACCAGTGGCTATATTCTTCCGTGTCTCTTTTTCTCACCACCTAGACTGACATCCACAACATCAATCGTTGGCATTATAAATCAACAGGAACCATGCTAGCCGATTTCTCTGCATGTAGTACTTACTGGATACTTTCCTTATATGTGGGGAATTTCTTGCATAATGAGCTTTGTCTGTCTAGGACAAAAGCCAGAAACTTGCGTTTGCACTTCTTCTTTGCAGTTAAGACACCGTGGTATGATGCAGGCCATGCCGCCCAGACATCCCTGGAGAGCTCAGGGAGAGTGAGATAAAGGAGGCAGGCGAAGGCAAGAGACATCTTGGCATGGCTGGCAGATGGCGGTGGAGTGCATGGGCCCATGGGGCAGGTGCCAGTGTCTGCAGGGCTGCAGCAGTGCTGGCATTGGCCACCAAGAGAAGAGCTTCCACTCAGAGGCAGTGTGTTCTTCTCCAGCCTGTCACAGTGGTGAGCTTGGGTCCCATTCCTGATGCTGTGACCTCTAGCCCTGAGTCTCTTTTCTGTGTTGCCTGTGAGCTACCTAGCAGCCTTTTACCTGCATTTCCAGCCTCATGGACTAAGAGGAATGAGTCGATTGTAACCAAGCCCTTGGCTACCCCACCTTTCTAGAGTAGCAGAAAGTTCATCAGACCCTCATGAACATAGCCAGTAACAAACAGAAGGTACTTCCAGGCTTTGGGTCCTATCTTACTGCACTTATTTTAGTTTTCTGCTGTTTTTAAAGAACAGAATCTTGAAGTTCAGATTTGGAGTCAACAGGTCAAGGTCCAACACTTTGGTGCTTTTGGATAAGCTGTCTCTTTTGTCTCAAGAGCTTCAACTGCATATGAAGTTGGCAGCGTTGCCAAAGAAAGGCACAGCATGTCCTAGGTCTGGAGCATATTTGTATTAAAATAATTTATGAAATTCAAATTTAAATGGACCTCCTGCATTTTATCTGACAAAATCAGACACAGGGCGTGAGAAGGAAATGGTAATGAAGGCCAGGGTTCCTGCAGGCCTGCAGCAGTGGGATCTGCATGGATGTCTGAAGTTAAATATCCAGTTATCAGCAAGAGGTTGTTACGGTCACACTGAGGTCCAAAGAGGTTAATAACTTGCTTGAGGTTACGGATATTTAACTCAGAAAGATTAAAATATTTGACAAAAGAGATAATGATTATTTTGAACTGCTAGTTTATTTCAAAATAACTTAGTGCGTGTAAGACAGGCCAGACTGAAAATGAAGTCCCTCCGAAGTATCATTTCTGTGAACGTGTGTCTCTGTCGGTGAGAGCAATTTTGGATAGTACATTTGGATATGTGTCTCGGTGTTTAAAATAGGACCATTTTGTGGAATTTAGGCCAGATATTCAAGCTTTATTGCAGAAAGTCTGGTTTGAATCTCTTTTTGGTTATTACCATGGGTAGTATAAAAAAACACACGCAGAAAGACCAGGCCTCAGAAGAACAGATTTTATATATCATGCAGACCTGCTGAAAAACATTTTTCCAGTGGCACAGCAATTTAATGGCCATCGCTTGAGAGTGGCTGCAAGTTCTGCATTCACAACTGACCTGCACCTCTGCAGCTTACAGAGAGAGTCAGAGAGGCAGGTGAGAGCCGGCTTAGCCGGAAAAGGGAAATGGTGCATGATAGTGCTTCTGAAACCCATGCCCACCTCTCTGCTCGCACTTTTGCTTGCCGAAGCCCACTGTCCCTATTACATTCCAGGTTCGTGAGCTGCAGGATGGCACTGTATTACAGCTACGTGTAGGGGAAAAGGTCATCGCAAGCAGCCATAAAGACCCCACAACATCGCTAGGCTTTCGTGGAAACCTGGAAAGGGAGAAGCATGGGGAAAGGCTAAGAAGCCTCCTGTTGGGTGCACGGTGCCAACTGATGCATGAAAAAAGTTCGATGATGACAAACATGGCAATACTAGCCAGCCGGTGCTAGCCAAAGCTTAAAGAAGAGCCCTTAGAGGCCAGATTTATTTTATTCTTTTTTTTTTAAGAAATTGCTTTTATTGCCCAAGACAAAAGGACAGAGGACTCTTTTCATGTGAAGTGTATATGCGTGCTGGGGGAGTGGCAGCTGGACAGAGACCCCTAGTGCCCTGCTTCCGTCTCTCGCAGGCTCTGTGGGCTGGAGAGCAGCTGCGGCACTCTGTCACCATCTCTGAGCAGCCGTGGGTTCCCTTTCAGAGCTCATCTTCCAGGAAGGCTGATAGCCTTGACTGAGCTCTGGAAAGCATGTAATTGTGGCTGTCATAACAAAGCCCTGAAGGAACGCTCCAGTCTGCAAGCCTGCCTGGCTTGTGACAGGGTAGCCAGCTCACTCTACTGCGCTGTCATAGACCTGCCCCATCATCCCGCGCAGTGCTGGCTGCGATGGTACAAGGCCGCCTTCCTCTCCACTGCTGCACGTGCTCGGCTGGCATTCCTCAGTTCTTCACGCCGGTGACACCTCCACCTTCGCAGGGCTGTCATTGACGTGTGCTATAGAGGCACTTTGCAGTAAAGCCACGCAGGGAACTCCTACTTTCTCTCATGCCATGTACAGCCCCAGAGTTTATGTAGAATATAGAAAGACAAAGCAATAGATACGGATGCAAAGACAGTGAGAGAGATTCGCAAGCAGATAAGAGAGTGTGTGGCCACGACTGCTGGTCATCACGGCCCCAGAATGAAGAAAGACAGCAGATGGGTTGGGTCGGTGCGGGTAGGAAGGGCTGTGGCAGGACCACCTGCAGGGAGGAAGCCAAATACAGGTCCGCTGGGCACACTCACTTGGCACTTTTATTTAGTGCAACCTGAGGTTCAGATCCAGAGCTGCTCTGAGCCAACACGAGATTTGGCTCTGGTTTCCCACCTGACTGCAGGGCAAGGCAGTGGCTCCCAGCGTGTGCTCTGAGGGTTCCACAGGGCACCACGTGCATGCAGGGCCCGTGGCACATGGGCTACCCAGAGTGTCCAAATTGTCCCCTCCCATGACTACTATGGTGTAGTAGTTGATACATTGTGTCACCTTAAAGAAGCTTGTCTAGATGGGCTCAGTTGTTTCCAGGCTGTGGGGGCCCTATCCTACAGCATGCAGAGGGCCTGCCCTGGGATGTGACTGGTTCCAGCATAGGGCTACATGGGCGACCCCAGAGTGACTCAGCACAAAAAGCGTGTGAAAAGAGTTGAGGAAGACTGCACGATCAGCCCAGCCTGGCCCTGTCCTGGCTGCTTCCTTGGAGAAGTCCTCGTTTTTGGAGGAGCTCTGCACCTGCACAGAATTTGAAAGAGAGAGGCCTGGTGGATGCCGTAGCTGTTGCTCCTCCTCCGCTCTTCATTGTTTTCTGCTGTCTTAGAGCCAGCGGGGTATGACCTGAAACCTCCATGAACTGTGAGCTGAATAAACCTTTCCTTCCTTCATTTTGAGTGTCAGGTATTTGTCTCAGCAATGAGTAAAAAGTAACTAAGCCAAATGGGAACCCATGCAAGGTATGTATCAATTAGAATGATGGACTGGATGCAGACGAAGAGGACAAAATCCAGTTGACTCCCATTAAGACCTATTCGAAAGAGAGCATAAGCATTTGGACAGTGGTCCTTTTCCCTGTTTTGGAAAATATGGTTGTCTTTAATAAATGCTGTTTGGGTTTATGTTGAGATGTAATCATTTTTAGTGATATATTTTACAGTATTATGTATTTTCCAGATACTTAGTTTTAATTTGTTTTTTATCTTTTTTTTTTTTTTTTTTTTTTTTTGAGACAGGGTCTTGCTATGCAGTTGAGGCTGGCCTTGAGCTCACTTTTGTAGCCCAGGCTGGTCTCGAACTCACACCAATCCTCCTGCCTCAGCCTCCCGAGTGCTAGGATTACAGGCGTGAGCCACCACACCCGGCGTTTTAATTTGTTATTATAAATATTTCTAGATATAATCCACATAGACAAAAATGTTTAGGGTGTCCAGCAATTTTGAAGAGTAAAATGTTGGAATGTTACTGTTCTGCGGTGATCGTCCATGGGTAAAAGTCAAGATTGTTTGCCAAGAGGAAGCTATGTGCCTGGCCAGAGTACCAGAGTATATGATTCTAGTCTTGTATTTAATGTTTACATATACATGTATTGAGTCAGTTATATAAGTACATGATATATATATATATATATATATATATATATATGCATAATATGCATATTTAATGAAGCTCAATTTTTCAGTATAAGCTTGATTTCTGCAGCCAACAATATCCTACTGCTTTTTCCTCTCTTTCAATAGACATTGCTGCATATTTATTTCTGATTACTGGTCCCATTGATTTGAATTTGCAAACTCATGTAGGCCAGGGAACCTTAGTTTCCCAAGTTGGATACATGTGGATAACCAGGCATATGTGACCTCATGGGATAGTTTAGAGGCTAAACTCAAACAACAGATGTCACAGATATGAATAAATCGAGCACAGTGTGATCATACAATTAACTGAAAGTAACAAGCGTTACTATCATTGGTATCATGGTCACATCAATTAAGTTTGAACACACGATTCAGAAAGGCCAAGTGGTGCAGAGGAGGGTCACACCACTGCTGCGAATTCCCAGTGTCTTTTGCTATAGGTTTTGCAGCAGGTTTTTGGTTTTTTTCCTTTGTCGGTAGAGCTCAGAAGAATTTGTTGACATAAACGAGAGCTGTAAATAAGCTAAAATGAGGACTTCCAATGGATACAGATCCTAAGGCCAGGGGCGTCAGATGTGGATATGGCCTTCTTTGCCACCAAAAAGGTAGAAAACATGAATAAGTCACTCCATCTTCCATAGCTATTTCCTTCATCTGCAAACTGTGTTTACTGGGAAAGAGCATTTCTACAGTCTTTTACAGCATCGTGACTGCATAAGGAATATATCATCTTCCTCAAACAGCATGCTTTGTGCTTTTCAGAAATGTTCCGCACTGTCTGCAAATGTAGGCTGCCTCTGGAAATTGCCACAGCACAGCAAGTTGATATAATTTTGGACGTTCAGATCTAGTAAGAAAGCTCCACCACGTGATGAATGTCTTCAATCGCCTGCGTAGCACGTGCAGCAGCACGTTACTCATCCTGTACTGTTCGGGAAGAGTGTTTCCTAGGTGAAACCTTTCCTAACAGCTGACACATGCCACTTGAAGAACCATACGTCTGTTTGCGTTACTTCTTATGGACTTACTTCTCAACAACATGTCCTGTGTTTTTATCTCCTTTAAAGCTGAAGTTACAAGGAAACATGAATTCTTCTTCACGGCTCAGGTCTTGAGAGCTCTGCACTGTCCAAGGGCTTTTTTTTATTCAACAAAATGAATGGGCCACAGACAGTGTGTGCTTGATTTATGGTCCGCTAATTGGGCTGCTAGTTTCAGCAACAACAGCCAATCATGAAAAATGTCAAATAGAGAATGAATCAATTTTTAAAAAAATACACAAACTTTGGTTACTAAACCAAATTAAACCTTACTAAATTAAAATCACAGGCATGCCAGATTCTTTTTGATTTTTAAAACCTTAATGACAAACTTATGTAATTGTTAACATAAAGTTCATTATGAGTACATAAACACATCTTGTAAAGTTAGTAGTTATCTAAAACAGGTAAACCTACAAACTTTTAGTTACACCACTCATGGGAAAAGAAGTGTGTAAGTTGGATAGTATTTTCAAAAAAGCCCAGAAAATGTGGAGCACAAAGGAGGCATTGGACTGCTTTGATGTCTATGTGTGTGAAAATGTAGTGTGACTATAATCTTATTTTTTTTTCATACTTCAGAGCGGCTGATATTGAACCAAGGATGACTCAAAAATGATTGATTATGCGCTTGAACTCTTTACTTATGGAAAAATAATTAAGGCTTGAAATACCAGTTTTGAGTTATGGATTTTGGTGGGGCTTCCCAGAGTTAGCAAATGACTAAATTTCTCTTTATTGAAATGAAATATTTTCAGATTTTATTCCCTCAGGATTACATGGTTCAGGGTCTTAGCATTACATATAATTCAGATGAATATTTATCTTAAATCCACTGGGTTCTATTAAATACCTAGGGTGATAACCCAGACGCAAGTGGAAAGGTGGACAGGACGTGCTTGTGCAGGAGTCCTCCTGTGTCTATGGGGCCGCCCTCGTGGAGCTGGACGACTGGGGGTAGAGATGATTTGTAAGGAAGGCGTCTGCTTCGCACTATGCCGGCCATTTCTTGCCATTATTCCCTGAACAATACAGCATAATGACTATTAATCCATCAGTTACACTGAACGGGTGTGGCGGTGCCGAGCAGGGGCGTTGTGTCCTGGGCGGAAGACCAAGGGAAAGAGAAGACAGCCTGGTGCTTCCTGACTGCCATGCCACGCGTCGCCGCGTCTCCGTCCTGCCCCGCTGGCACGTCACCCTGCCTGGGAGCCACCAGCTCTGGACAGGAACCTCTGCGAACTGCGAGACGCAGCGGGCCCTTCATCCTAACCTGCGGGAACTGCAGACTTCGTTCTAGGAGGAGCAAGGCGCTAAGGCCGGGGGGAGTGTAGCCTAGGCCTGGTGCTCGAGGGCCGTGAAGCACTTCGGGCGCTTTTTAGATCGTTTTTTTTTTCTAAATTTCAAATTGCAATAAAAGTAAAGCTGCGAATCTGCACTGTGCTTATAAAAGGCCACCAATGGTGGCGAGTCTCTGAATCATGAGAACTGTTTCCTGAGCGGTGTTGAAGTAAAATCGCAGGCTTCCCTTGTGGCAGGGCCCGGTGTTCCGTGTCCCAGTCTGTGTCCCCGCTTCCCCTTTCCGCGTCACTTCTTTACTGAGCACGCTCAGCGTGGTTTCTGTTGGCTGAACCTGGACAAATCTGTGTGAGGCTAAGAGGACCTCGCATGCTCTGGCAGAGCAGGGAAATTCTGGGAGCGGCCATCTCATCTCAGTTTCGTAGAAGCGACTGCGAGGCTTTCGCGTGTGCGCAGTGAGGATCCTCTTGCTTGGTCTACACACACGGATGTGGAGGTATGGTTGAAGCTGGCTGCTGGACAGCCTGTGTGCCAGCGGACGTGTGCAGCCTTCGGGGCAGGGGGCGGGCGCTTGCTGGGACCGTAAGGCTGTTTTAATCAATTACCTATTCTTGTGGCCTGTTTTTGATCTGCTGCACTATATATATATATATATATATATATATATATATATATATATGTATGTATGTGTGTGTGTGTGTCTGTGTGCGTGTGTGTATGTGTGTGTCTAGCTAGACACGCTGCCCAGCGCTTTCTGGTTTCTGAGGTCTAAGATACAAGTTCTACTACAATGTCTTAATTTGTATTATTTCTGCAGGTTTTATAAGGAGAATAATTTAGTTAATCTTTAAAAAAAATGCACAGGAAAAAATAGTTATTTAAATTTTTTTTTTTTTTTCCAGATAGCCATCAGTTATATAAGACCCGTTAGTTAGGGTGCTTGCTGGCAGTTAGACATTGCTATATATTTGATGGACCTTTTGTCTAAGAAAGTAACTTCACGCTTGGGCATCGCTTGTCTGTAGTCCCCCTCTCTCATTTCAGAAATTACTTCCCTGTCCTACGTAAATAGAGCTCTTGTCCTGATGGAGCACAGGTACTGTACCTAACAGCTTTTGCCCATCTGGTTCTGCGTGCAGCCAGGCACAGCTCACCGCCCAGGCTGCAGCGCCTCGGGCGACCTGGCCCTCAGCTGCTCCTCTGGGTCCGTGGCCCAGCCTGTCTGCAACTGGAGGCCTCCTGACTCAAGCTGCTGACCCGGGTCCCAGCTCCAGGTCTCTTAAGAGGCACCGATATTCACGCTCAGGCAAGCAGCACCAGCCGATCTGGGTCGTGCTGCTCAAATGGATTTTCTGCAAACGTGGGAGAGGCCTAGATGCGTTTGCTTCGGATTTCCGTGTTCAGAACGACTTTGCCGCGCTCCTGCTTGCCGCTCTGTGCCCAAGAACCCCTGCACAGCCGCGGCTTGCTCGTGACCCCTGCCTTCCCTAGACTACTTACTCTGCATCCATTTCCCTGACGTCTGTTGTGTGCCTCCTATGGATGAGGTATTTTGGAAAAACAGTGCACACCAAGGATGTGAGGCTTATTTTTACGACACTGAAGCTGGACCCCAGACCTCCACGGTAAGCGACATCTCTCGTCATTTCTCAGCCTTTGTCTTCAGACGGGCTCTGGCTGCTCTGCTGGCTGGCTCAGGCTGGCCTCAGTTCGCAGTCCTCCAGTCTGCGCTCCCCAGAGGGCAGCGCCGCGGATGCATGACCCGCTTGCTGAGACACGTGTGGTAACTACAGAAGATTTTAACGTCAAGCAAGCTTTTCCTAAGGTATTTTAAAAATGTGCGTGGAAGTGTCACGGCTGCGTCTTGACGCACTGCCGAAGCCTGCTGAGGGTTCAGAGGTGGCTGGCTGGGCCTGGCGGTGCAATCCTGGCTTCCAGGCGCGTGCTTCCTAAAGTAGTGCGCTGGCTGTTCTGGCACCCCTCGGGCTGTGGATGCCGGGTGTACGCGCTGCAAGGACACGTGGCCTGGGAAGAACGTAAGGGACAGAACGTGGGCTGCTTGCTGCTCGTGCTGCCTTTTGGCTGTCATCAGTGGCTTCTGCTCCGCAGTGTCCCTCTGCAAAGCCACCTTGCCGTGGAGGCAGCTGGCTGTGACCTGACATCCCTGCAGGCCACTAACTGGAGTAACCCTTTCCCCGTTTAACACTGGGTATTGGGCATTTTGCTCAGTGAGGAGAAAAGCGACTAAGACCAACAGCGGGAAGAAGCCCGCAGCTTGCTCCAGGGCCCTCTAGCGGCCACGGGTTTTGGAGCCGTTCCCAGAACAGGACAGGAAAGCCCGTGAAAGCCCTCCAGGCTGGCCTCGCTCTGAGAAATGTACATCTGCATCTCCTGAAAAATGAACCTGCGGCGTAAGTGACTGAATCTATTTGCAGGCAGGGGGAGGGTGACGTGCTTGTAATCTCAGCTGTATGCGAGGCTACCGCAGAAGCGCAGCTAGCCTGAGGGCAGCCCAGGCAGCTTGGTGATCCCTGCATCAAAAGAGAGAACTGTGAAGGCCAGGTGGAGAGGACGGAGCTGACGGGAAAACTCGGCTGCCCTACACACTGTTATCGGTGTCAAACCAATAATATTGCCAGGATCAAGTGTGGAAATTGGCACCTAGAGGCTACCTGAATGAAAATGGAACTGCAGTCTGACAGCACAGGACGGATGAGGGCCCAAAGAGGAGACCCTCACCCAGCCGAAGTCCAGGTCATAGGAGGGCAAACCGAGCGAGAGGCCGCAGAAGCAGAGGCCCCGTGTCGTCAGCAAGACACCAAATCCTCGGCGTCCGGCATTGCTGCGGCCTGAGTCGGAGTGCGCAGAGGAATCCCTTGGGAGGGCCACGCCAGGCCGATGCCTGCCGCCCCCTCTGGCTTCCGGTCCAGATGCACCAGGCCGTGCAGAAGAGGTGTGTGCTGCAGATGGTGGATTGTAGACTGGGAACGGCAGACAGATCAGGTTACGCTTGTTCTCCTACTAAACTGCCCTGAGATTAGCGATAGACGACTTGGTCATCGTTGGCGTTGAGTTTCCTTGACTATAAAATCAGATCATCTGTAGTTCACCTGCTCTAAGACCTAATAAATCTGGCATTTTAATTACTGGCTGCAGTGAACATGGAAGAATATAGGGCTCCTTTTCTTCCTGCAATTGTTTCATGCTGTGCTTTACAACCTTAAATTGAGAGTTTTCATTTTGTTTTATTTTTATCCATTTTAATGAGAAAAAAGATAAAATAACAATTAAACAGTTTCAAAACAAGTTAGTAGGATGGCTACAATAATTAATGCCATGCATATTGTTGTCTTCAGAGGACAAGGTGCAGACCTGATATCTTGTCTAAACAATATTAGTGCAAACTTTTATTGCCAGTGAACTAAGAGAAAGTAGCTATATATCTAGCCTAACTCTCTTATATGTATATAGATATAAGTATAGATATAGATATATAGATGTAGATAAAGATATAGATATATAATCTTTTTAAAGTTTCTAACACTAGGAGAAAATATCATACCATGTCTTATACGTAGATAGTAAGTCAGAGATACAGCATGAATCATAAAACAAAAAATATGATTAACAATATTCACAAAATTAGTTAAGTATTAATTAATTAAAATTTAATTAAACATTTCAAAACAATATTCCAAAATTCAAATCAAATCATGAGTCCAACTTAGAGGCCAGAATGTTGTGTATCATATGGACAAATCTATAATGAATTCAGAGTACTCTCATAGTAGTTGAATAGATTAGTATAGGCAAAGATATCAATTAAGAAAAATTTCCATGGTAGTAAAGAATTACTAAGAATAAAACATAGCATAAATACTGAAATAGCAAATATATGATCAGAACTTCTAACAGTTTGGGGATAGGATATCACACAAAGTCCTAGCATGTCATGGACATGGACAGTGTCCATGATGCTTACTGGTGGCCAGGTGTCATTTCTAGGACAGAGCTACTGCTATTTCCTTGATATCCACCCTGTAGACCTAGACAAAATCGTGATCGATAGGGTGCAGGAGAAGTCCATTTGTAGAATATCCTGATGGACATATTCTGCTGCTATATACAAAGGAATAGTTGAAAGTCTGCTTCTGTATACCTCTTTTTCTTCTATGTTTAATTACTTGCCCTATTTTTTGAGTTCTTTCCATTCTCATTCCTGGAGCTATGATCATTTTGATCCCTCTCTAGAATATCTTTTAGTAAACTCTGCAGGGCTGGCTTATGTCATGAAATTCTTCAGTTGTTCTTTGTCCTGGAAGTATTTCACTTCTCCATTGAACTTGGAAGAGTTTTAGCAGTCTGGGCTGGAATTTTGTTTTCTTGCAAGACTTGAAGTACTTTGTGCCATACTCTCCTTGACTTCATGGTCTGTAAAGAGAAATCTGCCATTATTCTGATGGGTTTTCCTTTAAATTTAATCTGTTTCTTTTCTCTAGTGGGTTTTAGTATACTGTTCCTGTGCTGAATTTCTGGGATCTTGATTATTATATGTCTGGGTGTGTTTTAATTGGGTTGATGTCATTTGGAGTTTTATATGCTTCAGTTACCTGAATGTCAAATTGTTTCCCCATATTTGGGAACCTTTCTGCTATCACTTCTGCCCATATTATTTTTATAACATTTGTACAGACTCCTTTCTCATTGATGCCTATTAGTCTTATGTTGTTCATTTTTGTATCATCTTGAAGATGTTGAATTATTAATTTTTTTTGGCATCCTAGTTGTGATTGAGAGGTCTTTTCTTACCTCTTCACTAGCTGCCATGGTGTCTTTAAGGTCTGAAAATCTATTTTCACTTCATTAAAATGGTTTTGCCAGCTTGTGATTGAAGTTTTAAGTTCCTGTATAGCACTTTGAATTTTCTTCATACATTCCATTATTTTCCTATATTGCTCATTCAAGGATTCCATAATTTTTCTATTCTCTTCTATTTTTTATCATTGTCTTTAGAAGCACTTAGTACTTCTTTTATGGTACTGTTTCTGTTTTTACTTAAGAAATTATCTCTGATCTGATTTCCTCTGTGCCTTTCTGCAATTGTTTCTTTACTTCAGATGCCGTTATTTCAGAGATTTCAGGTGTGTGATTTCCAGTTTCTTCTGTGCTGTTGTCCCCTGCACTTTTCCTGGGTGGCCTTGGGACGTGAGAGTGCATTTTGCTCCTTCTCTTTGTCGTTTTGTACAGCCCTGCCTTCTGTCCTTTGGTATGGAGCTTTGGTAGAGTTCTTACCTTAGCACCAGGTCCGGATCTACCAAGTTTAAACTAGTCTAACTGGGTGTGGCTTGGATCTGGCTGCTGAGCTCCACTTCTTCCTGCTGCAGCCCTTAGAGGGGAACCTGCTGTGCCACTCTGGCAAGATGTTCTGCTCCTGGATCAGCTGGGTGGGTCTTGTCTCTAGTCTCTCTTCAGGGAGTTCTGTGGCCATTTTCCACATTGGGCCTGTCTGATAGATGAAGTCCCACTCACACAGTGGGCCTCGTGCTAGGTCAAAGAATCTCCTGTGGACCCAGGATGGTCTGACTCACATACTGGGCCTGGTGGTTGTGTCAAATCTAAACTGAGAGTTTCAGGAAATTTCCAAGTTTAATTTTAGGTTTGAATACCTGCCATTTCAATCAGAGAGGGCTATGTACAGAAGCCTATCAAAGTATATTAAAAGTAGTGACAAACCAGAAATCATTAGAGAAAGAATTATTTGAATGTATATACTCGATGTCAGTACCTTCTCAATCTATTTTAGTAGAAATAATTTTTTACAACAACAAAAAAATTGTTAAAATTCCTAGGACTGAGCTGACAAGAGAATAGGTCCATCACCACAGCTTTGGAATCTTGACGTCAGACTGGCGAGAGCCATATTTTAGACAGGATTTTGAAAACTGCCTTGTAACTCAGAGTTCTGACAAGACCTTTGCCAGCGCAGCACCAGGCACTCTGGTGCCAGGGAGAAAGACAGTGCATATATGCAAACCAAGAGGGTGTCTCGGTCACATTTCTTAGTGCGGAAGCTAAATATGCAATACACAGTTTCAGGAGGAGCGGTTGCTTCAGATCGTGGTTTGTACAGATTTTGGCTCACTGCTGACTGGCTCCGAAGCAGGGCAGTGGACCAGAGGAGGCACAGTTCGTGGTATGGCAGTGGGAAGCAGGGTGGGAGACAAAGGCAGGAGGCAGAAGCAGAGGGCAATGAAAGGAAGGAGGGAGGGAGACTGACTCTTGCAGTCCCCACTCCAGCGAGCTGCCGCCCCCTTCTGGGTGGCATCTCTGAGCATCCACAATCCACTGATCCAGTCACCGTCCAAAGCCCTGCATATGAGAGCTGGAGGCACTGGGACAACTTTAGATACAAATGTAGCAGAGGATGATGAAAGAGCCCCCCTTCCCAGACTCACCCTCACGTTTCTAAAGGGAACAGCAAAAGGGGCCGCGTCACAACAGGTCCTAGTAAGGATGTGGTGTAATTCAAACCCTCTTACACAATTGGTAAAGTTGTCCAGATATGTGGGAAATTGTGGATGATTCCCAAATGATTCAATGTAGGGTTTTCCCATGACCTAGACATTCCACCCATAAATATATGTTCCAGATAGTTGAAAGATGTTTCTACACAAAAGCTTGTGCCCCGACATATACAGCAGCATTATGCATAATAGCTAAGTGAGTCAAACCAATCAAATGGCCAGCAGATGAACAGATAAACAAAATGTGGCTGGTCCTTAGAGTAGAACATGTTGTGACAAGAATGAATTTGGAAAACCCTGCGCTAAATAAAAGAAGGCAGCCACTCGCGTTCTCATGCAAGCCACAGAAGTGTCCTGAGTAAGGGAATTTATGGATCTGAAAGCTAGGTTACTGGCTACTTGGGGCGAGCAGGGTTTAGGAGAACATGGGAGTAGCTAAATGATACGGGGCTTCTCCTTCTCCTTCTCCTTCGCAGGACCAGGATTTGAACTCTTGACCTTGCACTTGCCAGGCAGGCACTTGTGCCTCAGAGCTATCTCCCTGGCCCTGACACGAGGCTTCTTCATGAAGAGATGAGATATTGTAAAACTGAGGATGATTGTGGTTTCGCATATTTGAAATTACAATAGAAACCTTTGAATTCTACAGAATAAATTAGTGGATAGCATGATGATGGATTATCAGACTAGATAACAGTTGTAGAACTGTTGGGCTAGATAACAGCTATAGTAAAAGCTTTATGTATTTGTTCGCTTATTTATTTATTTTGGTCTTTTTGAGACAGGGTCTTGCTGTGTGGTTCGGGTTGGCCTTGAGCTCACTTTTGTAGGCTGGCCTCAACCTTGCACTGACCGTCCCGCTTCAGCCTCCCAAGTGCTGGGATTACAGGTGTGCACCACCACGCCAGGCTTAGTAAAAGCTTTAAATGTGATAAGAGTGGGCATCTTTGCTTCATTCCTAACTTTAGGGGAAAAGCATTAGTAATTCACTGACAGACAATGAAACTATTGCAGAAAGCAAACCTTCTGCACAAAATATATGACTTTAGGTATAATTTTCTATAACTTTTTTGGTAAATTCTATTACACATTAAAGACAAAGAAATTCAAATTTTCAAAACAATATTGTAAAAGAACAGATGAGTAGGGACATACCAACCACCTCACCCTTGGAGAACATATCACCCATGTGTGAAAGGACAAATTCGATGCTATATGCTACAAGGAAATAAAATTCTAGATCAATGTCTTTTATTAGCCTCGTTGCAAAAATATTGTTTAAAATTTTGCAAATCTAATTGTACAATCTATAAGTAACATAGTAAGCATGGAAAATGAAATTTGTCAGGGGAATGCATTTAGATTAATATTCAAAAATGGATCATTGACTTCACTATAATGGCAAATGCAAAAAACAAAGCAATGCTATTCCAATTGGTGCACACAAATAATTGATGAAATCCAATATCCAATTATTGGAAGGAATGCTACTAGCAACCAAGGGCTGGTGGGTACTGTCTCAATCTGAAATACATGATCTTCATGAACCCGACAGCCATCATATCTGTCAGTGAATTACTAATGCTTTGCCCCTAAAATTAGGAATGAAGCAAAGATATCCACTTTTATCACATTTAAATGTTTTACTATAGCTGTTATCCAGTCCAGCCGTTAAGAATAACAAAGCCCTGATATACTGGAAAGAAAGAGGTAAAAACCGTCTGCATTTGTGAGTGACATTACCACACAGAAAGCCATAGAGAATCCACAAGGTGGCTGAAACTACCCGGCAAAGTTGCTACCTAAAAACAAAACAAAACAAAACAAAAACACATAAGGATTTCAAGACTTACCTGTTGCTGTGTAATAAATTATTCCAAAAAGTATTTACTGGAACAATAAATGTTTGTTCGCTAACATCTCGGTAGGGGTTGGCCTATGACCCACCATCCTTCCTGAGCACACACTCGGACACCCACACAGGACACAGGCCTCGGAATGCTGGATGAGGAGGCAGCTGCCTGCGAGGGGCAGTGTGCTGCTGTTGGTGTGACCCAGATCCTAGCTACCCCGGATCCTCAGGGTCCTTCTTTCTTGCTCAGTGTGATCTGGAGTCTTCCATGTGATCTTGCTATTACACGTACTCTACAGTGTAGCTCGTCACGGGACCACTGACTTGTCTCAGAGTGCAGGTTCCAAAAGAGAGTGAGACGACTTTGAAAATACACTCTTGGAAGTAATACTCCATCAGTTTTCTAGATTTTCTGCCTTAAAATTGAGCCAATATAACCCACCGGCATACAAAGTCATAAAAACCCAGAGGTACATGATCTGCTGCTAACTGCAAAAATGGATTTCATTTCTTTACTCAGATAACAAGCAATTGGCAAATGACATCAACAATCGCTATTCACAAGAGTGCTAAGAATTATGAAATGTGTAGGAATAACTTAGGTGAACCAAAGTTTATACACTGAAAACTACTAGATATTGTTGAGAGAAATTAAGAGACCGACATAAATGCCATTCATCCCATCCTACATTCAGAGATCAGATTAAATATATTAAAAATGAATTCTTCACTAGTGATCTATGGCTTCAAGACAATTCATGCTGAACCTCAGGGGATCATGTGATAATTCAAAGCTTACATTAGAAGTCCTAAGGAAATGCACAAGATCTCAAAGGCTGAAAAAGCTTTTGAAAAAGAAGAATGCCAGCACTTGTATTGCTTGGCTTCAAGACTCAATAGAAGACTATAAATGTCAAGAAAGTGTGGTAAAGGCTTAATCGTACAACATGTATGTCGGTGGCATAGGGAACAGGTGTAGAAAGAGACGCCATGTATTTGGCCACTTTATTTTCAAGAGTGCTGTCACAAAGAGTCCACGGGGAGGCCCCTTGCAGTGAGGCCTGCTGCACCTTAGACCCACGCATGAGCTGTCAAGCAAACCCTTCCCTCACACCGTGCACACGGGTCCATTCCAAATGGCGAGATGTTTGAGCCTAACATGTGACACATGGAGCAGAAAAGACGAGAAAGCAAACCAGGAATTCTTTGTAAAATCAGTATTACTTAGATGGAACTCAAACATCATGAATAATATATGAAAGGAAATTATGGATTTATAAAAATGAAAAATAGTTGGTATTCAAAGACACTTGTTGATTAAAGGAAAATGTAAGCCACAGGTTGGGAAAAAATAGTTATAAATGAAAATAGGAGCCATAGACTGGCAGAAAATATTTATAAAACATGTCAGAAAATGTATTGCCCTGAGGTTATAGCTTTTAAAAACTTGAAAACTCACTACTAGGAAAAAAGAAAAAAAAAAAAACCAACTAAAGCAAGACAGAATAGGAAAATGTCTCCTCAATTAGAAACTGCTGCAAGCTCACCAGAATGGCTAAAATTTAAAAAGACTAAGCCTACTAATGACTGGCAAAGATGGGCAGGAGCTGGATTTTTACAATTTCGCTGTGAATATAAATGAATAGAGCTATTTTGGAGAGCAATTGACAGTGTCTTCACAAGTCAACCTATACTATTGTACAACTGATACACAGACATTTAAGAAAACACGCACAGCATCCACCAAAGACTTGTACCCAACCATGCGTGGGACCATCAGGCATGACAAACCTGCCACTGGTAAAGTGTCAGTAAGCAGGACAAATGAAGGTACTCCGGTGTATTCGTGCAATGAAGAAACACTTAGTAAATGAGAAGACATTGCCGGTCTCTTCATGAATGTGAGTGAACTTCAAGGTGGAGGAGCGGGGTGCCAGGAGGGGCTACCGTGGGCGCCTCAAGGTCACACAGCAAAGGGAAATAAACCGGACAGCACTGAGATCACGAAAATCAGACTTAAAGCTCACTTTATCTTTCTTGCATGAGACAAGCCAAATATAAATAAAATTCAGGGGCCGGCAAGATAGCTGAGTGAACTAAAGTGCCTGCTGAGGCAGATTGCAGCAGCCAGAATTCGATTCCTGGCAAGCTGAGCTGGCCCCACTCAGGGGTGCGCTGAGACAACCATTGAGACCAGGCATGGTGGCGTGTGCCTGTAATCCCAGCACTGGGGAGGCTGAAAATAGGAGGGTCACTAGTAGTGAGACCCTGTGGACCCTATAGATCCTGTACCAAATACATAAAAAAAAATAGGCTGTTCAAAATGGTAACTTTAAAGTCTAAATATCTTTCACTGCAGAGGTATCTATTCAGACTCGGTGTGCTGGAGCACACTACAAGTGTAGAGTGTACTCTACAAACAATAGAAAGCACTAAGGGAAAGGAGGTGAGGCGGAGGGGGAAACACTGCAGAAAGGCACATATCCCCAAGGTGACCTCTGCATGCTGGGCTCTGGACAGCAGAGAGGGCACAAGGAACTCCAGAGCGGAGGCTGCAGCCAGGGCCGCAGCTCAGCTCTGCATGACCGTGGGCCTCTTCGCAGAGACTGTGGAGAGTCTGATTAGCGGAAACACCCACCTTCGCGTCACCCACCAGGACCCGGAGGTCGAGGGCATCTGTCCATCCATTCCTCTGTTCTGTTACAGCCATAGCAGGAGGTGCACACAAGTGAGAGGCCTGGGAACCGGAAGTTTCTTTTTGGTTTCATAAATCTCTTCACAATGAGGGCTTCTAGAAGCAAGGTGACCATATGACTTGTTATTTAAGCCAGGACTGTGCAGGAACAACTGCTAGACATAAAGATGCTTTCTAGGTAACAGGACTGTCTGGCACATTACCGGAAAAAGTATATTAGTGGACTGACTTGAAAAGGTATTTGATAGGACATTAAAAGGCAAAAGAACTTTAGCTTCCTCCTCCTCCTCCTCATCCTCCTTTTCTTCTTCTCCTTCTTCTTCATCTCCTCCTTCTGCTCCTGCTCCTTTTCTCCCTCTCCTTCTCTTCCTCCTCCTCCTCCTCGTTCTCGTTCTTCCCATCCTCTTCCTCCTCCTCTTCTTCCTCCTGCTCTTTTGTTTCCTTCCATAATTCTACTTGCTCTGAACCAGGAAACACATTTCCACAGTTGGCTTCTAGTAACGGGAAGCCTCCATTCCTCTCATCTCAGTTTTTGTACCTTTGTCTCCGCTCTTGAGGATCAATGTGTCTGTGACCCATCTTCATTCCCTCTAGGATACACAGAACAGGAAACGCTGCAGAAACACAGCAGACGTCTCCTCAGATTCAGCAAGTCTCTGACTATCTCCTATTTGAAGTCAGTGACTGGATGGCGCAATATTCTGGTATTCTTGCCCACTCGAAGTCCACATTTGCAGAGAGGACCCTGCTGCATGCCAACCCACCATCCCATCCATTGCTTTGTGGCCTGGCTCTCAGAGCTCCGAAATGGTAGAGACCAAGGATGCCGACCTCACCTGTGGGGGTGAATCACTGACCACAAGGTCCCCATGTTTCTGGTGGTTCACTAAAAATGGAGGTGATTGATTGTGATGGGTTACATGGTTCCCAACTCAGAGGACACTGAATGCAGAATGTGACAGTGATCACAGGGTGAAGTGTGCACTGTCCTCCTCTTGATCAGCGACAAACTGTCTAGGGTTTAAGAGCCAGAATGAATAATGGGTCTTCAGACGGTGATTAGTCACTTCACTGTAACTAAAAAAGCTCTTTGAAAGACTCGTGTTGGAATCTCTCAGCACTAATAAATATAGAGTTCATAGGATAGCTATTTAAACTAATGGCTAGCTTGACTTCTCATGAGGCTCTATAATTAACGAATCTATTCATTTAAGGTATGTGTGTTCCTATTTGGTAATTACAGCCTCTAGTTTTAGAAGGTAAAGCCAATATTTACCCTCGCGTGCTCCCTGCCAAAGGACTGCCACCAGCATCTGCCTGTAAACACGCATTTATGCTGACAGCAAAAACGTTTTTTCACGGCGCTCCAAATCTGCAGTCTTCCAGCTGTCGGGACGGCGGTGAGCCGTTAGAATGTGGTAGGCTTCTGGCTAGGGATGGCCATTTCAGCTGAATAGTGTAATGCAGCGGTACAAGCACAGCCGACACGCACCTGCCTTTATGTTTCTCTGCGCGCTTCTCTCTCTGTCCCTGTCTGCTTCTCTCCCTCCATGGAGACGGCATTCTTTATTTTCTAAATGTTGTCTTACATTTTTCAGGATTTTTTGTTTTGATTTTTGCTATTTTTAAATATCAGACTATATTTCAAGACTGTTTTCTGTGGGTTGTCTTTATAAATCCTGACAAAACCCCTGAAGAACATGTCCTTATGATTTTTATTTTGAAAATAAATACAGGGAACCACAGGAAGCTTAAGAATCTCTCTAAATTTATGCCTATAGCAGAGGAGCCAATGTTTGAAGCAAAAACATGTGATTAGAGCCCTGGCTTTATAACACATGACAATGCCCACCTGATTTAGCATGTGGCTAAGGCAAGTTGATATACAAATTGAAAGGATCGTAGGTTGCATTCCTTATTGACAAAAATTTTAAAAAATTAAAAGGCTTAAAATGTACTTTAATAAGTTGATGCTGTGTTACTGCTCCATTTCTCAGAAAAACTCCAAATTTAAGGTATCAGGGATACATCAAACGTGGCACGCCAATAAAAGGTGCACAGCACAGCTACCGAGGGTAGCCAAGGCCAAGGGCAACCCTCGGCACACAGCAGCCCTGCTCCCAAGATTGTCTGAGGCCTGTCAAGGAAAGCTGTGAATAGCAACACCATGGACACGACCGCGTCACGTCTGGGACGTCCTTACCCGGGGAAAAGATGGAGGCAAACTAACACAAATTTCTTCTTCAAGATAAAATAAACGTTGCTGACACTAACAAGGTTGCAGTGTCTAGTTTCCTGAAACCTTTAAAAGAAGGAACCCTTTTGGACGAGCCAGAATTCTACCTTTTAAAAAAGTACTAGGGGTTCCTCCCGCGGGTTAGGTCTTCCCTGCCTGTGCTACTCTAAGGGAGTATGCTAGGGACAGAGGCAAGGGGGGGGCGACATTTAACAAATCCTGTGTGGCTTGCAATCGGTTCTGTGTGATGCTTTCCTGACGGTTCGGATACAGTGAATTGTCCAAGGCTGGGGCCACCATGGTAGACTGATTCCTTAGGGTCCCATCGATCTGGAGCATTCCCTTGTGTTTGTCCATCATGCTTTATTTGCTTTCTACGCTCCTCACGCCCAGACAAAACGTCACACACCGCAACAACCGAACGTCTCCCAGTGGCCTTAGCCCCGTTGCTGCATTTACTCCCAGGCGAGAATTCAGGCAAATGTCCACAGAGGCCACAGATACATATGTGTCTGTGGTTCTGTTAGATTCCGTATATTAGTCTTTCATGTACATAAATCAAAATAGTTCGCTGAAGATTGCCGTGCGTGTCTGCGCGTCGTAGTGTGTGCAGCAACACCTAACGCTGTCATAAAGCCTTAACCCAAGAGCGCGAAAGAGCCTACAGCGAAAACGCTGGCTCCAGCTCCTCTGTTTCGCGGCCTTACCTGCGTCAACTAACATTGCTCAAGGCCAGTTCCTGCCCAACCGCGTCAGGAGTCTAGATAGACGTCTCCCAGCTGCTCACAGACATCCGGGGACTCTGTGACCCTCCCCCAGGCATTTCCCCCGCCTCTTCTGGCACCACAGAGACAACACTTGCTTCTAGGTCGGCCTGTGTTTTCCTCTGCACCGCTCTGAGCCTTTTGATGCCAGAGTGGTGGCTTCTGGGCTCCAAGGTGGGAAGAGGCGGTGCTTCTCGCTTACGCTGAGGCTGTCGCGCGTGGGCTGGCCTGCAGCGATGCTCCAGCCCCTCCCTCACTGTGCGGCGACTATGCGGTGTCCAGAAGCCCCCAAGACTCCAGGGATCAGCCTGGAACGGTCGGCTTCCGAATGATCCAACTTGGATTTCGCTATGCTTCTTTCTGGAGTATAAAAATACATTGGTGTTACAAAAGGCGGTTCCATGCTAGGACTATTTCTTAAGAGTTATCAAGGAATTTGTAGCTTGTCCTTAACACAAATATTCTCCAGTTTAATATTTGTCATGTTTTTATTTTCAAAAGAAAAATAATAGGATAGAATAGGCAGTTAGCATATGGCTAACCCAGCGGTTACACAGTCTAGCCCATGTATTGTGGATCACTGTCCTCAAAGTAATTAGAGCATTAAGACGCTGAGCAAAATGACTTTTACCAAGAAGAAATGAGCAGATAATCACGTAAACCTATTCCCCCAAAAAATAAATTGTGCGAAAGAGCGACAGTGTGTCTTGTAACCAAGAGGAGCATCTATCTAAACAGTGGCAACGCACAATTATGCCATCCACGCACACCCTTCTCTCTTACGCCGCAGATGGAATCTGATTTTCTTGTTTTCTTTGGCTTTCCCACATGCAGCTAGCGCGGGTTCAGCGTGTTCAGAGGCTGCTTCCGCCAAGGCTCATGTTGACTGAAGGCTCATGTTGACTTCAAGGAGAAAAGGAACGCTGGTGTCCTAGCAGCGTGGCCCCAAAGCCTGACTCGTGCAAACTGTAAGCAGTCACAACTTTTGTTATTTAATATGCAAAAAAAAAAAAAAAAAAAAGTGAGATTCCCGTCTTTCTCCCGTGGGCGCCTGGAGCCCGGTTACTGCTACGCTAACGGGAACTTCTTCCTTGCGCCAAACGCCTTCCGCAGCCCGTCAGCTGCTGCTCCCCGCCACCCTGCTTCTCCACATTTACAACCCACGGTCCCTGACCTAGTGCAGAGCTGCGTCGCGACCGAGCAGCTCCCACAGTGGGCAGGCACCCTTCGACGGCAGCTGGAACACTCCGCTGGAGTTCGTCCGTGTGGAGCCTTCTGTGCGGACCTTTTGGAAGAAGAAACGGGGTCAGGACAGCATCCAGTTCAAGCTTCCCACCGAGTATCGAGTATTCCAGTTTCAAGTGGACTACAACCCGCTCGGCTGCACGCACCCGGACTCCTGCAGCTCTGCGCAGCCTGAGCGCCTCGTTCCCTCGGCCTGCCCCTAGCGCGCCAGCGCCTGCTCCACGCTGCTGGGGCGCTTCATCTTCAGCATCGTCGTCTTACACATGAAGGAGGAGAAGTCAGACCGAGGGGTGCTTATGGGGACTGGGTGTGGAGTTTTGGTTCTTAAAGCCATGGAGAATGGCGCAGCCTTACCTCAACGGCAGATGCATCCTTGGTGGGAGCAGGGAATCCGTCTGATGAAAGTCTTTCCACCGGGGATTGTCACGCGACCTTTATCCTAAGCATAGCCACTGTCATTTCTCAAATAAAGAAACGTTACAAAAATAAAAACAAAAACAAAAACAAAAGCCTCGGAATCAGCTCGCCTTGTCTACTTGCATCAGTACGATTTTCTAAGAAAGTAAGTCCCCTTTCTTTGCCCCTGTATGCACAGTCCCCTTCCCTCCCCTCCCCATGCAGGTGACTCCCGGTGCAGCCTCTCTATCTGCTGCGGGCTCAGGCTGCTACCGATTCAGCAGAGTTGTCCTCCGGGGTCACTGGTGTTACCCAGCTACCCCTTGGTCAAGAGGCACCGCTGCCGTCTCTCCATGTGCGACTTAGCGTCCAGGGCCTCGGGCTGACAGTCACCAAAGCCTCAGTTTTGCTTTCTCTTTCTCTATGTGAACTTCTGATTGCTTGCAGGTAGTTTCTGTTCTGTACCTGAAACTGTCTACCTGCAACAAAACACGGCTATGTTACCTTGTGTGTTTTATCATTATACCTACCCACATTTAAACTGTCAATCATAGCCGGGCGTGGTGGTGCATGCCTGTAATCCCAGCACTTGGGAGGTTAAAGCAGGAGGATCGGTGCGAGTTCGAGACCAACCTCGGCTACAAAAAGTGAGTACAAGGTCAGCCTGAAGTGCATAGGGAGACTGTCTCAAAAAGACCAAAAATAAATAAATAAATAAATAAATAAATAAGTAAGTAAATAAGTAAATACTATAGATTGTGGTAGGAGAAACCCGTCCCCCTCGCAAGATCGGTGCATGAGTCAGTTTCGCACTGTCGGCACGGAACACTGACGCAGGGAACTTGGCGGAGAAAATGCCCACTGTGGTGCGTGGCTTTTGAGGCTCAGTCCCAGTTCGCTTTGGAGACAGAAGCGCGGCGGAGGCGGAGCCGAAGAAGGCGGCTGGCCTACCGACAGCCGGAGGCCGAGGGAAAAGGAAGGAGCGAGAGGCAGCGGATAAGCTTCACGACCGTGCCTGCCGTGGCCTGCTCTGATCAGCCACTGGCACCCCGAAGGTGCCGCCTACCTGTGAACTCGAGGGGAGTGAGCTAGGGCTGGGGTCACCACCCTCAAGGACTGTGCTGTCCACGCAAGCAGCGCCGCAGTAGGCTGCAGCCCCAGCCCATGAGGCCGTGCGAGCCCCGCGGGAGTGCTGTGACGGTGGTGTCCCTGTGTCCCGGCTCTAATTCCGGAACCTGTGCCCATGTTACTTTATGCGACAAAGAGGTAGCTCCGCTGAGAAACTTGAGGTGGAAGCTGTGTCTGCGTTGTCCAGGTGAGCTCAGCGCAGTGCCTCTGGAAGAAATAAGAATTCCTTTCCGGCTGAGTCGTAGTCAGGAAATGGGACAAGGAAGAATGCCAAGAGCATGTGGCATCACTGGCTCAAGCGACGGAGGCAGGGGCTCACGGTGCCGGCAACGCCAGCAGGACCTTGGCGTTGAGGAAGACAGGAAGGGGATCCTCCCTAGAGCTCCCCAGAGGAGCACAGCAGCGCCTCAGCCTGGCTTTAGCACAGTGAGATCCACCTCAGAACTGTGACCTGCAGGGCGCCAAGGTAACTCACGCCGTCTTCAAGCACTGAGTGTGTTGCACTTTGCATAGCAACAGTAGAAAACACGCACACGTAGGCTGGGCGTGGGGGCGCACACCTGCAGCCCCGGCTCTGGGGAGGCTGGGACAGGAGGGTCACTTCCAGGTCTGGGGCAGCCTGATCTGCACAGCAGATCCCTGCCTCAAGAAAACAATAAATAAATAGATAGACAAACAAAGAAACAGAGAAGAAGAGCAGGACTGCATTCTTACAGTTTCCTTTCTGCATGGACTTTGAGTTCTTTGAGGTCAGGACTGAGAGGCAGAGCTCTCACGTCTGTTCTTCCGTTCTTGTTCACAGCAGAGTCCTATTTTCTTCCAGGAATGCAATAGGCCCAGCTGTCCAGCAGGACTATCTGGTTAATAGGAGGAAGGTGCTTAGGAAAACCTTTCCAACACAGTGGCCAGGCTAGGGAAGGTGGGTGCGTACCGCGTGCTAACCGCTTGAGTCCCTGGAGTTCTGGTCCTTTGGCTGCCGGGGACTGAAGCTTCTCAGCCACCTTGAACTACTGCCTCACTGAAGGCACCAGTTCTGAGCAACAAGGGCATGGGCGTCTGGGGATCTTAGAGCCGCCATGCCTGCCTCTACAGCCTGGAACGTCAGTGCCCACCTCACCGAAGCCCTGGAATGTTTACTATTACTATTTCTATTTCTATGAGGAGAAGCCTAATAAATACTAACACTGAGTGAGTGCTGGCTGTCCCTTGTGTCCTGGTGCAGTGCCTGGGGCAGAACGTTGCTTAATAGATGCTTTTGGAATGGGCTCCAAGCTTCCTTCTACCCAGAATACCTTGCGTGAGGACCCATACTTTCCCTGACAATCTTGTGATCAGTTTCTTCTTAACTAAGCTCAGTCTAACCTTTCACGATGTTGGAGAATTTGTGTCAGTTTGGAAACTCAGCATGTGAACGGGTTTAGAAATAGGATCTTTGCAAATGTCATCATTTTAGATGGGTCGTAGTGGTTTAGGGCACTCCCTACACCCCTGACTGGTGCCCCCATATGAAGAGGAAAAGATGCAGGTCTATGGCAGATGATATAAGGACTAAAACACAGACTGCAGTAAGAGAGCAGCCACGCCTTACGGGACACAAGGCTGGCGTGAGCCAATACAAGCTGGCGAGGCCCAGGAAGGGGCGCCTGGAGTCTCTGTTGATCCGAGATGTCTCTCCACCACAAGTGAGGCAGATCACACTTCCGTGGTTCCTGGTCTCATGGCCTGTGGTGATTCGTTACAGCAGCTCTAGAAGACGAAGGCCCATCCTCTGCAACAGCACATGCAGAAGCTTCGAGCTCCTTCTGCACTGTCTACCCACCCAGATGTTAGACTCTGCTTGGTGGTGCTTCCGTTGACATCATCCTGATTATTAGATTTTGTTTAGACACCGAACATCAGCCCCGGAAAGCTTCATACTTTTAGGTGCAAGTATTTCCAGGTATAGCTACTTTGGGTCTTCCATTAGCCTAGCAGGGCCTTGAGGCAAAATTAGCTGTTTATGTGCTTGCCTCCCCCAGTCCTATTGTGGAAGCCACCATGGTGCCGGGCACAAGGCTGGTGGCAGCCTGTAGGAGGGAGCAATTGCCCTTGGGCAGTGCTGTCAGAACAACTGAAATCTGCCAAGTTCGGGAGCTCGGTAGATGGTTTTCAGGGCCAAGGGCCCTCCTGGCTGATAGAGGAGCAGCTGAAGCCTTGGCTTGAGATTTTCCAAACCACAACCAAGGGAAGGGCCTTGGTCCCGACAGAACGGTCAGCTCGCGATTCTTATCCACCAGTGTTTTTTGAACCATTACAGAGTAATTTCCATTTGTCTCTTTAGATAAGTATTTTATCTATTTAGAAATCTGCTTGAGTCAAAGTGCAAAGAAATCCATTCGGATGTCCATGGCCGGCTATTATAAGAAAGAACACAGCCCGGGGTAGTCAGTGATCTTCTGCAAAGCGCGAAGATGTGCTCTCTCCGCACTGCCTTGCTGAATTACTTAGATGAGGATTTTCAAAACTTTCTGTCTGCGTCGGGCTGTTTTGTGCCTCCAGCTTGCTTTCAGGCAGTTCTTTTTTTGGAGGTAAAACTCAAGCAAAGTTTCTGAGATTTTGGTAAACAGAAATCATCTTAAAAGTCACAGATAAGAACTCTAGATTTTTCTTTTTTTTCTACTGAAGAGACCTGGGTTTGAGTGACCCGTATTTATGACACGAGATGCGATGTCCAGGGTCGTGGCTCCCTCTGTGGGATCTCTGTATCACTCTTGAAGGCCAGCGATTAACTTCAAGTAGCATTTGCCCTCTGCTGAATAAAACCCAGTCAGCTTTTTCATGGCTGCACATATATCAATTTGTTTAATATTTTCAAATCCAGTGACAACACCTTATCAATCTCCTCTTACAAATACAGTGTTCAGAGCCCCTCAGACCTGTGCCTGCTGTCTGCTGGTGACACCTGGTAGCTGTCACCGCAGCACCATCCTCTTCCTTCACTTTCCTGCCCGTGAAGTGCCCGACGGCTTGGCAAACAGAAAGAATGGAGCGTCTGCGACATGCACTGCTTCTGCGAGGCTGAGGAAAGGAAACGGATGCAGCGATGAAGATGAACCCAGGCACAGGCTAAGGGGACTTCAGTGCTGAAGTGCAGCCTTCCTGGGCCAAGGCAGCAGCACAAGTGCAGGCCACATCCCACCGTCCAGGTCCCAGATGCCCACAGTTATAAGCCAAGCTTTGTCCGGCTCTTTGTCTTCACAGTTTCACCACATGAAAACGTGGAGGGTCTGATTGAGGCGCCCTGATCTTCTAGAGCCTGTAGGGTTTCCTTTCAGGACATGGATCCCAAGGGGGAACCCTAGGGCCCTCTTTCATCCCCTCTCTGCTTTGTTTCCAATTCTGGCCTCCGTTCTTTCCGTCTGGAACTCTGTCCTATAGACTGTGAGTGGCTTTAAACATCTGTGATGGGCATATAGCGTGTTTCTGAGATTTAGGTACTGTAAGTTGTGCAGCCGTAAACATGAGTCTTTTTAACACCCATGAGGATTTTAACTCTTTGGGGAAGATATAGAAAGGGAACAGATGGGCAAACCCAACCTCCTCCAGTTCTGGTTTCTTGAGAAATCCCCAAGCTGCCCTCCGCAGAGCTTGGCCCAGTCTACACTCCCACCAGCAGCACATAAGGGCTCTTTCTGCCTCAGTGTTTGATTTAATTTCTTGATGATAATCATTTTTCCTAGAGAGGGAATCTCAGTGCTGTGTCAGTATTCATTCTTGAATAGCCAGTGACGGTGGGCAGTTTTTCCATATATTTACTTGTTATTTATACTCCTGAAAAGTGTTTGTTTTGCATTTTTTTTAACTGGAGGCAGATTTACTTTTATTTTAGTTTTCTGTATAATGTAGATGTCAGTCCTTTGCTGAGTAGCAGCTGGTAAATTAGTTTCCATTTTGTGGATTTTGTCTTCCCTCCTTCATTGGCTTGTTTGCTGAGCAGAAGATTTTTAATACAATGAGATCTCAGTTTTTGATTATTTTTAATTTTTCCTGTGTGATTGGAGTTTTAGTAATGAAATCTTTGTCTATACCTATGCCCTCGAGGGTCCTACACACACTATCTTCCATTCTGAGGTGTATGGTTTGATCTCATTCAGTTTTAGTTTATTGTGTAGTCAGAGATAAGCACTTAAGTTTAATCTTCAGCATGTAGGGGGCTAGTTTCCGCAGCACCCTTTATGAAAGAGGCTATCCTCTTCCAGGGAACATGTGTGGCCACTTTGTCAGAGATAAGGGAGATGGCTCAGGGACGTAAACGCGTGCCTGGTGGCTGGCTGTCCTGGAGTTATTTCTGCATCTTCTAATCTATTTCACTGGCCTTCTGGTCTGCTTTTTCTTTCTTTCAGTACCATGCTTTTTTTTTTTTTTATTACAGTAGCTTTGTAGTGGGATTTAGAGTCAAAGATCATGATGTCCTCTGCTTTGTCGTGACTGATCATAATTACTGTTATTGTTTTAAGTCTCATTGGGTTCCAAAGGAATTTTAGTATTGTTTTTTCTTTTCTTTTTTTTGTGTGTGCATGTTTTAGGGAAAGGTCTATAGGGCATTCAGGGTCTCACTGCTACATTGGACTCATAGTGGTCCGACTGTTTTCAGCCTCCCAAGAGCTGGGATTACAGGCATGTGCCACCACACCCAGTCTCAGTTGTCATCTCAGCCTGACCTGGGGGTGGGGCTAGCACAGCAGGTCTGGGGATCGAACCCCGGCTCCTGTGCATGGCACTTTAGTCTTGATTGCATTAAATCAGTGTAACTGGGAAGTGTGGCCATGTTCATTACATTGGTTGTGCCCTCAAGGAATAGGGCAAATGGTTCCATTTTCTGATATTCTCCTCAACCTCCTTATAAAGAATATTCTAGTTTGCGAAGAGCACATCTTTAGCTTTCGTTGTTAGATTTATTCCTAAGCATTTTATTTTTGGGATGCTACTGTAAAAGGCATAGTTTCCTTAATTTCTGTCTTGGTGAGTTTGGTATTAGCATAGAGGAATGTTAATGCTATTGATTTTTGAGTGTTGACTTTGTGTCTAGTCATACGGCAGTTTTGGTTGTTAACTCTAGACATCTTTTGCTGGAGTTTCTGGGGTCCTCTATGTACAGTATCTTGTCAGCAGCAAATAACGCAAATGTAACTTCTTCCTTTCTATCTACAACCTGTGTGTTTCTTTCTCTTGTCCAACTGTTCTGGCTAATGTTTCTGGAACTATGTTGAACAGTACTGCTAACCCTGGGTGACCTTGTTCCTGATGGAACAACTGTCGCAATGAGGTGTGAGCAGCACACCCCTGGGAATGGCACCTAAAGGCTCAGGAGGAACCTGGGAGAGGGTCGTGTCAGGGATGAAGGCTTGGCTGCGTAGTGCCTGAGGTCACACCATGTGGGGAGGCCAAGGCAACGGAACCCAGAGTGGGAGCCCAGCCGGCGTGCGGACCTCCTGGGCTCAACCTCCAGTGGGGCAAAGCAAAAGTCAAGCCAAAACCAAAGCCAACACCAAAAGCAAGCCAAACTAAACCAAATCCAGCTGACCCGACCCAACCCAAAACAAAAGGGAGACCAACCTGATTGACCTGTGCAATAAGGTGATACTAACCAATCAGGTAAAGGAAAACCGGACCGCGGGTAGATAGGAGACTTCTAGGCGCGGTCATGGAAACACCGCACAAGCTGCGTTCAGCGAACCACAGCCAGCGCTCACGGAGCCTGGCAGCTCACGGGGAAGGGGCGGGAGGGGCAGTTGTGTCTGGGGGCATGGGGGCCGACGGCCTGGCTTCTGCTGCGCAGCGGCTGTTCCCAGTCGTGGTGATTTTCGAGGCACTCCTTCGGGCAGGTACACCTTCACTGAGGCGCTTCTCAAGTTAAATGGAAACACGAGCCTCTCGGGTTCAGGGTTTCCTTCCCTCTTGCTATGCTGTTGCTGGAAATAGTCAGGGCTTCACTGCCTCCTGTAAGCCCAGAATCCACTCTCTTAGGCGGGGTGATTAGGCCCAGAGCTTTCACAGAGCCCTGCCCTGAGCGAACCTTATCAGCATCTGTGGATCGACACTCCCTAGAGGCAGAAACTGCCGAGTGTGCCGTTGGTTCCAGCCGCGCATACTTGGTTCCTTTTCACATTTAACTTTGCAGGTGAAAAGTTGTTCCTAAAAACCTCATTGATATTTACTTATACGGTCCCAATTATGATTGTATTGCACAGTACCATGGGAAAGTCTTCAAATAAATGTTTTAAATCTTAGTTTTTAAGGTTTTAAATTTACCACTCAAGTCACTATTTCTGTTGTAGGGGCTTTATTTGTGCTTCTATTTGGGGCGTTTAAAATTGTTTTCAGTCTTTTCTTCAAATGGTGACTTTTAACATAAGTAATTATTTTGGAATAATACATTCTACAAATCTTAGCGAAAGTGAAAGCACAAAAGCAAATGGCCGGCAGCATCCACAGTGCGACCCTTACTGAGTCTGTGCAGAGCCGTGGTCAGGGACAGAACTAACAGATAATTGAATTCACACACACGGCAGTCGGACAGGGGACTGTGTGCCGCTGTCGTGGCAGGTCGAGGAGCGAGCTGGCACTGCTCAGGGCCGAGTGGCTCATCAGCTGGAGACTGCGCTGAGCCTCTGCCTAGGCCAGTGTCTATGGGGCCAAAACTCTTCATCACTGAGCTGTGGGAGCAGAAAGGGAGGCGGCGGGCGGCCCAGAAGGCCTCTCTCCAAGCCCTGACAGCCCGGCTGCACTTGCGTTTCCATCTCTGTCTTGGCTTTCAAAGCTGGATTGTGGGACTTCAGTGCTGCCTCCAATTCGATTAAAAAATGAGAGATCGTTCAAGGACAACAGCGTCAGCAGCCAGAGATGGGAAGCCACAGTGCTGTGTGTGTGTGCGTGTGTGTCTGTGGGTGTGTGCATTTGCATGTGTGTGCACGCAACGATGTGCACGTGTGTGCATGCGCCTGTGTGTGCATGTGCATGTGTGTGTGTGTGTGTGTGTGTGCGCGCGCATGCGTCTACAGGTGTACATGTGGGTACACATGCTTGTGTGTTTGTGTGTGTGCCCACAGGTGTGCATGTGTGTACGCGTGCCTATGTGTGTGCATGTGCACGTGTGCTCATGTACCTGCAGGTGTGCTTGGGTGTGTTGGAGACCGCAATGAATACTGACACAGAAACCAGGTTCTAGGTACCTAGGACTTTCACCTTGGCCAAATAACCGGAGTCAATCCTGCCTAAAGGTAATGCTGCAGACCCCAGGCGCACGTGCCTTCCACAATGTTTCATTATGGTTTTCACTAAGGACTGGGAACTCTGTTAATCTCCAAGCAGCTACTAGAGCCACGAGTCTACCTTTCCTTCCTTATCCTCTGCTGTCTCCTCCAAAATATACCACGTAGAATGCCTGTTTTCCTAACCACACAACTTTAGAGGTGATTATTTGCAGCAAAATTTTCCCTCAGTATTTCTCTTCCGGCCTCAGTTTCCAGTCTGCACTGTTTTATGCTTCCAGAAGGTCAGCCATTCCCAGCTACTGTACTGCCCTGGGAAGGGGCAGAAGGGCTTACGCAGCCTCCAGCTACCTTTGAACCCTTAGCAATTTTGTGAGAATAACACACACCGTTCATTCCATCTTTCACCCCAACAGTGGCTTAGAGTCATGAATGACACAGAGAAACTAGTTTCTTTAGGAAATCTCAGAGTTAGGGTGCCTAAACGTTTGTCTATCCACTCAGGTCCAGCATTGCCATGGGGGTCAAAAAGTTGAGCAAGATTCTGCGGGCCCTTGAACTCACGGCTTCCTGCGCAGGAGCTGCAGGAGAATGGAGCTCGCACCCAGCGCCGCGGCGAGGAAAGGCCGGGTGGGGCGCAGCGCTGCCAGCTAGCTTCTGCTCTGAGAGCGGAGCAGGGCTTCCCAGCAAGGAATGGAAGCGGCGGGAGGCCCGGGGAGAGAGGCGGGCTGGGGAGGGCACCCAGACCTGCGCACAGGCTGTGCAGAGCCACGGGCGGCGGCTCTGCTCCTCAGCCCAGGAGTGCACGGAGCCAAGGACTCTGTCACTTGGAGGGGCAGAGGCAGCTTTCACAGCCCCGGTGACTGCTGCGCTGGAGAATCTAGGTCTTTTTACCTCTTTGGAAATTCTCGGTGACCTGTAAAGTGATGGCAATTCTAAAATGCTTGTTTAGAAGGCAATTTTATAATTTTCCAGACGCAGCACGTATATAATTACATACCAATAAGTAAAGCAAGATAAGTTAATGAGAAAATAGCAATTTGAAGTAGGCCTCCTTTGCATAATAATGAATTCAAAATATAAAAGCGCTTTCGAGTTTGAGGACTAATTACTGAATAAAGAAAGCAAGGAAAGTAAAAGGGCTTTTAATGCCTTCAATGATTTTTAAAATCGCTCTCATTGAAAATGAACCTGTTTGAACATGTCAGTAGTTTTGAAGTGACTCTGTCCCCCGCAAGCAGTACGACTTAGGAAGTGCGCAGCTGTGCATGCGCGGGGACGCTGGTGCTCCGCGTCCACGCCACGGTTACCCCAGTTACATGACAATGGAGCTCCGCCGGCTTCGACGTGTGCCTCTCCTGCGCTCTTCGCCACTTGAGAGAGCACATGGACGGCCATGCGCGGAAAAGCCGCGCAGCTACAGAATATCGGAAGCCATGGAGAAGTCTTCGCGTTTTCCTTTGAGGTTTATCGCCCTCGAGTGTGAAGCTCAACAGCAGAAGGAGCAGCGGCCCTGGGAGAGGCAGAGAGCGCTGTCCCGAGGGCGCTGTGCTCCCTTTCCGCCAGTGCCCTGCCCTGCGCTGCGTGCAGTCTCTCCCTCTCCTGACTGCAAGGCAGGGCATTGTACCTGTTGATTTTCCCCCGATCCCGAGAGTCAGAGGCGGCCGGAGACAATGGGCAGAGTATGCGGTCGGGCTTCCTCATTGGTCTTTTCTCCCCTGCGCAAACCTATCATCTGCAACCATTCCACTGCCTCCAGCCAGGAGCGGGCATAGAGACTAGCGGCTGAGCGTGCTTGTCCAGCCAGAGCCTACGAAGGGGTGTCTGCGGAGTCCAGGCGTAAATAGCAGGTGGGTGCCGTCGGACAGGGGTGAGGCCGGGCCGCCCAGATGGAGGCACACACCTGCCCAGAGACTCTTGGGTTTCAGGTATTAGAGAGTCATTTTTCACATTACGTTTTGCGCTTGGCCTTAATGTGTGTGTCTCTTATCCGGAGGAACCTTATTCTTTCCTGTGACCTTGGCAGCAGCCCCTGGGAGAGAGATACACACACCGCAGGCTCGGCCGGGGCTAAGCTCTCAGACCATATGCTCAAGATTCCCTCTGCCTCCGTGTCTGCTTTTGGGGAAACCTCCACCAACTTAGAGATGTTGCCACTGGCTTATTTTACTTTTAATTTATTTAATTGCATACATACCTGTGCACGCGTTAGTTATCAGCACGTGATTTGGACCCTGGTAACTATAGAGCTGCATCCAGCGTAAATCTCAGGCTATGAAGCTCGAGTGTAACAGAAACCCAACTTAGAAGGCGCAGGGGTACAGGTGATTTTCGCTGTCTGTCTCATCTGATTCTTAAGGAACTCTAGGAAGTGGTCCCCAGCTGTACTGCTGGGCACCAGGAAGCAGTAGACGACTTCCCTCAGGTCTTCCAGCATGAGGAGCACAGAAGCTGGCATTCATTTCCACGTTCCTTTTATCCCGGCGCTGATGCTTTCTCCTTTCTCTGTACGAGTTTCCTAGTTTCTCCTTCCTCCTCTGCCTCGGGGCTTCTTTCTCTTGCCTTTTCCTCTGCCTCGTCTTGTCCCCGCCCCCCCGCCCCCCGTTCCTGTGCACCCTGGCCTAGGGCTCGCTCGCTGCTTCAGCGTGAGAACACGCACCTCACCACTTGTGAGGCACGGGGCAGGCAGGGGAAGGGAGGCTTCAGCCGAGCATCGAGCATCGTTAGCAATGGAGGACCACGGTGACTCTGGATGCGGAGGAGACCTGAGGAGACCTGATAGCGGACCGGAAAGGCGGGGAGGACTGGGGAGGGGGGGCGGGCCTGCTCAGAAGCCAAAGGTTTGACTAGTTTGCTATTGAAAATACTATGTTGATCTGGGTGCTTAATTTCTTTTTTTTTTTTTTTTAATTTTAAAGACTAAAGATAGCAGAAACCAAGTTAGAAAACAGTTACAAGTAAGAGTACATATAGTACAGAATTTCAAAACCAGAAAAATTTAACAATGATTATATATTTTCATCATCAGATCAGTTTAGATTAATAGATATAGGTATATAAGATTGAACAATTAAACATTAACACTTTCAATAAACATTAATTTTTTTAACAGTTGACACACTGCATATTATCCTCATAATAGTTATACAGAGCACAGGGTGTGGGCATGACACACCTTCCAATTGATATTGGTAAGGAAAGAAAAAAAATATCTTCTCTTTGAACTAAGAGGAAGCAGATGTTCCACAACTGCAGTGGGCCACCAGTGAAACTGACAGTGTTGGAGGGTACTGATCCAAGTCTCCTACAGTTCACCGTCACACCAGTCTGGCTCTGCATCTCATGCCTCATAAGTAAGCTTTTTCGCTGGGTGATCAAGGGCATGTTAAAGCAAGACCTGTACAACAAAACATTCATCTTTTGTATCTTCCAAGGTCAAATCCTCTCAGGATTAACTTTGGAACCTTGTACAGTACTTTGTAGAACTGTTGTCAGAGTCAGCCTTCGGAATGAGTCACAGACATTGCTTAACCAGTTTGCTTTCTGTGAAAGCCTGAGAGAATGTTTGATTTCTTTTCTGAAGCTAAGACATGCTTAGTTTCTGCTTGTGAGAGCCGCAGCTCTTCCGCCCTATGCGGCTGCTCCCTGCTTGGGTTGGGGGTTGGGCTTGATGAGCGTCAGGCTAGAACCTGACTGAGTCGCTGGGTGCAGAGAAAGCGCAGTGGAGTCGCCCTTCCTGAACTAGCTCATCTGTAAATAGGGAGCCCAGGGCTTTCCTGCAAATGAAGCCAGAGTCTTCACTTTACTCAGGGAAACTCCCAGCAAGGGGCAAGGACTCAACGAAAAGAGGTGTGAGTGAGAAGTGTGAGGCGGCTCTTGGGACGTGCAAACAAAGTGATTATCCTGCCTCCTGTAATTTTCTTTCAACCTCTTATCCAGCCGGGGGTCCATTTCTCAAGTGGAGACTAATCTAATTCCACTCTCACCAGCCAAAGGCTGTAATCAATCTCCCTGCTTCCGGCTAAGTATTCACCACACCTCCGGTTTTCTCAAATGAGATCTTCTAGGATATCAGTAATTTCTTATTTTCAGACAAGGCTGGCCACCATAGTTTAGTCTATGTAAACTAGATTTAGCAAATCCTCGTGTGCTTTTCAGCACTAAAAATCTGAGCTATGAAATTCTCAAGCGAAGGGTGAAGTGGCTTAGTGATTTGTTTTTGTAGTTCAGTGGGCGTTTATAGTTGGCTTTGCAGACAGAATTCAGATGCAATAGCCAAAGGTATCTGATTAGCATCGGCATGCTAATGAGCATGAGAATCAATTGTGTAATGTTCAGAGGTAAGAGCTCAGAGCCTCTGGCGGGGCGGGTACTGCAGTGGCCTGGCGCTCGGACGCTGGGGCCGGGTTTCCGTTCTGTGCTGTAGATGGTCACCTTAAAGGCGACAGGCACCTATGTCTTCTCTTTCCTTGCTTCTCCAAATTTAAAAAGCCATTTAA
The DNA here is from genome assembly GCA_004027025.1 of Myocastor coypus. NCBI lineage: Eukaryota > Metazoa > Chordata > Mammalia > Rodentia > Myocastoridae > Myocastor > Myocastor coypus. The sequence continues at coordinate 164,767 of PVJA010000062.1, read as the reverse complement.
TCTATGACTCTCCAATTTTAGTTTTCATGGATAATCTCAACAAGTCCCGTGATTGAGGGCACAGCTAATTAGTCACACACTCTCAAAGTAGGCTGGCTTTCCAAATTCTGAGCTAATTCCTATCTCTTTGAATTTTATCCTTGAAAAAATCGTCATGCTCCCTTTCTCTATCTATGTGAAGTCTCAAGAGAAATGCTGTTCTCCCTCTCTGTGAGTATGCGCACGCACGTGGCCGTGGACTGAAGGCCACCGAGCTGCTGCTTTGGCGGCGGCTCAGGACCCAGAGCTGTTCTTTCAGGGGAATCTCCCTCCTCCTCCTGAAGGCGGAGCCCGCCGCTGAGAGGCAGCCCTCCAGGGAACAGAGGGCACAGCGCTCACAGCACAGCTGGCATTTCCCGTAGTCTCAGACTCACTCCTGGTCGGCGCCATCTCCTGTGACGGTGAGTGACAGCGAATGCCAGACGTTTAGGTCCAGGCACAGGAGGACAGCGCAGGGGAGGACACCGCACTGTGGCTCTCCCCGCGCTGTGCACAGCGTGGCAGCTTGTGTGGAGGCTGTGCCCAGAAAGAGAGAATATTTCAGTGACGCTCTAGGTTAACCCCACATTGTGTTCTAACAGAAGTGCCAGAGTACTTACAACGGAGCTTCCTAATGCTGATGGTGTTGTCTCAGGACTTTCGATCTCGCCACACTGCTGTCAGCTCATTTAAGGATACAAACAGTGGAAAACAATAGACGAACAAAAAACAGAGAGAGAGGGAGAAAGAAAAAAGGAAGAGCAGAAACCATACACTGACTTGAAAGGAAAGAATGAGTGACACATTGAAGAAATATTAGGCCAGGGTCCAGGGAGATAGCTCAGTGGGCCAAGTGCTAACCGCTTCCCTGGTAGGCACAAGGTCCTGGGCTCAATCCCTGGTACCGCCAAAAAAAGGGGGGGGGGATATTAAGCTGAAATGCAGAGGAGCGGCGGAAGCCTGCAGTGGGATCCGTTCATCATTCCTTGGCTAATTTAATGCTCGGCGTTGAGCAGATTGGCTATGTCAGTGCTGTTAATTCAGTAGTGAACATTATAGTTTTATTTGGCCTTTGTGAATATTAGATCCTAATTTAAATTTTTATGTGGATGATAAACTTTACCTGGGTATAAGTAGGTAAGGCTTCAATTAGACAGATATAGTGAAGGTGTGGCTCGCTAATAATTATGGAGAACCTAAAGTATGTTCGTTATAATAATCATTTCCCAAAGATAAAATGCTATAATAATCATGATCATAACCAGGCAAGGTAAGATGATGATGATGATGATTATTATTATTATTATTGTATTATCTATGGAAAATGATTCTAAAGCTAACATCGGAAGTTTCAGATTGTTTTGGGATTTAGACTTAATGCTTCTGAGCCCAAGTAGCAATCATTCCGATAGAAATTTCCATATGGAGGAACAAGGGAAGCCGTGTCACCCAGGGAAGAAAGTTTGAGGGTGATGGGGAGGCCCAGAGGAAGAGCCCGGCAGCTGAGGCTACAGGAAGCTGAGCAGAGGACAGCCTTTGCTCCTGATGGGTAGTATTCCAAGGAACCTAGATTGATTTAATTTATTATAAGATAAAGACAGAATTAAAACGAACGCATAGTCTGGAAATAGCCAGGCTGTGACCGAGCTGCCCCCCACCCCTTGTCTAGAGTCCTTCTGAGCGCCTCTCTGCTTGTGTTCCGGTTCTTACAACTTTGCTCTGGACGGCTCCCACTTCTGAGGGTTCCTGCACTTACTCAGCAGATGGAGTGCGGCTGTTTCTCATCTTTGTACATCATGACCTTCAAGCTCACCTTAGAAGCCTTAGAAGTGTGGTAATTCATGCTTCGCTAATTACACGAATGCATTTCACAACTCTATCGTTCTGCAGCCCAGTATAACACAGGCACAGCCAGCAATCAGATGCAAATCAGCGGACAGACTGTATAGAAAACCCAGCAATGGGGGCTTCCTGTATATCCGGCTGCTTGCACCAGGTGTAGGAGTTTGAACAAAACCCGACACATTCTTGAGCATCTGTGCGGGTGAATCGCGACCGTGCACTTGAGGCGACTGAGAGACACCCAGAGAATCAGCGGCAGACTTGCTGGCTCCCAAGGATGTGTCTGCCAGGGTTTCCGAAGGTGACTGGGTGGTGGGGCCAGGCAGCGCATTGATGGAGGAGGCCTGCTGGGAGACACCATGATGAGGTGGGGCCCGAGGGAGCAGGCCGGGGAGGAAGCCAGGCCTCTGTGCTCCCCGCTCCTCCTGCTTCCCACCTACGGCTCCTCTCCTTGACATGCTGCTTTACCTCAGGCCAAAAACAATCAAGCCACTGAAAACTGAAGCCGCTGAGTCCAGTGGGCGAAAGTAAGTCTTTGCATCTTTAACACGTGCAAACGCTGACTCGCAGCACAGGGAGCCTGAGCCCAGGCAGGCCTGTGGGTGTGTCGTGAGCAAGGCAGCTCTGTCCAGGCAGAAAATGGAAGCTGAGTCAGGCTTGGAAGCCACAGCTGAAACTTCCCGGTGCGCAGCAGAGCCCCTCAGCCAGGGTGAGTCATTCGCTTCAGGCGGGCGTGGAGCTTTTGTGCAAGCCTGGTTGATGGTTAAGAAGCCAAGTAAAGCTTTCAGTTACCCAACATGACAGGATGCCCATACCACAGGTTGTGTCCAGTAAAGAAACAAATAGTAAGTGAGGAGCAAAGCCAATGAGCCCTAGGAGACTGAATACGCCTATTTTGTGCTTAAAAATTAAAAAACAATTTGAACAAAATGTTGTAGTATATCTGCTTTTGTCGTCAAATCTGTTGCTCAGATTGATGGCTGTAGTTATGTAAGATTGGACATACGGTTGCACATTGCTGCTGTTTTTCAGAAACCTTAAATTTTTGGTTCTTGTCCCTCTTGTTTTTCTTTTCGCCGTTCTAAAAGATTTATTTTGAAGAGAGTGTAGAAATAATTGATATGACAGCAGGAATGGTACACATTTAGGGGACAAAGACGACAGGTATTCAGCCGTGGGTTCTGCACTACACGTTGCGGCCCTCAGTGTAGCCGCTCAGACTGCAGCTTTCAGCATACCGTTAGCCAAGGTGAAAATTCCACACATTCACTCTTATTTTCAAAAGACTGATGGAAATTTTTAGCACCATCTCCCCGCCATCCTGTATATATACTAGCATGTTTCCTCCTCCTGTATTGTTCTTCGTTTTGACAAAATTATATAGTTTTCTAATACGTCAAGTTTATTCCAAAGTATTTATATTTTAGACTATTTCAAGCAGAAGGGCTTCTCAAAATCGTTGTTTGCTTGTTCCCTGCCAGGCGCGGGTTTGCCTCTCGCACCCGCGCGCTGCTGTGTGCTCCACCCTGCCTGGGCTCCCCCATCTCTGCTCATTGATTTCTTTCTTCCTTCAGGGTCTTCCACGTGTGTGATAATGTTGTCCGCGGTGGGCATGGCTGCCGTCGCATTCTGGACACATTTCCTCTTATTTGGTATTGAAGCTGAGTTGCCTACTTATAACCTTCATTAATTGTCCTCTTAGCAAACTTCGTTTATTCTTAAAGACTTCAAAATTCTTTGGCTGTTCTATATTATTATACAAAATATCTTGATGGTTATACTGTAAGTATTGTAAAAAGAAGAATTGTACGGCTGGAGGGAGCTGATGCCGCAGAGGTCTAACCTGATCATTTGCTCTTATACCTGAGGACTTTCAAACCAGGAGTAGGAAGTAGGATTGATACTCATGATGGCTGAGTCTAGAGCTAGTCCAGTATTGGAGCTGGGTTTCTAAATGTGTAGCTCACCAACTTACTCACAGATTGTGAAATCATAATTCAATAGAAATATCTTTATTCATATATAAAAGTAACCTAAAATCAAAGCAATGGGAGAACTGGTCCCCAAAATATTTAGGTTACAAAACGACCTGATTTGGAAGGCAAGACATGTAAAGTGGTCCCCAAAATAAAAATAGATTAGAACAGAGATAAAGATGAAAGAAACTTAAAGTCTCTTTTCACAGATTACAAAGTACTTTTCATCGAGTTCCAACCTGATATCTTCTCCACTTGAAGGACTGATTTTATTCTATTATTCTACAAGAAGAGAAAGATAATTTAAAAGAGGCTAGAGGGCCATCGAAATTTTTCTCATAGTCCTCTGAGGGTAGAATAACCTTTAACCTAGCAGGATAAAGCATGGAATTAAAAGTAGTTTATACAAAGGACAAATATTCTCCATAGACCCCAATTTCTTTTCAAAGTTGGAGTTTTATTCAGTAGCATTGTTGCCAGAGACTTTCAAATAACCTAGGGGACAGAGTGAAAGTTGTATAACAGTCACTTTATTACTAACTCAGGAAATAACTTGCACATTGTGTTACCGGCATTAAGCAGTATTTTTAAAATTTAGATAGTTTTGAAATGAAAAATCCATTGAAGTATATGAATACGTCTAATAACCAATTTAGCTAATAAATACTTTTCATGCAGAACGGTGACTCTCTTCAGTCATTGCAAAGATTTATGCAGTGATTTTTTTTTTTTTTTTTTACCAAAGACACTTTGGCAGGTCAAGATCCTTACCACCATTAGATGAGGATGCTAAGGAAGAAACTCAGTAGGGAACTTAGGTTGTGTGAGGCATTGTGTGTGCAGTCCCCGAGCCAGCCTCTGCACTGGCATCTCAATCCCCCAGCCGCCCTCCGCCCTGCCACTACCACACAGATGAGGAAGCCAGACTTGGAAGAGCAGAGCTCCCTGTAATGGTCGCGCAGCAAATGGAGCTGAGATCTACGAGCAGATCCTCCCTTGCCAATGCTTAGTGCCGTTTCTAGCCCGAGTCAGTATTTTAGATGCCGAATATTAAACATTTTTGGCATTTTCAGTTTCACAAATTTCCTCACTCTCCTCTTGCCCTGCCTGGCCCTTCACCGCACAAAAGACACCAGCAGCTCACATGCACGCTTAACAAGTCAGACCTTCACATCCAACAGATGGACTCCGTTGACGAAGGGACACCACAATGAACGAACTTCTGGCTGTCTGGTGCAGACTAACAATATAGTCAAAGATAGATAAAGAACCATTTCCAACATCCGAAGGACGGTGGTGCACTCTGGCAACATTACTATCAGTATAGAATATGTTGTCCTCATAACGATCATAAACAGCAGAAAGCCTAGCACAACACGCCCTAAACGATGATGGAAACTGTTCTCGGAGAGGTGAGTTGTGTCTGGAGCTCCTTCCTTCCTCTCCACGTGGCTCTGCCCTTGCCCTTGGGATTCAGAATGGGTAGGGGAACTGTTACCACCCTGTGCATAGTTACCTTGCTTGAAAGGGTTCAGCTGTTTCTTTCCCTCCACAGCAGAGCCAAGTCTCACAGAGATCCTGGCTGCTTGGGCAGAAGCGATCTGTAGCCACTGTGCACCTCCTGGTCCTGAATTTCTCGGGCCAGGTTCGACCCATGCCTGAGCCAGGGCTGCGCCAAAATCATCCCTGGCTCTACAAGTGAGAGGATGAAGGTTTATGTCAGGAAATTACCGTGTGCAGAATGTGGTGACTGTGCACTGAGAAGGAATCTCTGTGCTGCAATGCTTAAAGTGAAAAGCAAGATGCATGTTACAGGCACAGCCCGTGGTCCCCTTATGGCTGTCAGAGCAGGTGCTGGCGCTGGGCAGCTACAGGCCTGCTGAACCATCTTTCTGGGACACAGTTTGTATAGCAATAAATCTCTTTTATTATTTCATTTTTTATTCATTTTAATGAGAAAAATGATAAAATAGTTATGAAACAGTTTCAAAACAGGTTATTAGGGCAGTTATAATAAATAATACATTGCATATTGTTTTCTTCATAGTAGTTATTCAGAGGACAAGATGTAGAGATGAAATCTTATCTAAACAATATCAGTATAAACCTTTCTTCAAAATGAACTAAGAGAAAGTAGCTGTATACCTATCCTAACTCTCTTTCTTTCTTTCTTTCTTTCTCTCTCTTTCTTACCTTTCTTTCTTTCTCTCTCTCTTTTCTTTCTTTCTTTCTTTCTTTCTTTCTTTCTTTCTTTCTTTCTTTCTTTCTTTCTTTCTTTCTTTCTCTGTCTCTCTCTGTATTTCTTTTTCTTTTTTGCAACAAAATAGTCCTTTATTTGTACTTTTGCAAAGATAGTGACATGTGACACAAGGTTGTCTAATGACTAATAGATGACCTTAACCAGATAGGGTATTTATCTCAGGACTCAGGTCACTTGTTTGCTTTAGGCACTGAGGCCTAGTCCCACCTACATACATTTGATCGATTTCCTAGCTTCTCTGGCTCCCCAAAATCCTCCTTCTTATTTTGCTTTGTCAGAGATGGGTGTTCCATTACTGAGAGCTGCTGTGTTTGGAGAAGTGTTTAAAGGCCCTTTTCACACTTGATGCCAGTCCAAAGATTATAGGCGCATGAATTTAGCAGAATAACCCAACATAGCTCAATAGACTATAGTAGTGGGTTATCAGCACAACTGGCAATTGTCAGAAATTGTTGACTTGAGCCTTTTATAGCTCAGCATATTAATATGACATTACCTTTTATACATCTTGGTTATACTTTTCTGCTAGATGGTTAAGACCAACTTAAAACAAGACCTATATAACTAACAATGTAACTTGAGCTATCTGACAAGCTCACTCCAGTCCCCTCAGAATTTACTCTGGAACCATGTACAGCACCTTTTAGATTTTTTGTCTATGTCAGCCATCTGGATGAGTCATGGCCATTGCTTGACAAATTCACTCTCTGTGAAAGCCTGAGAGAATTTTTTCGAAGAGTCTAGGAGTCTAGGTGATGATCTTTAGGCACACTATACATCATCAATCACTTTCCTCTGTAGCTCCATAATCTTCTTGGTCAGAAAATCTGGGACATGGAGCTGGTAAGATAGCTCTGTAGAATAAGAGTTTGACTGAAAAGATCATGGGCCTAAGTTCAATCCCTCCTCCAGAAAGAGAGAGAGAGAGAGAGAGAGAGAGAGAGAGAGAGAGAGAGAGAGAGAGAGAGAGAGAGAGAAATTTGGGACACCACTGAGTTACAGCATGTCACAACACAGGTTCTCCTATGTCCTGAGTCCTCATTGACCTTGAAGGGCTAGGGTCAAAATATTGGTTATCCATTAAGCCCATCTATCTCTCTAATTTTTGGTTTGCAAACTTTAGTTGTTAAAAATCCAGGAGAGAAGCTTAGTGATATTATTTCCCTGTGACAGAGGCAGTGAAGCGTAACATTACTTTCTATCTGAATATCAAACACCTTAGGCATAAAATGGAATTGCTACTTTCCAACAACCATGGATATTCTAAAATTTAAATCCCTATAGAATGTTAAAAAACAATTACATACTTTTACACAGAAATTTAAAAATCAAAGCATATACAATGTTGTAGCAGGAGGTTCCTTCTTTTGTGGTTGTATGTTAGGGAAGGGTCTACAGGGTGTTCATGGTCTCACTATTAGATTGGGCTTGTAGTGGCCCACCAGTTACAGCCTCCCAAGAGCTTGGATTATAGGCGCCAACCAGAAGGCCCAGTCTCAATTGCCCTCTCAGTAAGCCCTAGGGCCAGGGCTGGCAGGGCAGGCCTGGGAATCAAATCCCTGGCCCCTGTGCCTGCTTGCAGTCACTTCAATCTGCTGAGCTATTTGGCGAACCCTTGTAGCAAGACATTGCTATGACATAATTTTCTTGTCTCTCATTTTCTTTTATTACCTTTTTTTTCTTTTTAATAATAGTTTACTTTAATAACAATGTAGAAATAATTGATATGATATTAGAAATAGTACACATTTAAAAGACCAAAATGACAGGTATTATAAGCATGGCTTTAGTATTATACATTGCTGGCCTCAATTTAGTTGCTTAGTTCACAGATAACAGCATATAGAGTTAGGGTGAGAATTCTACCCATTTACTGCTATTTTTATAAGCCTGAGGGAGAGTCTTAGGACCACTGCCTTAGCCTTCTTGTTTATATAAAGGTATGGATTTACTCCTGCCACATTTCTTAACTTTTCTCCTTTCTCTCTCTTTGTTGTTTAATTCTCACTTTCTTTCTATGTAACTGTGTTGTATCTTTCAACTTTTATTTCTTTTTTTGAGGTCTTATACTAGGGAGACAATACGATATTGACACGTGTGTGTCTGGTTTATTTCACTTATGAATAGAGCTTCAAGTTGCATCCACTTATATATGAAGCCTTCAGGTTTATTTTTCTTGATGGCTGAGTAATTCATATATATATATATATATATATATATATATATATATATATATATTTTTTTTTTTTTTCAACCATTCTTCAGGTGACAAGCATTCTGGTTGTTTCCAAGATTTGGCTATCACAAATTGTACTGCTGTAAACAACATAGGTACAGAAATATCACTATGATATGATATTTTCAGTTCCCTTGGGAAAGTTCCTAGAAGGGGGGATAGCTAGATTGAGTGAGATTCCAGTTTTAGTTTTCTAAGGAGTCTCCACGCTGACTTCCATAGTGGTTGCACCAGGCTGCATTCCTCACAGCAGTGGGGAAGCATTCCTTTTCCCCCACAGCCCCTCCAACATTTATTGTCGGTCAAATTCTTCATGATAGCCATTCTTTCTGGGGTGAGATGGTCTCTCAGTTTTGTTTTAATTTGCATTCCCTAAATGGCTACTGATGTGGAACAACTTTTTAATGTATTTATTGGCTTCTTGTATATCCTCTTCTGACAAGTGTATGTTCATCTTGGATGCCCATTTTTGGTCTTTTGCCAAATTTTGTAGTCCTAAATGTTTTCTAGTTCTTTATAAATTCTAGGTACAAGATGTTTCTCTGAGTGCTTATTAGTTGATATTTTTTCCAAATTGTGAGTTGTCTTTTCACTATGTTGGTAATTATTTTTTTGATGTATAGAAACTTCCAAATAAGAGGAAGTCCCAGCTGTTAATTCTTGCAAGCATTTCCTGTGCTGTCTTATTTTGTTCATATTTTGTTCTTATTTTGTTCCAGTTTCTTCTCTGCTGGTGTCTCCTGCATTTGCTCTGGGTTGGCTTGGGGCCTGAGCATACATTTTGTATAGCACTGCCCTCTGATCTTGATGTAGAGCTTTGGTGTCGTTATTATCTTTGCACCTACCAATGTTATTACAGAAGTGAGATTATGTGGTCAAGGCAGTTCCAGTTTTGTATTTAGAGAACTACAATTAACAACAATAATAATGGGTAGTGAGATTCAGCAATTGACAGATTTTTGTAACTAGTGGGTTTGTATTTTAGTTGATAAGAACAAACATGGCTGTATAGCTAAGCAGATATTAAATTGTGAACTTGTATTTAGCTCCCCTAAGTTCTCTCTGGTCATCTCACCTTAATGTACCTGGAGTCTTCCAGGCAGAGTAGTTCACCCTGGTACCTACTGTCCCCTTGCTCAATTAGAAGAGAAAGAGAGAAGACATTTTCATAGATCTGAGTTTAGTAAAGTGTCTCAGATTACCAGGTCTGGATCTACCAAGGTAGAACTCATCCTGTCTGGGTCTGGCTGCTGTGCACACCTTCTTCCTGCTGCAGTCGGTGGAAGTGAACTGCTGTGTCCCTGTGGGCAGATGTTCTGCTCCTGGATTAGCTGGGTGGAACTAGACCCTAGCCTCTCTGCAGGGAGTTCTGCCCCAGGGTTCCATATCAGGCCTGTCTGAAGGAGGTTCCCGTGGCCTGGAAAGTGGTCCTTCATACATGCCAGGCCTGGACTCTTGCTGGAAATGGAGAAATAAAAACTCTTCCCTTACATTATTAGTAAAAAAAAAAAATGAATATACTCCATTCCTCATGTTTACTATATACTTGTTATAAGGATGGAAACCTTGTTGTTTTAACAGATTTTAAAACAGAATGGTGATTCAAAACAGTAGAAAACGCTCAAGAGCTTACTGTACTAGTCATATCTGAATTGTTTAGTCCTTGTGAATATCCTCCATGTAGGACCCACAAAGACTCAGACTGCTGTCATTTTACTATCATCCAACAGGGTTTCATGATTGTCTCTTCCTACTTAGTAGAAAGAAAAGAGACTAGAAATTTCTCCTCCAAAAGCATGCATGCCAATTTTTGTTAAAATACATTTATGTGAATTAGTTATTTGATTGTATCTTAGAGAGAAGAGGACTTGCGAAATGTGATCTTCCCCACATAGCTACCTCGGTAGCAATTCTACCTGTTTTCATTCCTAGTAGGAAGGGTATATGTTGTTGGTGACTGGCCATCTATTCTCCAATGCTCAAGAGTAGTTAGTACACTTTAAGACACATATTCTTGTCTAAAAGGCTTAAAGTCTAGGTAAGACGTGCTTTTTGAACTACTGTTGATGAGGGTAGCTGGACAGGCGATAAATGTGACAAAAGGACAATGCGTTCTAGTAGTTTCTATCCAGATTTCCTAGCCTCAAATTCTGATATCACCAATTGCCAATTAAGTGATATTTTATAAATATAGTTAGATTGTTATGTGGTGTATATAATTGACTTATTTGCATTACATTTTCTTTGATGTCTTAAACATGTACATATGTATATATTGTGCTATGTACAGGTCATTAAATATTTAATGAATAGCAGGCAGGCGCAAAAGAAAAACAGAGACATATTAAACAGCATTCACCTAATGTGACTTCCAGCACTGTGGGGACCCAGCAAGGCCTGCGACTGTGCTCCTCACATCATGAGGTAGCACCTGTTGGAGAGGCGGAGGGGAAAATCTGCGCTGAGAGTGTTGCCTGTGATGGAACCGTGGGCAGCAGCGCGCCGCAGACAGACAGGGGAGGGGGAGGGAGTAACAGAGGCTGAAGAGCAAGGGCCGCGTCAGTTTTTATTGCATTTAACTATGAAACGGCAAGATGGGGATCTAGTAAAATAATGATGATGAGGTGATACTGCTGATAATTATATACAGAAAAGATGTCCAAGTTACTTATGGAAACTAGTAACAAAGACACAGAATAGTCCACAAACCAGAATTTCAAAGTAGAAGTCAGTGCTAAGTGAAAATCTTTAAAACCCCTAAGAATTTATGGCTGTAATTTTAGGGACCTCATCAGCCATAGCACATTTCAATAGAATAAATATCCCACTCCTGCAACCACATAACTGATGCATACAGACTTTTTCTTATTTTTTTTTTTTTACTTGAAGAATTATGCTTTCATGTTGGTGAGGAAATTAAGAATAATATTTTGCCTCCTTTTTAATACACACTTAGTTCATATCAACATCGGATGAACTACAACTATTTTATTAAAATGAACAGGGGGGTTGAGAGTTAAAAAAGCTGCCTTTGTGTTTTGAGCTCCATAAATTATGCATGATTATGTGGGTATTCTACATAACCTACATATTATTTAGAATGAACTATGATAAAACTAGCCAAAGCTTTTAAGTAAAAATCTTTGAACTGAAATGAACACTTATTAATGAACAGAATGCATCCAGAGACAGAACAGAAAGGGAGCCCGGGAGCACAGCCGGTGGTTCAGATCCTCCGGCTGCAAGGCGGCGTCCCTGTCCTGGTGAGTTCCCCTCTGCAGTTCGTCCCCTGCTGGCAAAAACGTGTACGTGCCCATTCAAGATTTCACCCTTGCCCGTGAACGTGAGGAGCTGGCAGACCAGCTCGTTATTCCGCTCCCATTCAACAGCAGGCGTGATTCCCCAGAGCTGCGCAGAAGGTGACCCCGAGTCTCATCGCTGCATCTTGCCCCTGGTGCACCCATTACTACCACCAGGACTAACGTGCTGCTGACCAGAGCCTTCGCGGCCCGGAGCTCGTAGTCCCGCAGAGCCGAGGATCACTGCCGGCACCCATGAAGGAGATGGGTTCTGAGAAGCAACTTCTGGAACCCACCACCTCTTTGACCTACAAAATCCTCAGCTACAAAAACGTAACCAGTACAGGTCCTTTAAGTGAGGCTAAAATTGTGTGAAAATGTATCCTTCAATTCCCTGAAAGGAGTATGTACTTAAATTATTCATATAAATGTGGGGGACAGGCAAAGGAGAAACGCACACCAGCATTCCTGTCCAAATCCAAATCTAGAGTAGAGGTGCTTTTGAGTTACAACATCTACGTGGTGGTCCAGGAAGCAGGTCAAGTAATACACGGAAAAGTGGTGCTCTAAGCAGTGCAGCGCTGTTAGCCAAGAAGCAAACCGTGCTGTGCAGGGCGGAAGCGGAAGCCACTCACACCGCCTTTGTGAGCAGTAACAGCTACCTGGAGCCATCTTTCTAAGAAATCAGATAATTGTGCCCCTTTGTCCATCATTTTAAACTTTCCTGTGGGGAAGCACGGTTTCCCTCACTTAAACTCTTGCCCTCTCCAACATGTACATGCAGGCTTCTCAAAAAATGAAATAAAAACTATAAAAATTTTTTTTTGGTGGGGGGACTCTGAAAAATTTACACACCTTTGAGATCCTGGCACCTGCTTTGCTCTTACTGTGAGTGAGGTTTGTAATTTAGAGTAAATTCGAAATGTTGTACCTGCATTGATGGTCCAGAGGGACAGTGGGATTGACCGGTAAACTGGGAATTGTTTTAGGGAGGCCAACACCTCTGTGCCTGTGTGCATGCGCTCATGCCTGGCCAATCCGCGCCTAGGGCCGGGCAGCGCCGCGCTGCTTGAAGAGCGCGCTAGCTAAGAATAGCTGCATGTGCCGGGCGAGAGGTTTTCTCTCAGTCTCTGCAGATCTGAGGGCTTCCCTGTTGGACGGAAGCGCTCTGGCTATTTTCTAGGTTTTCATTTTGGTAAATACTTGCTGTTCTCAGGAGCTTGCAAAATAGCTATAAATTCTGCCTACCTTTATGACAGGAAAAAGAAAGAAATCAGAGGCTGAAAAGGTGCAGCGCAGTAAATAAAGACAAGTACAATTTCACCCTCTCATCTTAATGTATTGTGAGAACAGGGCGTTTTGCTCTCATGTTGGATGAATACGCCTTTCCTTACTGATCCCCCGGCACTGTCACAGCTGTAGAGCTTGCCCCAGCCCGGCAATTTGGATTTCTTTTTTCCTATGAGATGCTTCTTTTACACGACGATCTGTCTGCGCCATAAAGTGGCAGTGTCTGAGCTTGCGGAGAAGGCTACAGGAGTGCATACTAAGATGTCCCCACCACCCGAGAGGCAGGTGCACCCGACCCACGCCTGGAGTCCACGTTAGGACTGCGGACACCACGCCTATGAAGCAAAAGGTTCTTATGGCGCTGCGGTCTGTACTTCACCGCAGCCTCTTCCAGAAGCCAGAAACAATGTTGGAGAGCGGGGAGCCAGGCGGGCACCTGGCTTTCTGCGACCATGGCCACTGACCTGCACCCTGCTGCCCACTTGGGGGATATGGTCTTCCTCTTCAGCCTGCATGTAAGAGGCGTTGGGACGCAGCTTGGCTGCTCAGCAGCAGGACACCAGCAGAAGAAGGGCGCCCTTGTGGACAGCGCAAGTAGCGAGAAGGACCTCTGCCTGGCCATGCGGCACAGACCGAAGATCTCAGAAGGGCACAGAGCGCCCCCACTGTGTGGGGAAGTTGTGTCATGCACAGTGAGTTACTATGTTTTTTGAAATTTTTTTATTGCATTTAATAAGAAATAACAATACGAGTTTCTGTCTTAGTTACTTTTTACTTGTTGCTGGGGCAAAAACCCGACACTCAAAATGAAGGAAGGAAAGGTTCATTAGGTCACAGTTACTGGAGGTTTCAGTCCATACTCCGCTGGCCCAAGGCAGAGAGCATCCAGGTCATGGCGGTGGAACAGCAGCAATCACGACAGAGGCAGCCAACCAGCCAGGGGAGCAGAGCAACAGCTCTAGTCTGTCTCTCTGTCTCTCTTTGGATTACATTCAGGCTCTTTGCCTCAGCCTATCTGCCTTAGGCTACACCCATAATCCCAGAAGGACTTAAAACACATAATCCCAGAGATCATGGATCAAGTCTCAAACTCTAGATCAGTACTAAATCACATAATCCCAGTGACTCATAAGTCAAGTCTCAACCTATAGAGGTGCCACGACTGCATGAGGCTTTGGGGGGACAACTAGACATAAACTATAGCAGTTTCAAAACACATTAGTAGTACATTTCTAGTATTTGATACAATACATATTGTTGTTCTAGTAGTTATACGGAGCACAGGGTATAGACGTGAGAATTTTTCTAATCCATTACTGGTGCAAAAAATTTCTTCACTACAAAGCACTGTACATGGTTACAAAGTAAATCCTGAAGTGATCTGACTGGCCTTGGGAGATACAAAGTTCCATGTACTGTTATACAGATCTTGCTTTAACTTGCCCTTAACCACCCAAAAGAAATGTTTAACCATTAGGCATAAACCGTAAAGCTTGATTAGTATACTAAGCTGTAAAAGGTTTAAATAAGCAGCTCCCATCATTGCCAATTTTGTCAATAACCCACGTCGCTTATGGAACACTGGAATGTGTATATAACTAGTTTCTCTCAGTTCAGTGAGTTACTGTATTGAGTCACTGTCCCCAGGGGTTGTGTTTCCATGAGCTTGCTGCGTACATCTGCATCCACTGGGACATGCATGTACTCATCTTACATGTCTTTGTTTAAAGATGCAGCGCGTAGCACACAGTGTTAGCCTGTGTTGTGCAGCTCGCGGCTGGCACTGCCCCAGCGCACCCCTAAAAGAAGCGTGTCTGCAGCACGCATTTCCTCCATGATGCACACAGCACACGGCACTTCAGCCTGGCACCCAGGGGCCGCTGCATGCCGCGAATTCAATAAAAATGCATGCACATGGAAAACGTGGCTCAAGATGGGTCACCCAAGAACCTGTGTTTATGATCCAACAGCTGCACCAAAAAAGCAAGCGAGGGCCGCTTGGCCCGAGGTGGGAGCAGGCGCACGGACCACGCGAGGCCTGCAAATGCCCACCCCACTCCAGTGCTGCAAGCACTGTTTCCACAGTTACAAGAAAATCTGGGCAAGTGGATAAATTCTCAAGTATGAAGTAAGTAAGGAAGGAGCAGCGACTAAGGCACATGTCCCCATGTCCCCAAAAAGTGATCTCAGAGAACCCGCGAGTGTTCTTTCTGTCTGGTGTTAAGGTCCTTTTGCTTCCCTCCTGGAGTTTTAGTAATGTTTACAAAGCATAAGCGGCATGATTTTAAAATGGGAGGAGGGAGGTTCTAGACTAATTCTGTAAAATTCTTCAAACCATCTTTTTTTGCTGTACCAGGGGTTGAACTCAGGCTTTTGCGCTCCTCAGGCAGGGTCTTATTCTACCCAGCTATCTCGCCAGTCCCCTCTTCAAACCATCTTGTAGGGAGAGGGTAATTTGACCCCCAAGGAATATGAGATGCAGTAAGGAGCTAGAGGGACAGGAGAATGTGTAGTTAAACCTTGATCTCCGGAATCAGATATACTGGATGTAATTATAGATGCACTGTGTTCTTTTTTTTTTTTCTCTCTTTTATTTTATTTTCCTAGGTTTTTTATTATTAATACTTTTAATAAGAAATAACAATGTATAACAATGTCACAGTTTCAAAACACATTAGTAGTACATTTCCAGTATTTGATACAATGCATATTGTTGTCCTCCTACTAGTTATACAGAGCCCAGGATGTAGATGTTATAATTTTTCAAATCATTATTGGTACAACCAAATTTCTTCTCATTGAACTAAGAGAAAGTAGCCGGATACATAATCCAATGTCTGATAATTGCAGCGGGTTATTAGTAAAACTGGCAATGTTAGAAACTGTTGATTTAAGCCTTTTATAGCTCAGCATTGTAATCTAGCTTTCCGTTTTATGCCTCGTGATTAAACTTTTGTGCTGGGCAGTTAAAGGCAAGTTTAAGCAAGACCTGTATAACAAAACATGTAGTTTTGGTATCTCTCAAGGTCAGTCTAATCCCCTCAGGATTTACTTTGGAAACATGTACAGTGCTTTGTAGAACTGTTGGCAGTGCCAGGCATCTGGATGAGTCACAGCCATTGCTGGACCAGTTTGTTTTCTGTGAAAGCCTGAGAAAATGTTTTCTCTATAGGTGACTCTCCTTAGGTACACTATATATCTTCAATCCCTTTCCTCTGTGGTCCTATAATCTCCTTGAACAGAAAATTTGGAAACCACTGAGTTATACGCTATTATATCCCAGGTTCTTTTATGTCCTGAGTCCTCAGTGACCTTGAAGGGCTAGGGCCAAAATATTTGCTATCCTTGTAGCCCTTTTTTTTTCCTCTAATTTTTGGTCTGTAAACTTATATTCTTAAGCTGCCAGAAGAAAAGTGTAGTGATACTATTACTCTATAAAATAGGTACTTGAGCTTAACATCACTGCCTTTTTGAGTATGAAACATCTTAGACTTAACTTGGGATTGGTATTTTCTATCAATCATTAACATTCTAACAAATCTCTGTAGAATGTGATAAAAGCAGTTACACATTTTTACATATTTAGAAATCTATATACAAAATTATAGCCAGTCAAACCTATGACATTTTCCTAGTCTCTTTCTCTCATTTAATACCCTTTTTTGTTTTCTGTCTCTCAAGTAAATGGTTGGTCTACAAGAAAATGCACTGCGTTCTTATCAGCTCTGTGAATTTAGGAAAGTTATTCCACATTTCGGATCTTGCGTTTTTCTCATGTACAAAGGAAGACTAATCAGAGTGCTGACAGTGTGAGATGCCAATACTGTCCTCACATGGGGCATGGACTTGTTGCACGGCAGAGAGGAATGTTCAATAATCTTAAATTATCTATATCTAAGATGTATATCCTATTTTCATTTCCTTGATGCAGTCATTCGTACTGTTGCCTTTTACTCTCAAAATGCTCTGGTCTGAGTGATCAATTTTGAGATCACTTTGCTATATCCAAGAACTGCAAAGTTTTCTTTATGGCCTATGAGCACAGTGTCAGAGACAGTTGTCAAATGCGTCTTGGTTGTGTCATAAAGAAAGGAGGTATGTGTACAGCACGATTATATTGGGGCCAGATGATTTTCATCCTTAACCCATTTTGGAAGTATTTTCTACAGTCACAGTTGGGTCATAGAAACCAGTGTCCATGGCTGCCCTGGGAAGCTTAGGTAGGTAGCCACAGAGGAGGCTGTATACTTGCCATTCCCAGATTTTAACATACTGTATCCAGCTTGTAGAATTTAGGAGCTGAAAGTTGTCTATTAGCCTTGAAACAAATGTAATGATTTTGTTATTCTTTCTTCTGAAAACAAAAGCAGCATTTGGTATCAGGAGAGTTCTGTCAGCTTATAATAGAAAGGTTTTGTTGGGTGATTATTTATTAGAGCTGCTAATATTCTAGTCAATAAAGTTAGAAAGAGTACCAGAGGCAACTGGTTGACCATGTCTGTTTCCATCGTTTTGTTGGCCATTGTCCTTGTCTCTGAGCTGGTGATTCTGGAGATGCCATGAAGACCTTCTTCAGCCACTTTCCAGAACATCGTTAGCTTTAGTGGAATCTGGATATTCTGGAAGATTTGGCTTATGGTAGTTTCTTTGCAGTTCTAGAACGTGATTTCCTAGTAAAACTGGTCTGAGATAAGGAATGGTCTTTCTCCAAATTACTGATTAAAATTTTTGAAACAAAAGTGGGCACAGTGAATGGATAGCAGAGTGGAATTCTGTGCATGCACCTGATGGAATAGACGTGAGATAAAATAGATTGCGCTGCTCATACTCTCAGTGAGAGTCAAGTATGGCACTGAAAAAAATGTTGGCTGCTCTGTGTTATTTAAGTAATTAAACAGAAGATTTGAAGTTTCAAAGAATTTCATAGAGCTCAAAAACTGTTAGAAAAAATAGTCTTTTACAACTTAACTATGAAGATAGCTGAGCTGCATAAGCTCCCGCCTGGCAAGTGCAAGGTCCTAAGGTGTGTCTCTGATGACCCCCCACAAATAAAAAGGACCCCGAAACTACACTTAAAAAGGTGCTATCAAGTAAAAGATGTCCTCCACAGCTATGGCGGGAGCTCCTCAGAAGAGCAGGAAACTCCAGTCGGAGGAAAGGCGAAGCACTGTGTCTGCATGCAGCGCCCACGTTGTTCCTGAGCGACCAAAGGCACAGCTGGACACACAGCTCTGGGGCTCCAGGGGCTCTGTGGAGATGCGGAGCCGGCACGCGTGGTCCCCATGCACTGCCCCGGGCATGCAGGGCTGATTCCAGAAGTGCAGAGATGTGAACTCTTGAGGCAGGAGACAGCTGTGGCTGCTGGAAAGACAGAGGAGGAGCAAAGCCAAAAGATGATTCGTTCTTCGCCTCCTTAAACTGTCCTCTCCTTCTAAAGAGAACTAACTGGGGAAACTATTTTGAAAATTGCACTGCTGAGTCCCAGGTCCAGCATCAGAGTAGAGTAGCGCTGTCACTGAGGCACAACTGAGAACTGACTGGCACCATTTGGTCACTCATTGAGGCTCACAGGATTGCATAAGGCAGAGTGCAAGGTGGAGTGCCCAGAACAGAGAGAGTATGTCAGACGTGAACAAAAGTACATAGCAGTCTAGCGCTTGCCGACTGTTTATACCTCAGGTCACCTCAGTGAGTTCTGCAGCTGACACACAAAAGAAGCCAAACCACGGCACAAAGTGCTGTATGACAAACTAGACCCCAGATGGAGTGGCCCAAAGCAGCAAGCTTTGCTCATATTCCAGGAACCTGGAACTCAAGCCACGTTCAGTGGAGCGCTTGCTCAGCTGATAACTGGCTGGACTGAAGGAGCCTGGTGACCTCACCTGCTCAGGACATCTTAGGGGTACCCGGAAGGCTAAGCACCTCTGGGCCTCCTGAGCTCACGGGCGTGCTCCGGAGGGCAGTGTGGCTTCTTGCCCACTCTGTGCTGGGAGACCCCAGGAGATACTGACACACCTCCTGCACCCAGCACCCAACAGGTTGTGGAGTAGCTGAGCCGTGCTCTTCAAGCTGCTGATCACTGCAAGTTCAAGTAGCGGGAAGCTGGTCAGCTCTGAGAGGCAAGCTCAGCCGTCAGGAGCAGGTCTAGAGAGGGGCCTGCGGCCTCCTCCTCAGGACACAGTCAGCAAGCAGCCTTCCTCTGACCTGGCACAGGGGTCAGCAGGCTATCGTAAGAAGAAGTTCAAGGCATAAGCAAGAGCCGAAATGGACAATGGGTACTGGGAAATGGGAAGAAACCGTTCACAAGGGAAAAGAAACTGGGACGGGGAAGCAAAGAAAGATGGAAGCGGGTGCGGGATGTCTGAGGTAGCTATTCTAGTTTCTGGTAGTTCGTCGAGAAAAAAAAAGGTTTGTGTTTACATAGTGTGATCAGTTCTTAATGCCTGTGTCTTATATAATGTGAGCAACTACTTAGAATAAGCAATATACTAGCCATTGTCACTCTCCTATATTTTTTAATTCTATTACTGTGTTTAATGCTTTTTCCCTTTAAAGTAAAAAAAATAGTGATTTTTTTTAGGCCTAAAATATTTTCAAACTGCTAAGACGATATAATTCTATTTCACGAGCAATTTGTTATTCATTAACTGTGCTTCAGTAAAAACTTTTTAAAGTAGTGGGACACACCTCCAGCAATATAAGACACGTAAACCATGTTTTATTTCTTAAATTACTGACACGGGTTTCATTTCACGTTTTGTTTGATATTTTTGATCTTTACATGTGACTGCAGTTTTATGATATTGTCATTTAGGAAAAATGGAAGCACATCTCAGTGTTATCTTTCAGATGGCTAAGGAAGCAATTTTATTGGGAAATACTCTAAGGGAATCTTCTTAACTTCCCAGCTCTGTACTAAGAATCTCAGAGTTTTGAATTGATTGGCAAGTTCTAGGAAAGGAATCTCAAGGCCCTTTCGTATATTACCCCACAGACCTATGCGCTATTTTTAACCAGCCTCTACGGATTTGTGACCTACAAAGAAAGACTTCTGGCAAATCCTCCTTTGCACAATTGCTATCCAAAGAGAGAAACCCAATGCCTTATAGTTGCCAGTGCTACATTCCAAGCCTGCTCTGGACAGAAGCATTTCAATTTTGCCAGGATGTTGAGTAGCACTAGTAAGCCCGAGCGTTCGATGCATTCTTCTTTTTAAGGAACAGAAAGTTGTTTCTGCTGACTTAGGAAGGCACGTTATTTACTGAAAGCATGCCACAATCTACTATACGCAGGAATAAATGAACTAACAGAGCCAGAGCCTCGCTGCTATCACACAGTCACCCTCCCCCCCCTACCCCCATGCGGACATGGTGCAGGCAACCCTGGGCTCAGCCTGTGACATCACCCTACGGGCTGCTGAGCCCAGAAGCTGTCCGTCTGCCCTGGATGCCCCTGCCGCCTGTGGCCAGTGGTACTGTCAGCTGCTTCTGTAGATTCTCCAGCTTCAAGCCAGGGCTGGTGGTCCACATAACATGCTTGCCACTGCTGCGAGGGAAGGGAACAGGTGGCCTCTGGACACCAGCAGCAGGTGAGGCTGGCTCTGCTCGTTTTCCCCTGACAACACAGCGAGGCAGTCGCCACATAAACTGAGGTTCCGTTTCTGGATCACACACAACAACAAACACAACAAAACAATAGCAGAACTGTTTACCTCAACAACACATACAAAACACAGTAGTTCTATACTTTTGGACACTGTGGGTTGGGATGGGGTTAGCCCTTTCTCATATTAAACCAAAACGGTGAATGCAAGCTTCATACGATTCCTACTCGTAATCACAGACGGGGACTGCCGGCGCTTTCTGTGTTCTCCTCCTACACTCCATACTCAGTAGAGTTCACTCGTTGTCGACACAGAATCGCTTGAGGGAAGGAAGCATAAAAGGCAGCCCCCCCACCCGGCTCAGCGCTGTCTGTCGGTGCCACGCTGTGCCCCATAACCTTGGCTCTGTATGTCTAACTCTACAACCTGGTACCTCAGAAAATAACCACATGTAGGGGCAGAACGTTTCATAAGGTTATTCAATCCATGTACTTTAGGATGGGCCTTGATCCAGTGAAGCTTGTGCCATTAGAAGAGGAAACTTTAGCAAACATTTGAGATAGATAAGTGCAAATGTGGGCCAAGAGCCACAAGAGGACACAAGAGGGCACAACAGGGCCCGGTGAAGCAAGGTGACCAGTCCCAACGCAGCTCCGCACCCCCCGGGAGTGCTATGCGCTGGCTGGACCACACTGCAAGTGTCTTATCCACAGAAGCCTAGGGCCATGTCCAGTGCCAGCAGGGCTGGTCTCTGAACCGCTCAGAAAGGCCTCCTGAGAGCAGGCACTCAGAAAACGGCAGGCCGTGCACTGGGGCGGACAGCACAGGAAAATCAAGCTTTGTGGAGACTTCTAGCTCTGGTCGCATTGCAGCCGTTGTCCCGTGGAAGCGTGCGTGTGGAGGGACAGAAGGTGGCACAGGGACAAAGTGGGTGAAGACAGTTTTCTAGTCCGCAGGTGTGACCGTGGCAAGTCCTGGCAGCCACAGCTGGTAAAGTAAAACAGGCCGAACGTGAGCTCCCCGAGCTAAACCAAAAGCGGGAATAAGCAGACTCAGGAGAAGGTCAGAAGTCACTGTGCCCGGCGGGTGCAGCCGCTGAGCGCGGGCTGGCGGTGGGCCATCGTCCTGCTGTGCCCTCTGAGAGAGCTGGTCAGATTCACTGCTAATCAGCTGACACTGGAGGAAATCCATATTCCACAGTATATGTTGCCTTAGAAACAGAGAACCCAAGAAGCTACAGATGAAAAGAAAACACAAACACACGTACACACGCACGCACACACGCACGCACGCACGCACGCACGCACAGTCGGGATCCATCCGAAGAGCTCCACAACACATTTGGATTTCAAATCCAAATCAATCATGTATCTATCATAAACTGACCGGAATTAGGAAGATTTGTGAAAATGAACACCATGAGAGAGCTCGAGCGATTCCCGGCCTCTTGGCGCCAGGCCGAGCCAGTGGTGAGAGCTGGGCCTCCCGCCTGCTCGCCTGGCCGGCCGGCCCGAAGGAGCACTCACCGGCCACGGTCGCGTTGCACCCTACTCATTTCGATTTAGGGGAAGAGAACTGCACCAGAACGGATGACAAGCTTCTTAGAAATGTAAGAGGCTGAAGAGTTCAAGATGTTAGCTATCAAAATAAAATAGTGGGCCTAATTTAGTAATGACAGAGTAGCTTCTCTAAAAATGAGTGAATAAAGAAATAAAGGTTCTGAAACAAGAAAAAAAAATAAATACAATAAAAAAATCTTCAAAAAAAAAATATACCCTCCTGCAGATAATACTTTTAAACTCTGGGGAAGATATTTAAAGTAGCTATTTTAGGGTGGGGATATGCTTAGTAGCAAGCTTAAGGCTCTGAGTTTGATTTCTTGTATCCCCCCAAATTAAAGTCACTATTTTGAAGATAGTAGAGAATGATAAAAAAACGAATACTGGAAAAAATAATTCTTCATATATATGTTCTGTAAACAAATAAAAATTTGATTAATGATGCATTCTTAAGATTCTAAAACATGACCTCAAAATAATCCTAGTGACAGTAATAATAAAAAATGTGTGCAAATTTTGTAGGATATTCACATATAGCAATAGCACAAAGAACAGAGGAGTAAAGAGAACGATAATTTTAACAATCTTTATTTTTTTACACAGAGTGCTGCAACAGTTGGAATGCATGGTATGGTTCCTAAAGTGACCATACCGCAAAGCAACACAAAATAATAAAGCTGGAAAGCAAAAGGAAGAAATCAAATGAAACACAGAAAAAATGATGCAATGAAAAGATCAATTGTATGCCTGCAAGCAGGCGCAGGCCAGGGCTTCGATCCCTGGGCCTGCTATGCTTGCCCTGCCCCCGGGACAATTATACAGTTGCTGAGTTGGCAATTGAGACTGGGCTGCAGTCCCAGCTCTTGGGAGGCTGTAAACAGGTGAATCAGTGTAAGTTTGATTTAGTAATGAGACCCTGGACACTCTGCAGATCCTTCCCTTAAAAAAAAAAAAAAAAAAGATTAAGTGTGAAGTAAAAAAGATTAAGGGAACTAGGAACAAAGATGATAGACTGTGAGCAACATAAAGGAAAATTTGTCATGCTAATTTAAAAACTCTAAGACCTTACTAGAAACTGTTTGATTCACTTAGTTTTCTGTATTACACAGCAAAATACCTTTTAATAATCATGTCTAAAGTACTCAATTTAAGGCGTATGTTCTCCCCCAAATCATCTATATATTAAATGTAATTTCAAAACTAATCACAGGACGGTTTTCAAATAGAATTATGTAGCAGATTATTGTTACATATAAAACAATTTTGACAAAGAAAAATATTGTAAGGCTTTCACCACCTATCTTTAAGACATATTGTACAGTCATTATACTAAAGAAAACAGCATTGTTGGCCTAATTATAGACAAAAACATCAGCGGAACAAAGCAATGCTGGAAAAATGTGACCAAGTCATGGGGGAATTCTCACTCTTGCTTCATCCCATAGAAAAAAAAGGATTTGACACAGATTACAGTGCTAAATGTACACCTGAAGCCCTAAGGTTCACTTACAAAAGTAGAGGCAACTATGACCTGGGATTGGGCAATTATTTCTAAGTAAGTTGCGGAAAGCAGTAAGCTCACAAGGCAAATCGGAAGTCAGACATCAGTTGAGTTTTTCAGAAGCCTTCCAGATGATGTCACCCTAAAATGCACAGGTAAGAAGCAGCCAAGGAGATTCTATTGTCAAAGCACACACGTCAAAGGCCTGCTATCCAGAGTACAAAAGAATCAAAACTCAGCAACAAAAATAGAAGTCAGTAAACCATCGGTAAAGACTGGAAGAAATCCTTTCTTTCTCTGTCTGGTACAGGATCTCGCTATGCAGCTTGGACAGTGATCCTCCTGTTTTCAGCCTACCCAGCCCTGGGATTACAAGCATCTACCAAATGCACTGAGCTATCTTGCCAGCCCTAAGAAATTCTTTTGAAGCACATATTAGAGATGGGTGAGCAGATGGAGGATCTCCCTGAGCTCCAGGTCAGCCTGGGTCCCATAGTGGAGCGCTCAGGTTTGCTTATACTGGATGTGATTATAGGATAATTTGATAGATTGTTGGCGTTTAAATGTATTGATAGACCTAGTAAAGCAGATTACACTTCTATATGTGGTCTCGCACCACCATGACTGGGTAGCACATGAATAGGATGAAACTCATCAAGGTACTGTTTTTCTCTCTGTCTTAGTGTCAGAAAGATACTGGACTTGCTCCAGGTTGGAGCTTACGCTATCTCTTCTCTAGTCCTCAAATATCTGGGATCAAGAGGGAAGCCGCATAATAACATCTTTATCCATTTAAGTTATAGTAATCAATTCTGTAAACTGAACAGTGTATAAACAACATACATTATTTCCTTACAATTTTAGAAGCTTGGAAATGCAAGATCAAGGTACAGGCCAAGTTGGTGTCCGGCGAGGGTCTGCGCATTCTTGGATGAGTGCAAGGGGCTTTCTAGCTCTGTTCTGATGGCGGAGGATGGCAGAGCCTCTTCGCAGCTCCTCTTATTCCTTGGAGACCGGTCCCCAAGCCCTGATGCCAATTTCGGTAGGCGGAACTTTACCGTACATGTTTTAGGGGTACACGGACATTCAGATCTTAGCAACTGCTAGTAGAGACCCACGGTTCTCCCTGGGAACAGTTCTGCTCAGGAGACACGGCAGCAGGAATGAGGAAGACAGAGAAGAAGACAGCCGTGGCCGAGGTGGCTGCTGGCCTGCCTGATGGGCCAGACTCACACACCAGCGAAATGAAAGCTGCGTTTACTCATACCTTTGCAAGGTTAGTGACACCTGACGCAAGGTTACCCAGTGACTGGCAGCCGACATTATCCAGTCAGGATGCTTATCTCAGGCAGCTTGTTTGCTTTAGTCTCTGAGGCCTCGTTCCACCTACACACCCTTGGCTGAGTTTCCAGCATGCACAGCTCCCAGCAGCCCCACCTTTGGCTTTGTGGGTTCCGGATTGGATATCATAGAGCTTCTCAGTTGCATAACTATTGAGCAAATCCCTTAAGATAAATTTCTTTCCGCATGTATGTATATAAAACATACATATATATATATAAATTATGTTATATATAACTATATCTTATATAAGTAATATATATTACTATATACTACATGTGTTTATATATTTTACATATTACATATATTTTTTTGTTGGTTATATATCTTTGACACACGTACTTATGGAAAACGTCAAATGACTATTAATGAAAAATGTTTTCAAATAGTGCTACCATTAATCATCACTTAAGACATTAGAATCATTATGAATCAATTTCATATTATCCAAATTAAAGAAACCCAGCATGAAAAACTGTGTACTGTGTGAGTCTATTCCCATGAAGATTAGAGAAAAATTGAACTAGCAAGATGAAACAAAAATGTTATTCCTCTTGGGCTGGAAGAACAGACTGGGGTAATGTGGGTCATCAGTGTGCGCCTCACTCTGGCGAGGCTGTGGGCCGCCGCTGTGGCTTCCGCCCCCGTCTCACGCACTCACAGGTGGGGCTTCGGCGAGTGGCCTGATAACGTCTGTGAGGGACAGAATTACAGGCCTGCCATTGCCGGATTAGTACCTGGTGGAACCCATGCAACTCTGAGCGTGGCTGAGTGGATCTAACGGAGCGGAAGACCCGCCCTAGATGGGCGTGGCACCAGCCCTCAGGCTTGCATTCTGCCTCCAGTTAAGAAGTGGGAGAGGAAGGCCCAGAGCTGCCTCCTGCCTCCCAGGCCATGGGCTGCTTCTCCTGGGCCCTGGCCCTCGGCCATGGCACCCTGCCTGGGACCCCACCAGGTATGGGCTAAAACCTCTGCAGACTGTGAGCTAAAACAGACCTTTATGCCTTTAACTCTGGGTAACGGGTGTTTGGTCCCAGACAGTAGAAAGTAGCTAAGATGGTGGTATTCGTGAGTGCACTGTCAGATCTCATGGAGTATTTGTGCTCCCTCTCTTCCCACCTGTTTCTGTCTCTCTCTGTATTTATAAGGTCTATGTGTCTATGAATATATATATATATATATATATGTATATATGTGTATATATATACGTATATATATGTATATATATACATGTATATATATACATATATACATATATATACATATATACATATGTATATATATGTATATATATATACATATACATATATATACATATGTATATATATATATATATTCTATAATTGAAAAACAACTTTGAATTCAACAATTGGAAGATGGAAGATAGTAACATTTATTAAAATAAGAAAAGGCAAGAAATATTTCATGATTTATTTCTTTAATGATGATCTGAAATAGCATTCATAGTACGCAGTGATTACTCTAAAGATAATTCTCATTTAACTCTGACAACAACTGTTTATAGTGTCTTTTGTTTATATCAAGTAGATTTTAGCATATTCAAATTCAAGGGGACCTGCAATGTAATGTAGGCCTTGACCCTATTAATCGTCATCATCTTACAGAATTCACTTTAGCTTCTTTGGCTTTTGTTTGCTTTCATTTAAAGTTAGATATCAGGGTTTTCCAAAGAGTTCCAAGAATCAAGAATATTAAGAAAATAGAGTGCCTGCTGAGGCAGAGCACAGTGGCTGGGGTTCAGTCTCTGGCCCGTTGTGTAGGTCCCACCTCTGGGGTGCACTCAGAGGGCGAAGGAGACTGGGCGTGGTGGTGCGCGCACTTGGACGGCTGTAAATGGGAGGATTACTGTGAGTCTGATCTACTTAGTGAGATCCTGAACACCCTGTAGCCCCTGAACCAAATACATAAAAGAAAAAGAAATAAATAAAGAGAAGGACAGAAAACAGATGGCTGGGGAGATGGCTCAGTGGTCTAAATGTTTGCCTAGCAATCTCAAGGACCAGAGCTGGATCACCAGAGTGCATGCTGTGTGGGCCTTGGAGCCCCAGATGTGGTGTTCAGGCCACTGAAACCGGGCGTGGGGTGCCTGCCTGTAATCCCCGCCCTGGGGAGAAGACAGGAGGATCCACCACAAGTCCTAGCTGCACAGCAAGATTCTGTATCAAGAAATAATACTAAAAAAGGAACCCATACCACTATATTAGAAAGAGGAGAGCATTGTACAGTCAAATACAGCACAGGTCCTACTCAAAGTACACCAAATTCAGGTGGGATAAGTTCCTGAGAACTGTTTTCAACATGGGGGGACAGTTGATAACACGTACTGCACTGTAGAAAATTGCTAAGAGAGTAGTTATTATAAATGTCCTCAACCTAAAAAAAAAGTGAATCATCTTTTAATTAGCTTGATTTACCCATCATACACTGTATAGCTGTCTTATAACAAGATGTTATAAATGAATATGTATGACCTGTATCAATTTTTAAACATGAATAAAATACCATGATATTGTTGAGTTTAATGCCTTCTCAGACTTTTTAATTGACAAACAAAAATAGATCTGTTCTACTTTATGTCAGCAATTCTTCTAAGGACTTTCCTGGCGTTGCATTAATTCATCGACATAGGATAAGCCTTAAACATCTTTGGAATTAGGTTTCTTCATCTTATTTTTCAAATGAGGCAACAGGCAGTATTTGGAGCATGACAGTCGAAGGGCACGGCACAGGTAGGGGCAGGTGGGGCGGCAGCCGACGCCTGCGCTCTGCAGCCTGGGTCCGCAGCTCCACAGCTCCGAGACGTGACAGCAGAGACAGGAAAGGCCAAGATTTTTCAGGAGGGCATGAAGAAAGGCCTGCAACCAGCTGGAAAGGAACCAGCACTCCCTACAAGGTCAGATTTCTGTGCGGGGCGTGGATGTGGGGGCTACCGACATCCCGTGTTCCTCTTTGGATCTGTAAAAGCCAAAGACCCCAGCTTGGCACTTGGAAGGGGTGCGGTCCGGCGGGAGATGCCGGGTGCTCGGGTTATGCCTCAGAGGGGCTGCAGGACTGTGATCTCTTCCGTCCCAAGTCCTGCTCACAAGCTGGAAGACTTTGTCAGGAGGCCACACCAAGTATTACCTGCGTGTCACAGGTCCAAGAGCAGTGGGCAGCACAACGGGACCCTACACTCTGTTCTCGCTGTGGGAGAACTTTCTAGGGGAAATGCCTCAGCCAATCACGGAGCGGAGGAGGCAGTCTGCACACAAAGGCTTGACCCAGCTCCTGCATTCATCGAGTTATTTTATCCTAGAGACTTCCAGACTGGGAACATGAAGCAGGCAATTTGAGGGTTTTTTGCTTTTCCTATGATGTTTTGCTTTTATTTTGAGACACAGTTTCACTCTGTACATCAGGCTAGACTTAACCTCCCAATGTAGCCCAGGAAGACCTCGAACTTGGGGCGATTCTCCTGCCTCTGCTTCCCGGGTGCTGGGTACAGGCACGCGCCACCACACCGAGCTAATTTGAGTTTATTGGCACCGTGGATCCTTTAGTCCTTCCGCACTCTGGTAACAAAACGTCCTAGACTGTGCAATACACAGCCTGGAGAGGCTTGGTGTGTGCGGTTCCAGACGCCGAGGAGCGGAGAGAAACACCCCGCTGGGTCAGGAGAGAGCTTTCTCCTTCACGGAAGGTGGGTGTTGCCGCGTCCCTCCCTGGTGGGAGAGGTGGAGAGGCCCTCCCAGGATACGGGCACGATGCCCTTTAGGAAGGTGACATCTTCTCACCTAAAAGCTCCACAGGGCCCTGCCTTTTAAACACTGTTGCTTTGTGTATTGAGTTTCAAAATATAAGCGTTGGAGGGACGCAGACATTCAGGCACGGGGGTCAGTTAGACTGGCGCTCTCACCCTTTTCCCGGCCCTGAAGAATGCAAAAACATGACCTTGGGTATTTTCTTTCCTACTGCTTGCTCTTAGATCAGAATTTTTGAAAAACAGCAAGGAATTGTAGAAAACAGATTGACACTTATTTTAAGAAAATGTAACTCTCTGAGTGTTTCACTGGATTTGATATCTTATAAGCAATCTGTTTTCAAAAAGTCAAGCATGCTCAAATCTCTTTAAATTCCCGAGCACATTTTTACAACTGGGTGAGATGCGAATCTCTGACAACTGAGTCGTGTCTCAAGGTTGGCAGAGAAGCACTGGCAACTAGAGGGGTCTGATTCGAACTGACAGACAGCTGCTTGATTTTTCTGGTAAGAAAGGTGATGGGAAGATGGCAGCTGCACAAAAACAAGGTAAAAGGATAGTCAGGGACAGGAAGAGCAGCGTCTGCTGCGCACACTGGGCCGCTGCTGAGGAAGAAGAGATATACCACATATGTCTGACACGTGTCTGAAAGAAAAGTAGCCCGAGCGAAATTGAGGAGAGGAGAACCCACGAGAAACCGCCGGGCAAGGGAGGGAGCTGCGCCTCTCGCTCCTTTCTGCATTAATGGAAAGGAAGAGAAGGCAGGGGCGCCCAGGGCAGAGAGCATATGTCTCGGTGTCGCCGTGGAAAAGACCACAGTGAAAAAGAGGATAGGAACATCCTAAGGCAAAGCAAGAATAAGTGCCCGGCCCAAATAGCTCTGCCTCACGGCTGAGAGGACCGGAGCGCGGGAAGAGCGGGTCCTGCTTGGAATTAATTGCCTTGGTCAGCTCAGCAGCCGGGCAAGCGGGGATCCTGGCTCCCTGAACGCGGAAAATGATAAATGATAACCCCAAGGAAACGAGCCTTAATGGGCTGAGGAGCGGGAGCTGGAACATGAAACTGCACAACAGTAACGCTGTTTTTTTTTTTTTTTTTTTTTTGGTAAGGTGAGAAGTGACCTCAGGATGACATTAAAGGGAGTAGGGTAAGTGACAGGGAAGGGGTAGGGAGAGACTGACAAAGATCACATAGTTTTACCTTTCAGTAAGAACAACTGAGGAGAGGGAAAGAAAGAAAGGAAGGCAGAAAGGAAAGGTAAAAGCATGCGTGGACCCAGGCGTCTTAGTTACGTTTTGCTCGTTGCTGAGACAAATACCCAACAGTCAACATAAAGGAAGGAAAGGTTCGTTTAGCTCACAACTACTGGAGGTTTCAGTCCCTTCTCGGCTGGGTCCAAGGCTGAGTGGCGCACGGCAGAGAGCAGCAGTTCATGGCGGCGGAACAGCAACAAAATGGCGACAGAGGCAGCCAACCAAGCAGCGCAGCAGAGCAACAGCTCGAGTGTGTCTCTCTGTCGCTCTTTATGCTCCTAGCAGGCTCTCCGCCTCAGGATATCCGCCCTAGACCACACCCATAGTCCCAGCCCTACTCAGACCGATAATCCCATCAGTACTACAACACATAATCCCAGCGACTCATGAGTCAAGTCTCAACCTATAGAAGTCCCCGCCCAATGACTACATGAGGCTCTGGGGGGACAACTAGACATAAACCATAACACCACGGTAGCTTGGGTGATGGCACTGCTGATCTCCCTGACCTACTGAAAGGGACACTTCCTGTCTAACTGCTTTGTCTTTAATATTCTTGATCCATGTTGCATGCTTGTGTCTGGTAACCGGTATAACCCACTAGAAGACAACCATATGCAACACTGCACCACTGCTGAATTGTGTCATTCTGTTTACTGAAATTCTGTATTGCTTCTAAGGATTTAAATTACTTTTCACTCTTGTTTAAAAATAAAAAATAAATGAAGTCAAAAGATATCACACAGTATGAGAACTTGGCAGAGTCTTAGAATGCAGCAACTCCATTATTTTTATTTTTCAAATGTGACAACAGAAGCAGCTCCGCCCTGTGCTCTGGAGGCCTTCCTCACCGGCCTGCGGTCACCTTGCCGCCTTGCTTTCTTCTGTGGCGTAGGAGGGTGCTTTGTGCAAGAGCGTGCTGGGAGATCACTAGTGAAGGACTGCTTTCCAAAACCTGGCTCTCTTCATACTTCAACTCTTTGAAACAAAGTTAAAATAATTAAAATTGAATAGAATAATAAAATAATTAAAACTGAACAAAATTCAGTTGCTTAGTCTTTCTCTTTCTTTCTTTCTTCCTTCCTTCCTTCCTCCCTCTCTCCCTCCCTCCCTCCCTCCCTTCCTCCCTTCCTTCCTTCCTTCCTTCCTTCCTTCCTCCCTTCCTTCTTTCCATCGTGTGTGTGTGTGTGTGTGTGTGTGTGTGTGTGTACCAGGGATCTAACAAGGACCTTGCACTTGCCAGGCAGTGGCTTATGCTGCAGAACTGTCTCCTGGGCCCCGGTTTTTTAGTTTGATAGCTAGCGTCCAGGTGCTCAATAACCATCCACTGTGAACAGCTGGTTGCAGAAAACTCTATTGGAAATAGGCAATGCTCTGCTACATACTGCAGGTCCACTGTGTGTGGCTGCTGTACGTAACTGCAAAAATAAGGTTCTGATTTCTTTGCTCTTTTCAAAAGAAGCACATAGCCAGAAAACGTGCATATGAGACTTTCTTCTATAAGAAAATGGCTAATTGGTAAGGCTGCCTTGTATTAGTCTCCGTGTTTCACTTTCCTCCTCTTAACAGAAGAAAACAGAAGCCTGCTAATCTGCCAGGGATGTTGCAAGAAGCAACCACAGAGTTTCAAACGTCCGGTAATTATATTTTTCAAGTTACTATATTTGTTAGTTCTTTAAAAAGAATAGAAATAATTAAAAAAAAAACCCCACTAAAAAGAATACAGAATTTCACTAACCAAGACGATAGGAATTCAACAATGATTATTATATTGTAGCTGGGCGTGGTGGCGCACGCCTGTAATCCCAGCATTCGGGAGGCTGAGGCAGGAGGATCGGTGTGAGTTTGAGACCAGCTTGGGCTACAAAAGTGAGCTCAAGGCCAGCCTGAACCACATAGTGAGACCCTGTCTCAAAAAGACCAAAAAAAAAAAAAAATGATTATTATATTGTAGATGGTTGTCTTCAAATTAGTTGACCATGCCGGGCATGGTGGCGCATGCCTGTAATCCCAGCACTTGGGAGGCTGAGGCAGGAGGATTGGTGCGAGTTCGAGACCAGCCTGGGCTACAAAAAGAAGCTCAATGTCAGCCTGAACTGTACAGTGAGACCCTGTCTCAAAAAGACAAAAAAAAATTAGTTGCCCAGTTTACCAACATAAGCATGCAAACTTGCTCAAAAAAATTAAAAAAGAAAGAAAAAACCAGCATGGACTGTTCTTTCCAATAGAGCAGTGGAAACGAGCACTACAACGATGAAAGCCGTCTTGTGTCTACCCAGATGCCTTTTCCCTTATTTCTTTCTTCTCGTCTCTCCCTCCCCACAGCTATTTTTCCCTTTGATCTGCTTTTTTGCCTTTCACACATCTGTTGTACCTTTTGGATCTTATGTATTCACTCACTTTCTTCCATGATGTTTACACTTGCAGGGATGATTTATTTCACTTATGAGGATGGTCTCAAGTTGTATCCATTTACCTACAATAGCCTCAACTTTGTCTTTCTTCATAGCTGAGAAATCCTCTGTTGTATGAAAGTACAAGATCGTTTTATGCCTTCCGCAGTTGACGGGCATTTGCACTGTTTGCAAGATGTAGCTGTGACCATTACACTGCCATAAACATAGGTGCATGTGTATCACTGTGGCATGATGATTTCAGTTCTTCTGGAAAAATCATCACAAGAGAAATAGCTGGGTTGAGTGGCTCCACTCGTACAAGTTCTTGAGGAATCTCCACAGTGATTATGGCAGTGGTCGTACCAGTCCATATTCACAGAGTGGAGAATGCTTCTTTTGTCCCCACAGCGCCTCCAGCATTTGCCATTGGTTGATTTCTTGGTGGTAACCATACTTACTGGGATGGGTGGAATCTCAGTGCTGCCTTAACTTGCAACTGTCAATTGACAATGTTGAACATTTCTTTATGTGAGAAATGTGTATGCATCTGAGATTCCCATTTTCTGATTTTCCTTTTTTTTTGTATTTTTGAGACAGGGTCTTGCCATGCAGTTCAGGCTGGCCTTGAGCTCGCTTTTGTAGCCCAGGCTGGTCTCGAACTCGCATCGATCCCTCCTGCCTCAGCCTCCCAAGTTCTGGGATTAGAGGCATGTGCCCCCATGCCCGGCTCCCATTTTGTGATTTTGTCTTTGGATTTTGTGGGTCTGATTTTTTTTTTTTTTTGATCCTTTATATGTCCTAGATAGAAGTCCTTTGACGTATAGTTGGACAATTATTTTCCAATTCATAGGATTTCTTTTAACTCTTTCGTGATTTCTTTTCATATGCAAAAGCTTTTCAGTAAAATGAGGTGCTGGTTGTTGTCTTTGAAGTTTGTCCCATGCATCTTGGTTTTTGTTCGTGAATTGTCTACCTACCCCTATGTCCATATGGTTTCTATCTACTTCAGTTTCAGAAAAGTTAGTATATCAGTTTTAATAGTTAAATCCCTGACCCATTTTGATGTTAGTTTAGTGTATTGTGGTAGACATGGGCCTTCTCCAGCAAGTGCAGAAATAGTTTTTCTAGCATCATTTGTTAAAGAGACTTCTTTCTTCAAATGTGAATATATTTGGCACCTTTGTTAAAGATAAATTGAGTAAGTGTATTTGTAGTTGTGTCTGTACCCTATAATTTAATTCTCAGGTTTTTTCTTTTTTTGCCAGTATTATACTGATTTTATCACAGTAGCTTTGTAGTATAATTTCAAGTCAGGGATTGAGATGCCTCCAGCCTTGCTTTCGTTTCCAAGGAAGTTGCTTTTGCTATTGTGTGTCTTTTCTGGTTTGAGATGAATACTAGGAATGTTTTCTCTAGATATGTGAGGCCAACATCATATTTTAATGGGAATTACATTTAATGTGTAACAATTTGGGAGCATGGCCATTTTCACAATGTTGGTTCTTCCTATCCACAAACAAGCAGTTTCATTTTCTGAAATCTCTTTTATTTCTTTTTTAGAAGGTTATAATTTTCAATTTATAGGTCTTTTACTTCTTTTCTTAGTATTATTCCTAAATATTTCCTTTTTCTGCATGTTATTGTGAAAGGTATGGTTTATCTAATTTCTTTCTCAGCGTGTTTGTAGTTTGTAATTTGCTATTAGTTTTTGACTGTTGAATCTGTATTCAATTATGACATTGACTTAAATCTACAAGTTTTAAAGGTCTTCTATGTAGAGTATCATGTCGCCTTTGAGTGATAATTTAACTTTTTCTTCTCAGTCCTTATGCCTGTTATTCCTATCAATTGTCTAATTGCTCTAGAACCTTTAATAACTATGAAGTTTATTAGCACTATTTTTTATTTTTATGTTTATGTATTTGGTGCAGAGTCTATAGTGTTTCACTATGTAGATTAAACGCACAGTGATTCTCTTGTTTTCAGCCCCCCAAGCACTGGGATTATAGGCATGTACCACCACACCCAGCCTCAATCACCATCTCTGCATGCCCCAAGGTCGGGGCCGGCATGGCCGGCCAGGGATCGAACCCTGGTCGCTGAGCTTTGCCTAGGCAGGTGCTTTAGTCTGCTGAGCTATCTGGCTGGCTCTATTTGTACTATTATTAATAAGATGCTACATTTGAAAACACAATTTAAGCAAATATGCAGTCGTAGCTCCCTCTCTTTCTTCCCTTTAGTCATGTCTGCTAACTTAAGTGGCCTGGTCATCTTCTGAAGTATTTAACAGTGCTTTTCGGATTATCTGAGTAATGGTACAGATCTTGGTCACTAACCTTTCCTAAGTTAAAATGCATAAACTAATGTTTAGATTAAGTGTATGACCCAAAGAACATTACAAGTTCAGATTTGCATAAAAATTATTAACTTAGCCGGGCGTGGTGGCGCATGCCTGTAATCCCAGCACTTGGGAGGCTGAGGATTGGTGCGAGTTCGAGACCAGCCTGAGC
The DNA here is from genome assembly GCA_004027025.1 of Myocastor coypus. Taxonomy (NCBI): domain Eukaryota; kingdom Metazoa; phylum Chordata; class Mammalia; order Rodentia; family Myocastoridae; genus Myocastor; species Myocastor coypus. Next base: position 129,923 of record PVJA010000062.1, on the reverse strand, counting down.
TACAAAAGTGAGCTCGAGGCCAGCCTGAACTGCATAGTAAGACTCTGTCTCAAAAAAGACAAAAAAAAAAATTATTAACTGGACCTATCAGGTTACGTTGGACTTGAAGAGGCACTGACCTCACCGCCTTGCCAATAGCTAACGTTCATTTCTCAGTAAGGACAAGTACACACAGGACTACTCATGTTTACCCGTGCAGTTAATGGTTTGCCAAGTAGTGGAATAGTGAAATCCCAATTGAAAACACTTGGTAGCTACTGGACCCAGGAAAATTGGCCCCACAGCAGATCTTTGTTAGAACTACAGTCAGGTACTTTGAAATGCTCTCTTCCTCCTTTTCTTGTCATCCATCTGACGTGTAGCATCCGTCAGACCCTCCTGGGCCGCCCTTGCCAGCCTTCCACTCATCTTCAAAGAGAGACAAAGCTTTTGAAGGTTTTGATTCCTCATGCATATCCCCATGGAAATGTAGAAGGGTCTTCACTGGATCAATATTTTTGTCTGCACGACAGGAGGAGACAGGGTATTGACATAGAAGCAGTGGCTTCCCCAAACCGTCCTCCACATACAATTTTGGGGGGGGCTCACGCAGAAATCGGGGACCTGGGTAAGCACTATGCACGATGCTTCTCAATATTTCATGTGATTTCTCAGGATCCTGAGAGCTTCAATGCTTCTAGGATGCACCTCAGGGTCTGCAGTCTTCCAGAGGCTGCCGCTTTGTGAGCCATGTTTTTTATTTAGCATAGAGAGTGTTAGAACAAGTCTAATCATATGGGACGAATTCACAGAGCAATGGCTGCAACACAAACACAAGTGATAGTCATCTTTTTTTGTAGTTCTTCCCAATACCTACTTCCAAACAATTTTTTTTTTTTTTAGAATAAGAAATAGGACAGGTGTTATAGGCTTTCCAGGGACGGCGTGTTCTTTGCTCACCAAGGCAGCTTGGTTCTGAGGCTCAGCATCCCGGGAGAACCTGGTGCAAGCTGATGGTCTAGGCTGGGAAGCCACCAAGGGCCACTCATGTCATAGACATGATCATATCCAGGAAGGGAAACACAGAGCCAAGTGTCAATCGAACTCAGCCAACATTCTATTTTAAGAAGTGCCAGCATGATGCTTGGCCATCTTTTGGAAATGCAATGTCCCAGCTAATGGTATGATCCTACTGTATTGACGTTATCATAGGGACAACAAGGAGAGCATCTTACCACAGGGTTGAGGTGACATGGAATAGTTGGGTAACTACTTTAAATAAATATATAACGTAGGTTTTGTGAAGTGCAGAGGGACTTGGTTGAGACAGTGTTGTGTTTTCAGCGGTGTGAGCGAGCTTACATGCTCTCTTCCCTATTTCCTAACTCCGTAGGGACTTCAGACAAGTTGCCTAATATTCATTATTTAGGCTTCCTGTGAGGATTTTATCTGTCTCAATCAGTTCTTGATAGATGTAAATGAAGATTCATAAAACTCTTAGCATCCTGCATGACACATACCGTTTGCTTAAGTAGTGATACCGTTTTTATCACCATCAATTCTGTTATTATCTGTAAAGAAATAAAAGTGTTTTGTTAAAATAAGTACATTTTTACTCGTGTTGCTCACGCTCATTATGATTGAATAGTATCACTGCCATGCAATTTTAACATTAGCTATGGAAAGGAAGATACTGTGAGTTCTTCAATTTTTTTGGTGATATTTATGTATATAGAACTTCACAGAAGTTAGTATTTTAGAACTGGTGCCCAAGCACCCTGCACTGCACAGTGAGATTACATCTGAAGAAAAAAAATTAGAATAAATGAATAGATTCCTTGAGATAAAATAAGTGCCGGTGTTGAAGGAAAAATATATAATATAATATCTGTGGTACATTGCAATATTTCATTGGACAATGAATTAATTCCCTGCGGTGTTTCTACTGTCATATATTTTGCTCTGATCTATGTTATATTTTTCCATTTGCTTGTAGCAAAGTTATTTTTTCCTGAAGAAGAGAAACGAAAGTGCCCTCCACTCCTTCAACGAATTCCCGCGCGTGGATACGCTGGTAACTAGCAGGGGAGGGTGTGGCTATCTGTGTGGAACGCCAGCCTCTGTCTTAATGTGCAGAAGCGCGTCTCCACCTGGCCCTGAGCGCAGGCAGGTCTAGGACACCACGGTCATGGGCCCCAAGAACGCAGGGGCACGGCTGCTCGACAGCGCCATATTTTCTAATCTAGTATAAGAGATTCCATCAGAAAGAAAGGAGCTGTTTCTAGCAAGTTGTAGGGGTCTGAGTGTGATAGATCAAGTCTTCTTACATCAGCATGTTTACTGCCCTGCAGCTCAAAACAATACACTAAGGCATTATTTAATTTTCGTTCAGATTTAAGTAAATCTAAAAAAATTCACCCTACAGCAATACAGTTTCCCTCTTCTTTTTAAAGTCTTTTGTTTCTGTATGACTGAGCCTAATGTCAAGATATGAATGTATTCTACAAATAAAAGAATGTACAAATAGAGATCTAGAAATAGTCATTTTTAGGTCTTTAATAGTGATTTATTCCTGATTATGAAACCTCTATTATTTCTTGAAGTGATGTTTCTTAATTTTTCAATTTGTTTAAATTCAGATACAGTTAAATATGTATCACTTGCAATATTCCATCTTTCGTAAAGATGTGGATTGTTATAGTAATTTGGCTTCTAGTAAAAAGGATTATTGAAGTGTAACACTTGATTTGAGTTAAATATTAGACTCTAACACAATGTGTTGTAAAAATAATAGCAATAATCTATGTCACCGAGAAGGACAAAGAGTTCTACCCTTTCATCCACTTTTATCTCTGAATCCTGTGTCTGCCATCAATATCTGCTGCCAGAATTAGTCCAATAGCGTCATGCTCAATTGTGTTCAGCTTTTCCATGCGTTGCACCTCTAACAGTATCGCTGACCATTTTAAGTTCTCCTTGGCCTCTCTGTCAGAAGATCCTGACAAGGGCACCCTTTCCTATTAGGTACCACTTCTCCAAGTTCTTACTGCATAGCTCTGTGACTGTGGTTATAGTTTAGCAATGACTTCCTTATATCTGTTGTTCAGAGCAGGTTAGAATCTACCTAAGTTCTGAGACAGTATTTGAACCTCTTACAGTAAAGAAAATTCTAACGACTCATTCATTGATATATTAATTTATTTACTTCATCAAATATTTTGTATCGAGTATGTGTTTATGAGAAGAAAACTAAGAGTCTTGATTTCAAAGAGCTCACAGTGACTGAAAAGGCAGGCAGTTGGGGGATGATCTCAATAAAATGTAAAAAGTGCTGTGGGATGTTCCCCCACAAAGCTGTGTAACGCAGAGACCCATCGAGTGGGCTGATTGCCCAGGTATTCCAGGAGTCAGGGGAGAAGCGTTCCACCCGACCCCCTCATCCACATCTTGGGCAGGAGGGATGATATTCTGCTGCTCGCACCCGCCTATTTCCTCTCTTGAGAAGGGGAGTGAGCATAGGAGCTGCCTTGTGTTGCTTTTTCCCTGCCTACGGGTAATTTCCAGAAGGTTCCTATTAACTCACCTCTCAGGCGTATCCTATGGAACTGGGATAGTTTTATTTTTAGATACTTAAGAATCAGGTCTTTATTTTTTTAAAAATACGCATCACCTCAATATGAACTGGGTCTTCAGACAGCCAACCCAGGCCATAAAACGAAAATGTTAGTCCTGGTGCAGCACCGCGGATAGTTCTCTTTTGCAAAAAGTGAGGACAGTTCTGGTAGGTGTCTCCTGCGTGATCTGTCTTAGCGCCCATCTCCTCCTTCCATGTGGGCCTTACCCAGGTCCTTCCTCCCTATCCAGGGTCCTCCACAACTGCTGCTGTCCCCAGAACACACACTTATGCTTTTCATGAGCTCCCGGGAGAGTTCTGACCAGGTGGAACTCAATCACCTGTCTGTAGGCAGGACCTAAACAAATCGCAGGGTTTGGGCAGTGATTCTGGTAATGCTGACGCGGGCATTCCTCTGGTACAGACCCAGGCTCAGAGAGGCCTCCAGTACCTACGGTTGCTGCGTATTATTCTTGAGATTCTAAGCATCCTGACAGGCCTAAAGCTATGACTGTGTACTCCTCGATAAGCATAAAATGGCTCCGGGCGCAAGAGGAATCCTAAATGATTTATTACTTATATTTTGGAAGGTCTAAAGGCCAATAAGGTCAGCTAGGTTGTTGCTATAAGCTGACTCTACTACCCTTCTCTGTAACAAACTTTGTGATTGCTGCATTATAAAACCTTGTTCTCTCTATGAACCCTGACCCTGATCACCCATGCTCTCCCTAACTGCAGATACCCCAGGTGCCAAGTGTCTTTCCTATAACTCAAAATCTAAAATGTTAAGGTGCCCAGCCATGGGCCCCCTTCCCCTGCCCCGCTTCTGATGTTCTGGGATGCGCCAACCACAGCTGCACTGCAACCTTGGCTGTCTGCACCCGGCTGATTACGCATGTAGCTTTGTTTCAGCTTGCTTCAAGGACTCTATACTCTGTGTCCAAAACACCCTGGCCCAGCCAGGGACACTTAATGACTCTGCCTCCCCATTTCTGCCTGCCCACCACACCACAGCCCAGCTAAGGACGCTTTATGACTCACCTTCCCTTTTCTACCCCCAGCCCTGTGGTTTCTCCCTTTTTTTTTTATTGTTTAAATTTAACAATGGTTATATTACATATTTTCATCATCAGATCAGTTTAGATTAATACATATAGGTATATAAGATTGATCAAACAATTAAACATTAACCTTTCTAAATCCACATTACTTTTTTTTTTTTCTTTTCCCCCTTCTTTTCTCCCTTTAAATTCTTTGTTTTATGTTAGCAAGATGCTTCCATCGCTGGACCCACGGGAGTGTGGCCGCTGAGCTCAGCTAATAAAGCACTCCAAATTTTCTTTTTCCTTTTGGGTCTTTGTTTTCTTTGCGATGTGCAACAGTTGACTACTAGATCAGAGCCCAAGTGGCATGCCGGTTCCCGATCTGCTTTTCCAGGGGTACCTGCTCATAGTGTCATTTAAATAAAGGATGCTACCTCAATGATAAAAACAGCTTATGAAATATGACCCTAAATAGTAACCTTGTTAGAAGGTATCTGTCTATTTTTAGGCTAAGATCACTGGTCCAGGAACTCAGGAGGAGGATTTAGGAGATCGGAGAGCCATTGTAGTGGCTCAGAGGACAGCTGAACCTCCAGAGCTCACGTCTAGCCCTCACAACGGACCTCATTTCCTTCTGCCTACCCCCTGGGGGATGCTGCGATGGCCCGAGCTCCTGTACTACCTAAGGAGCCAAGCAGGGACTCAAGCCAGAAATCTTCCCAGTGCGTGTGACAATAGAGGCCTTGCACACCTCCTGTCCTTCAACCTAAATCCAACTACACCGGGTGTGCTAGCAGGTGGTCAGTGGCCCTTCTGTTGGCCTGCAAGTTTGGCCTTCACTGAAACACACAGGGAGATCCAGTGGTCAACACTTAACTCCTCTTTTTTAAGGTGTGTTTTAGTAGAGGGCCTATGGGGTCTCACTGTGTGATTCTCACTTTCAGCTTCCCCAGGGCTGGAATTACAGGCACATGTGGCGATGCCCAGTCTCGATCTCAGTCTCAGAATGCCCTGGGGGTGGAGCCGCAGGGCATAGCCCGGCATGCGGGGGATCGAACCCCTAGCTGCTGCACTCTGCCTAACCAGGTGCTTCAGTCTGCTGAGCTGCCTGTCGGGCTCCGCGTGCTCTTCTGTGGAAGGCCTCCCCTCTCCTCGGCACTTCTTCTCCAATAGCTACCCAGATTCCAGGCACTGTCAGCTGTAACAGCCCTCCCAAGTCACACTTTAGAAGGGTGACATTCCTCAACAGACCCCGCCATTTCCAGAACGGGGATTTAAAATATGCCTGTTCAGGTACACTTATGGGTGCTAACTGTCCCCACCCTCCATTCCAAAAGAGTGGTGGGACACCTTGAGCATCATTCTAAGCCCCTGGTGACACTGTTCTAGCATTCTCCTTGCTGTTAAATGCTGAAGTCCGCCTCATGAGTAAAGTAGCACTAGCCTGTCAGATGCATTTTATCCACAGTACCAGGAGGGATCTGTGCGCTTACCAATGGTTACTGGCGGGTAGCTCTAAGTGAAAGCACTGCCGGTGCCCCTTCCATGGAACGGTGCTAACCAGCGAGCCCGGGTCACGCCGAAACCTGATCCAGGCTTTCGGCAGTGCAGTGGGTGCCACTCTGCATGCAGGTCTGTGAGCAGTGGCTCATCCGCAGGAGAGTTTTGTCCTTGCTGTATTCAGACCATGTATAATAAATTCCCCTTGGTATCCCTACTTTACAGTCCGTCCACATCCAGGTCATCTTGTCACTTCAGAACCAACTGTATACGTAAGAGCTTTTATTGACCTGCCAGGAGTGAACGTCAGCAAGGGTTATGGTTTGTGTCTCGATGGCCCGAGCTTCATGGAGTCATCAGGGGGCCTCTTCAGATGCAGCTGGGTCTCGGGTACATGGTGCTGGCCCTGACTGACGGCACGGAGCTCACATTCAGGGGCCCTAGGGTCACGGGTAGGAGTGCTCCAGAATCTGGATGACACAGAGGGACAGAGAAAGCCGAGGCGGCTCCTGCTTGCCCGGGAGCCCCAGCCCGCGCCTCCGCCGTGTGCCTCTCTGCCGGGCTGCCCTGCTTGGAGCCAGCGCTCTGTGGGCTGGAGCCTGAGTTCCATAAACCCTTTCTCCTTTCACTTTGGGTGTCAGGTATTTTTCTCAGCAGCAAGAAAAGTGACTGACAGGAGCTTATGCATTTTTAAATGGATCTCAGAAGTCTTGAAAACAAAGACATTGGTGGGCACAGATGAGCAGGAATGGAAACACGGCGTGAAATGGTTCTCTGGGGTCACGTAGGGGGCGACCCATGCACCACTTGCTAAACGTGTCAGCTTGTGTGACCCTCAGATGAGCACCAGGGATTTAATAGTTTTTTTTTCTTGCAGATGTCAAAGATCAAATGTTCCTCTAATTCCTAGACTTCAAGTACTAATTCAATATTATGCCTCTCCCACAAGTTGGCCCAGCTTTTTTCTGGACTCAGAAATATATAAAACAAATCAGAATTTCAAAACAATAAAATTTAACAGTGATTGTCATACTATATATTTTTATCATCAAGTTGTACTGTCAGTTGTTAGTCTGTTTCTGCTATGCTTTTGCTCTCTCTTTTAATGTATCTGGTTGCCATAGGATCTCGCCACGCAGCGTGGACTCGTGGCTGTCCTCCTACTTTCAGGCTCCCCGTTGCTAGGATTACAGGCATGTGCCACCACGCCCAGACCCAGTCACCAGCTCATCCCGTCCTGGGGGTTGCCAGCATGCAGCATGCAGGACAGGGATCAAACGGCAGTCCCTGCCCTTGCCCAAGCTTGCTACGTACGTGCCTTAGTCTGCTGAGCCGTTTCACTGACCCCTGTTTTTATTCTTTAACGTAAAATTTAAGAAAAAAATAAACATAAGAACAAATCAAATCAAGGTTTATTCAGTTAGTTACTTTTGTATCTTCAGACACCAGTTGAAGACTGACAGCTCTATTTCTTTACATGGTAGCTTGTCATTTTCTCAGAACTGAATACCATCTTCTCCGTTCAAAATGTCTTCAAAATGTGCATGACATACATTGGTTATATCCCTTTACTGCTCCCCACAATGAGTGCAGCCATTATGCTTTGCACATACGAACCAACGTGGTGTTGATGGCGGGGGACAGGGCTCTGGAGGGGGAGCAGGGGCTCTGGGTGAGGGGAGGACAGAAAAGAGAGTTGGTGCCTTGCACGAATGCAAACGTGTGCACAGTAACTGTGTTTTTAACAAACATGTCCTTAATGAATAGAAACAAATGTGCCTGTTCTTGACAAAGCTGTAGACTGTCACATTTCTAAATGCTGGGAAATTAATTGAGTATCCTGTGCCTGATGATTCTATATCTCCAGTACTTAGAAGTTGTTAAGTGCCTTGATGAGATGTTCCTGAATCCAGAGTGCAACACACTAGCAATAGTTTCATGGCCACTGTTTACTTGACTGACTTCCACCAAGACGCCGTCATTCACCCCCTGCCCGTGGTGTCCCCGGAGTTTCCCTGTGGCACGATAACACAGGAAAGGCAGTTCAGAAAAAACTCTAGCCTGAGCAAGTGAGGCGGGGAGGCTGCTGCTTATGCTGCGCAGAACCTCACGAAGCTGCTGGCACGTTCTGTCCTCCGACATTGCATACGAAGGAAATCTACAGACGCCTGCTCAGCCCTACACCTGCCAGAAGTGAACGTCCAATAAGAGTGACGCTGAGATCCTAGGATGGTGACGGATGACCCGCGAAGCGCACTGTGGGGCACAGAGCTCCGGAGCGCATCGCGGGCAGCCGCCGTGGCCACCCGAAGCAAGAAGGCGCTCGGTGCTCTCCGAGGCGCGGCCGTCTTCCCTGGCACTGTCCAGTGCCATCAGAACGCGTGCCCTGGTTCCTGGGGTTCATGGCCCGGCTGCAGAGCAGCTGAATTCAGCCAGGAAAGGTGTATTTCTACAGCAGGCACACGCTACACATGCTCTAGGCCACTGACACTTTTTATTTTTAAATTAAGTACTGTTTCTTCTTTTAAACTGTACTTAAGTTTCTTTGATACTGTTTAGGCATGTGCAGTGATCACACACACACCCATAGCTGTGCAGGTAGGTGCTCATTTGTCTTCTCCCCCCTTCCCCTCCCTCTCCCTAGCTCTGCTTTCCTTTCAATAATTTATTTCACAGTACCTGTTGTCCAGTTTAGCCCCTATTCACACTTGTAGTTCCTCGTACCACAGAGACAACGTGATATGCATATCTGTGGTTCCAATGTATTTCACTTAAGAGTAGGGTCTGAAGGTAATCCAGTAGTAAATATCTCAAGTATGTCCTTCTTTGCGGCTGAGTAGTACTCCATTATGTTAGCCCCCCCACCCCCTCCTGCATTGTTTCACCCATGCATTGATTTGTGGGCGCTTGTATGGTTTCCAAGATTTAGCTGTTACAAACTTAGCCCCTATAAACATGAATATGCATATATCCCTGTAGCGCAATGCTTTTAATTTTTTTGGAAAGGGCGTAGCTTGGTCCAGTGGTGCCTCTAGCCCGTGCTTATGAAGAATCTCCACTCTGATTTCAGCAGTAGTTGTACTCGTCTACACTCCCACCACAGTGGAGCAGTTACCCCTTCCCCCCCACAACCTGGCCTGCATCACAGTCTGGGACTTGGGTTTGTACTGCAGAGCTTCTTTGATAAACACAGCATGGAACTGGTAGAAAACATAAAGGCAAATCCAAACAAACTAGAGGATCAACAGAGCAAACTAGAAGATGTGCAGACACAACTGCAAACACACTCAGCCACCTTGTCTTTGACAAAGGGGCCAAACATGTTCACTGGAAGAGAGACGGCCTCTTTCACAAATGGCACTGGTGAAACTGGCTTTCCTCTTGTCAAAGGCTAAGGCTAGGCCTATATCAGTAACTACAGCCTAAACTAAAGTAAACATGGATCAAAGTTCTAAATGTTAAGACAGAAGCACTGCATCTACTCGGGGAGAAAGTAAGGGAAGACCTGGAGGTCGGCAGGGAGTTCACGGACAGAAGCCCGGCGCTCGGGAAATACTTCAAAGAAGCTGCAGCTGGAATCTCACCTTATTAAAAATCTTACGCACATCAAAAGACATCACCAGCAGAGCGCAATAACACAAAGAGTGCAAAAATTTTAGCCACTTGTCCCTCAGATAAAGGACTTCTTTCTGGAACATATAAAGAATTTTTTTTGAAGAATCAGGCCTGCAAAATTCAAAGACAGATAATCAAAAATGGGAATCTGAGGTGAATGCTTCTCAGATGAAGAAATACAAATGGTGCATAAATATATGAAAGAATGTTGAACATCACTGATCATTTGAGAAATGCAATTTTTAGCACTTTTTTGTTTGTCTGTTCAGTATAGGGTCTGGCTATGTAGCTCAGACTTGTAATGATCCTCCTATGTCAGGACCCTCAGTGCTAGGATTACAGGCATGCTCCACCACACCTGACTTTGGTGCCTGACACAGCATGCAGTACTGGGACTTGAACTAGGGGCTCCTTATTCTTGCCAGGTAGGTGCTCAGACTACTGAGCTATCTCCCCAGCCCAAGAGATGTGAATTGAAACAACGATGAAATTCCATCTCACTCCAGAAAGTACTGTTATATTTGCATGATTGTATATGGCTATGATCTGTGAATGGCCTGAGTATAAAAAAAAAAAAAAAAATTCCTTTTTGTTATTACATTTATTGGTCAGAACTAACGTCATTTGGGATATAGTAGCTATCTTCATTACGTTTCTTCCTGCTGAGAGGTAATACTCGTCACTGACAAATGGAAAGAGGAATGACCATGCTGGCTCGCAGTTTGCAGAGGCTTCAGTCATGGCAAGAAGACTTGCTCAAGGCACGGACACTGGGAAGCCGGGGGCTGGGGAGGGAGAGGAACCCTTCCAGCCGCACCCGCAGGAATCTGCCTTTTCTTACCATCGTACCAGACTCCACCTCTGGACATCGTTCCTTGCTATGAAGTCATTCATGGACTAAGGAACTGAGGATGCTCGTGCCCATGGCCCAGTCAGCTCCTCACAGCCTCAGTCAGATAAGGCCACAAGAGGTGTGCGGGGAGAGACAGCCAGGTGTAGGCTACAACACTAGCCTTGTACAGCACTGCTGCAAGGGGAGGCAATCGTAGGCATTCAGTCTAGGTGACCCAAGTCTTCATGATAGTCAAAATCAAAGGGTCATGAGCAATACTAGGTTCTCTTGGTCATTCTGCCAAGTCAGACTCAACTCTGCTCTTTGCTTCTGGAAGGCTAGGTCCTCAGCAGTACCGGTGGCGGATCAGCTGTTTGTGGGCAGGTCTAGTTTTTTCCATCTTACCTCTGCTTGTACCATTAAGGCCAGCTTGCTTTTATCCCTCTAAGCAGGAGCAGGGGTAACTAGATGAAATCTTACCTCCTCAGGATGGACCATCTGAGCGCCTGACTCGGGCAGCCTCTTGTGCAGGTAGAGTCCTTGTATGAATATTCCTGCAGCAGGTTGATAGCCTTGGAATTTGTGTCCAGCCTTTGAGGCCCACCCACAGCACCCACAAGCCACTTTTCCAAGCTTCTTCATCCAATCATTTCCCCTCCTCCCACAACTGTGGCAAATCTCTGGCCAAGAAGACCATGAAATGCTAGTACCACGAGGAATCCTTATGCCAGGCTTGAGCACATGTACCTAGCTTGGCTTAGGTGATATCTCATCTCAGCTTTTATAGAATGGAAGGAAAAGGGGCCACATCACAAGAGTTGATGCCCTGGATTCGTGTCTGGCTGCTCAAACACGTGGGGCCACTTCTGTAATCCTTCGGGCTTATGGTGTACACATAGCAGCCACCTAGGGAAGGAGCGCCTTTGCATAGCTCTGTCCCCATTCTGTGGATCAGGTGACTTGTAGTTTATGGCAGGTAGCTCAAGTGCTTTGGAAATTCAGCTGTTCTGAACAGCCACCCCCTTTCCGCCAGCATCTGACTGAAATGCCAACAGGAGACATGAATACGGGAGTTCCTGCGTGTGGAGTGTGACACACATTAATTTCCTTAATCATCAGTTCCTATAAAATGCTACTGCTCCTATTTTTCATAAAGAAAATGGAGCACCTGTGGCTTAAATATCGCATCCGCAGCCACATACCCAAGGGAGGGAGGGCTGTGGGCTCTAAGCTGAGAATATCGCTCTTGACTCCCAGCGCTGTACCTGTTCAGCAGTGACCCAGGGGCTGTTTCTTGAAAGCACATATATTATTTGAAGAAGGTACAATTTTAACGGATCAGGAGATAGCTCAGGGGCATGAACGTCTGCCTGGCAAGCAAAAGGTCCTGAGTTTGGTCCCCAGCATATGGAGCATTCGTGTGCACACACACACACATGCACACACACACACACACACACACACACACACACACACAGTAAGACCTCGTTTAAAAATTCTCAAGGTCTTTGCCATGATTATCTTTTTAGCGTTTGCTCCCACTTCTTAACTGCATTCCCACTGGGTTATGCTCTGGTCATAGGGTCTAAGTGGTATGAAATTCTGGACACTTCAGGCTATTATGAATCCAAGGTGGCCCTGGGAATAAACTCACAGAAGCAAGCATTCTGAGCAGCATGGTGTCAAGGCAGCATGCTTCTTAAGCTCCCATTGCATACATTGGCTTTAAATAATTTAAAATATTCATTGATTTCATTATTGCTTGTGTTCCCCATAACCAATAGTCTTGATGTCATTAACTGTATCCTGTTATCCTCCATTTTCTGCTTGTGATCTAAGAAGGACACGCACAGAGCCTGAATCCCTCAGAAAGGAAGTGCCATCCTCTTCTGAGTGATTCAGGGTCCTGCCCTCTTTAGTCTGCATCAAGATACTGAAATTGATGGATAGGGTCGAACACAAATATGGACCGGCACTGGGCATTTCATACAGAAAGAAAGCTCTAATTTTTGCTTTTGTTTTAAAATATGTTCCCCTAGGACTCACATAAGCAGGAAGCAGCAAGGAAATTTCTTTAATTTACTCGTTACTTGAAAACTTTTCCTTTTGACTCAGAACAAACTTGAGTTTTTTGAATTCTGAGAATATGGTCTGACCTTCAACAATATTTTTAAGGAGCTTAGGTTTGGCAGCTTTCCATGTTTTATCTTTATGAAGAGTTACAGGAAGGGAGCTAGGGGCAGGTTGGGTGATTTCCGCAGAGCTGCTGTACCGGACATCTGTCCCCAGGCCTGGCCCGCAGGTGCTCAGACACTGCCCCAGCCTCAGCATGGCCCATGGCCTCCTTCAGTGTGGAAGCCAGTTCCGGAGAGCATCTTACTATGCTGGGGATGAAACTGTAACGCCTCGGCCGTTATATTAAGGTTCCTCTTTATGTATCTTAAAAAGTCTTATTAGGTGCAAGGCTTATTGTTTCTTAATAATAATTTGTTATATTTAGAAAAATGAAGCACTGACCTACTAACCAGTTACATTTATAACTGAGTAGGATCATAGCAGAAGGAGGAGAGGCGCAAACGACTCTGGTGCTTTGCCCATTATCACAAACACACAGCAAGAGATGGACAAGCTCAGAGAGGACCTCAACCCAGACTGGAAGAAAAATAAGGCGACAGTCAAGAGCTCTATAAGTCTCTTAATAAAGCCACTCATTCATAAGGCCATGGAGAATAATTCTTCCACTCATAGTAAACGGTGCAGTGAGGGAAACGTGGCATCTTGACCATGAACTGTTTTATAACTTACTTGACACAGGCAAACAAGAAAGAGAAAGATTATGCAAGAGAGAATGGTATACACCCAGGGCTCGCTGGCTCGAGCAACAGTGATATGAGGATTCAGAACTTAAGGAAATGACAAAGAGGAGTCAAAGTTTCTGTTCTTCGGGAGAAGTTTTATATTTGGGGATGAAAATGAACACATTATATAGTGTGTGGGCTTAATGGAAATCTGGCCGGGCGGGGGGGGAGGTGGGGGAACATTTTAGGCTTTGTAGCTTCAGTGAAATGATTGGTTCATCGAGCTATAATCAACATCTATCCGCCTGCTCCTTCGGCATCGGCATTTTGAGCTGCGCTCTGACCACACTGACTGCACTGGGAGCGTAACTTTTCACTGTGAGAGTCCATAGTTTTGATTCATTGGATTCCAATTTGCCTCCATGAAGTAGTGTGCATTCTAATGAAGGTCTTGCAGTCTCTTCTGTATTCTCTAAGAACAGTTGAGTACAGCATCAGATAGGAGCAAACAAGCGAGAATGAGACTTTCCTACACTGGACTGTGGGGAGCTCATGTTTCTGAGACAGCAAGAGGGGTGCTGGTGAGGAATATCTGGGCAGCGGTAGCACCTGGCCCCAGCTTCTGAGGTTTGCTCTCTGTGTGTAACCTTCTACTGAAGACACTCTTGACTTCGAGCCCCTTTCTTTTTTTCCCTCTGAAACATAAAATTGGTTTTGTTCTCGCACTCTGCCCATTGACCTACTGCTAGCACCACATTTCCCCACAGACTGCTTTACGCTGAGGCAGAGCGATGGCGTGCTTAGCTGCTGAGAACAGCCTGGGAACTAACACACGACACTTGCTCTCCGACGGCTTTGCCCAATGCCGAGAGTTCTGTCATCCCATTTAGACAGCCAAATTGTGAGAGAAAAGCTCTAACACTGGCTTGAATTGCTCAAATATGATCTCGGAGAATTGGCTATCTTCTCAAGCGTTGGATTAACATTAAAGTGGAAAGTCAAACGTTGTACATTTTATGCTTTTTTTTATGCCTTGTCTCACGAAGACTGGAGATGATTGCTCCCAAGCCATTGTAGCATTCTTTCTGTGTGGAACAGGCGGAAGCGAGCACAGGTTTGAGGGGTGTGGACCTCATCCAGCCTCTCAGGAAAGCAGGAGGACCAAATGTTTCTCTGAGCTAATTGCGGTGGAGACAAAGCCACACCTGAACAGCTGACGATTTAGTGAAGACAAAGAGGAGCATGCCGTTCTGATGACCAGGGGTAGGACCGGACCCCCGCCACTAGCCTCTTGGATGTAGAGTGACATGACAGGAAGGTTGGCCAAGTTTTCTCTGTAGTCTTAAATAAAGACATTATTGAATAAATGAGTACCTTGATCCAGAAAATCTGCCCTGTGTAGCACAGCCAGGAGAGGGGTTTAATCTCCTCAAGGCTGTCTGACGCCAGCAATAGAGCAGCCCCGCGTGACCGGGGCCTCCCACCTAAAGGCCGCGGATGTTTTATTTCGCCTTCCCCTATCTCCTGTCAATCGTGCGTGTCGGAAGAAAGGAAAAAGGTGCATAAATTAAAATTGAAATCATCAAAAGCCAAATAATTTATCACTTTGTGCATTTAATGTGTGTGTGTGTATACAAAAGACTATTGGTGATTCTGAGACAACGATTAACTGGAACTCTTAATTGCTGTTGTTCTCGAAAGCTGTGCCCTATGTGAAAGGCATTTGCTGAGCATTTACTCACGTGGGTAGAGTTTTACCTGGTGCCCAGCTCTGGGTGGGTACGGTGCCGGACGTGCCAAGCGCGAGGGCTGCTCTGGGCCTCGCTCCTTCTGCTCATATCCATTGATTTCTCTTTTTACTATGTAAAATGTATTCCTTTTGATATCATTCCAGTAGTTCTATTTTCCAACCGTGCATGTAATTCCAATCCTTTAAAAATAAGTTGAGATTTCAGATCTTTCCAGTTACAGTATCTCCAGCTCCAGTATGACGTGAAGCTTCTAAACATAAACTGCCGGCTAACCTCGGCGTAACCTCAACAAGAGGCTTGGAAGTTGGAAATGCGAGGCTGTGATGCCCCGGGGGGCACTGGGTAGAGCCGCGTCGTTTCCTGTCTTTGCTCTCTCTCCTGGGTTCTGACTGTCTGCCTAGAGCACTTATGCTGGACACTGTGCAGTCTTCAGTCCTGTACAGGGGCAGAAGGAGATCTGTGCTGACCCCCAGACACCTGATGGCATGGAAACAATAGCTTCCTAAGGGAAACTTGGTTGTGCTCGGATAGCTTTAGGTATCTCAAAATGTTCTCACTATTTACTTTAATCTGCACAAGCTTGATGTCATTTTATTGATTTATGCTTGTTTTATCATGCAGCTGATGTGGCATTCCTAGAACTTCATTATTCAGTGAACAGTTATTTTGATGAAGAAAGTGATTAAATTTAATTTGAACGAATATTCGATTGTATAATAGTATTTTCCCTGTTGGAGGTTAATATAAACAAAATCCCTCCTAGTGTTGTAGGCTGAGCAGTACATTATAAAACAATGATAAGTTAGATGATTAAACTCTGGAAACAATAACAAGAGAGGAAACTTGAATAGAATTATGGACGTATGTGACTGCCATGGGTTGGGGACCCAGGAAGGCTGACGTGGTCTGATTACTGTGAGCTGTGTGTATTTGCGTATCCATAAGTAATGTGTAGTATCACGCACAAAGACCACATCATGGTCTCCGTTCCTTCTGCTAACTCCAGTTTTTTTGCTTTCCTGAAAGTTTCAAAACAGCGCCAACTCCGAGAGTAGCAGCTCTGTATTCAGTAAAAGGAAATATATCTGCTGTTTAAGCCTTAGGGTCGTCATAGTGACATTATGTCTGAGTGACGACAGTCCCTTCCTCTGCCTTCCACCTAGAACCACAGGCTTGGCACCCAAAATACCCTTCCTATTCCCTTAACCCCTGTCAGGAATGTAGAAAACGTATGGAAAACTATAGATCACATGCCGGATAAAAAGCACCGTTTCCTGTTATTGTATAATGGTCTTGGAGATTTGTGGTGGTGATTTCTTATCCCAGAGGAGGCAAACAAAGACCAGTGACATTTTTAGTTAAATGCTGATAACACTTGAGAAAAAAGTTTTTCATATCTCTGGGGAGAAAGTTGCTTTATCCAAGTGGCAGATATTAAGACATGCTTAAACTTTGTAAATAAATAATATAGGATACCAAAAAAAAAAAAAAAAAAAAAAAAAAAAAAAAAAAAAAAAAAAAAAAAAAAAAAAAAAAAAAAAAAAAAAAAAAAAAAAAAAAAAACCTCCAATATCCTTGTCACACTGTCTGCCTTGGAAGAAGCCCAGAGTGCTTTTTCCTTCGGTACTGGGAGAGAGTCACAGGCTCAGGGCTGACTGCATAACTGTTCTGCACACAGCTTCAGCCTAAGTTCTCATGTTCTTAAGGCCTCACTTTTCTCCCATTGAAGTTAGGCCACTTTTCAAGGACTTCCATCTCTGAAGTTCTGCCACATGCATAGCTGCCTGGCTAAATTAATTCTAGTATGCAATTCAGGGTAATTTCACTCATCAACAAATATCAAATGTGTACTATAGGCCAACATTTATGAGGCACTTGTCTTGGTCGCTCTTCTCTCCTTGCTGGGACAAACACCTGACACCCAAAATAGAGGGAGGAAAGGTCTATATAGCCCCTGGCTCATGGAAAGTACAATACAGAATTAATGAAGTCGGCGAGTTCTTCCACCTCTTTATCTCCCAGGCTCTTCTCTCCTGTCTGGAGATCAGAACGCAGCACTCTGACTATGCTAAGAATCGTCACACCTGTGCTGTTCACAAGAGCCGACTGCACATCCCAGAGCCATGGAGAGCCTGTGGCGACGGCTCTGTGTTTAGCTGACTCCCCCGGTGCTCACGGCTGATGACAGGGATTCACCGTAACTCACAGTTACTTTTGCTGCCTTGCCAGTCTCCTCCATCGTCTTTTGTCTGTTTTTCTTTTAAAATTTTCACTATGTCCCGTGTGTCCTACAAAAAAATAGTATTTCACCATGTTTGAGAGACAGTCTGACAGCTTTTATAAAATAATTAGCTGGTGATCCTCAGCCAGTTTTGATTTTGCTAATTCTGCTGCCCTGGAATTCAAAGAATTATGAATCTTTCTTCTAAAGAGAAAGAAAGAGTAGATTCTGATTACCTTAGAAATGACTGGTGTGATAAGTGTTTTGATTCTAGTTTAGTTTCTTTTCTGGTAGGAAAACACCACGAATCTCTTCATAAAGGCTATTGTGTAGCTTGGCTATCTAACCTAGCTTCACATAAAAGAAACATGTTTTTCTATGATATTTTTTGTACAATTCACCAAGAAATAATCCTGGGATTGCTATACTAAGGAGGTCCGCCCCTCCTTCTTCGGCCATCACTACATCACCATCTCTTCCGGGCTCTAAGAACAATCCAGAATAAATTAACCATGCAAAATAGATGTTTGTTTTTTCTTATTCCATAATATAACCCCCTACATAGTATAGTATGTCAGTTTAGTTTGACACTAAAATTTTATTTAATCACAGCTCATTTCTGGGGAGAAAAGATAACGTTAAGCATTCCAAAGACACGAGTAGAGGTGCGAGGTGTTTTTAGAATAGTTTGTTCTGAGAGAACCAAAAAACAAATCAGAATGTCCTTAGGGATATGGCTCCATCACTGGCTGTTAAGATGGAATCTGAATACTCAGTGGCAACATAGGAAATAGAAGTTGGACAAAGAAAGCGGCTGCATCTCCCAGCCTGGCTCCCTGACACATTTTATTCTTGAACCTTTCCTTGGGCCTTGCCTGGTTCGGCGTTCCCTGAATCCTCACGGGCCGCACAGTTTTGCTGACACTGCATCACTAGGGGAGCCTGGGAGTTTAGCAGTAAACCTGCTGTCTTTGGCTCTGTGGCTATTAGAAATGATCCCCTGGCTGTCTCCCATTGCAGCCAACAATGATACCATGAGACATAATTTTTAGGACAGGCAGATGGTCACTGGACATCAAAGAGAGACTTGACATTCTTTGTCAGTGGCAAGGAGGATATCTATGACTATCTACTAGCTGTCCTCCCTCACTGAAAAGTTTAACTTCCTGACACTTACAAGTACTGAATATTGAAATATTTACACTCTTGTAGTTCTGAGATTATGAAACGCTAAGCATTTCTGTGCTTCAGAATATCTCCATTATAACAAAAAAGAGATGTGAACAGTTCTTTCTGTTGTTTTTTTGAGACAAGCGTTCACTATGTGGTCCAGGCTGGCCTTGAATTCATTGTTTAATCCAGGTTGTCCTAAAATTCTCAGCAGTCCTACTGCCTCAGCCTATGGGGTGCTAGGACTAGAGGCCTGTGCTGTTATGCACTGCAACAGTTTTTAAATTCACACAAAAATCCTGGAAACCATTGTGTTGCAGAACACTTATTTAGTGCCCTGTTAAATGTTTTTTAAAAAAATAATTGGAAGAGAGCTTTTCCCAGAAGTTATATCAGTGGTGCGTGGACAGGTCCTGTGTGAGTGGGTGTACTGGCCGAAAAGGCCTCGGAGCCACAGAGGGAGGCTCGGCAGGCAGCACCAGCCCACGGTTTCTGAGAACCATGGTGCGAGCAAGCTTCTGGTATTCTTGTCATAATTCTTATTCTCTTGGTCAAAGTTCTGACAGCCCTTTCGCAGGTGCTTTCTTTAGCCAAAGTAGCAGGAGGGCTTTGAAAAGAGAACCTGCATGAAAGAAACGGTACGGTACAGATTCACAGAGACAGGATTCCTACGCATCAGTTCAAAAGGGGGAAGCTCTGGAAGAGAACAGGTTAGACTTGGAGACCCTAAGTGAGCTGAGGCAACCAATAATTAAAACAATATGGCTATTTCTGGTACCTTGAGCCCATTTTAAGCTTTATCCTTATCTTTAACTAGAGACACATTTTATTTCTTTATTTCTTTATTTGCAGGACCAGGGTTCAAACTCATGACCTTGCAGTTGCCAGGCAGGCACTTGTGACACGGAGCTATCTTCCCAGCCCCTGAGACACATATAAAAGGGCCAAGTTAGTATGTTGTTTTATAATGAGATTTTAGTGATATGTACCAGAGTGCAAAGCACCTGAGCTCATTTCTAACTGTCCTTGCACTTCCGCAGAGTTGTAGCACAGCAGGTACACGCTGGTAGGAAAATGATTGAATGATAGAATATTTTCTAATGTAGTTCACTGGGTATGTGGGTTGGTTTCTTACATAAGCATTTGACAAACATTGGATGTGTTAAAAACAGCTATTGACTGGGTGCTTCTAAAGTTAGAAACAAATCAATTGGACATGGGTTGTAATGAGCACAATCTAGTCACAATTTTATTTCCTGTAGAATTGGTAATCAGTATTATTTTAACACTTTAACCTTGATTTTACATCATTTTATAAGAGATGAGTCAGTAAGCTTTCAAAATTCCACATTTCACACATTTTCAAAGTTAAAGATTAAAATGAACTTTCCACAGCTATGGACACAAAGTTCGGAGCACTAGGCGCAATCAACAGAAATGAGGCAGGGCTCTGTGTTGGTGCTGTGTGCCCGTTGTCTCCTGGGATCCAGGCTCGGCCGACGTCCCTCTCCATCTTGGTGTCTTCAGAGGCTTTCTCCTTTGAAGTCCCAGGAAAGCTCCACTCGCAGTATTTTTTTTTTTAACCACTGGGGCATTTTGCTAGTTTAGTGCTAGTGTAGGGATTTTTCCATTATTTTTAAATTTTACCTTATCAATGATTTTTGCTTAAAAAAATCACCACCTTGAGGAGTGGCATTACCAGGAAGACACATTCCCTGTTGGAGCAACATGAAGACCAAGAAGGCTTTCACTCCAGATGCTCTCTGTTGGTCTCATGGGCCAGCTGCCAGCTATGGAAGGAAAGGCCCAGCAGATGTATTTATGGGAGGCCGCCTCCCCAGGGAGGGTGGAGCATTCAGAAGGTCTTCATGTAAAGGCACATGGGCAAGGCCTGCAACTGCAGTGGCCTCACTGTGCCCCCAGCCCTGGGAGCACAAGGCACAGCACCACTTCATCTTTTACTACCTTAGTGCTGCACTATTAGCATATTATGCATTAGCACTTCGACAGAGAAATTTAAAGAGTGTTATTCTATTTATTTTAAGTGTCGTATAATTATGAATTGATTTACTAGCCATTATAATGCTACAAATGATAATTAATTTATTTGCATAATATGTAGTTTCAGAGAAGTTCAATTATAAGAAAGCATTTGCTAAATGTACCATGAAAATAATATTTCCAGAGAGAGTCCGAGTCGAGGTGGAACCAATTGAGCCTGTCAATGTGCGTGCTCACCAAGAGGAGCCCCTTCATTTCAGGGTGGTGGTGGGCTTCTTCAGCCCCATGATTTATTCATCTATTCACTCATGAAGTATTCCTTTTTTCCAAGCATGACATTTGGATTTTTGTCATATGCCAAGATAGCAGTGTATCAATAGAAATAAAATGAATTGGAATATGTAAGTTAGGTTGACAGCTAAAATTCTTTTAGCCAAAACTGGGAAGAGGAATACAATTGTTCTTTGGAACACTGCTCTAGAAGGGTATTGGCCTGGATCTGAGCTCCAGGCAGCTTCTCCTGGGTCCATAGCTCCCTCCTTCCAACAGGAGATAAAAAATAGAGAGAAGGAGACAGCAAGTTCTTATGGCTGCAGAGCTCCTGAGCTGCACTGCAGCAGCAGAGAAGGGTTCCAGGTTCCTCTAAACAGGGAGCAGGGAAGCCAGACCATCTTGGGCCAAAGCATTCTGAAGTTTTGCTCCAGCAGTAATGCTTCCTCCACAGTTGCCTGTGGAAAGGAATGAACAGGGGAAGATTCTCCTGGGGGAATATGGCCCACCCGGCACGTCCAGCTGAACCAGCTGCTCCAGTCTGCTTGTCTGTAGGAGGCTGCAGAAGCAGTGCTCCTTGTGATTACTGAAAAGGTCATGTCGTTTTTGTCCCAAAAATGTGGGAGCAGAGAAATTGTCCTGCGGTAAGATGAAAGGTAGATTGCAGCAAACACATGATACATTTTTAGTAATATTTGTCCTAAAACAATTAAAGCAGTTTATTTGGCATACAATTGATGCTGAATCCTCATCCAGTAGCAACATCATCTATTTCTATTTTTTTGTAATTTAAAAAATGTGTTTGGGTCTCAACTTGTGATCCTCCTGGTTATAGCATCCCCAGCATGGGGTCACAGGCGTGCACCACCACGCCTAGATCCTGACGCCCTTGAGCAGAGCTGGCATGGCATGGAGGGCTGGGGATTGAACCGCAGTCCCTGCACTTGCCTAAGCTGGTCTAAGTAGAGGCTTTAGTCCGCTGAGCTCTCTTGCTGGCCCAGTTTACCAGTATTTTAATAGCAGTCCAGTCCTGATGTGGTAAATGGAATAGCTTTACTCTTTCCAGAACAGAGAGTAAATCTGGGGAATTAGAAACAGAATGGAAGAAGCCAAACCTAGCTGAGGATAGCGGGATTCAAAGGCCGAAGCTCTATCTTGTGCCCCGTGATTGTCTTTTGTAAACCTATGCTGGGGATAGAATCCTATAGCGTAAGCAAGTATCCTACCACTAAGTGACATCCCCTGATCTTGTAGCACACTTGATGTGTAGAGTTCGCGGTCCCAGCCCCTGAGCTAACACATGACTGGGTGACCTTTCAGATCAAATGTGTCTAAATCAAGAGCAAATAGATCGGGACAGTGACTTTCTATATTTAAAACCCTTCATTTAGTTTTTGTTTTCAATTGGGGCAAAACTCATTCAACAGGAAAGGAGACACATTTTATTTGAACCATTCAGTGGCATCTTGGACACTATCTCAACCGATTCCAAAATATTTCCAAAACCCTCAAAAGGGGCTTCTGCGCCTCTTAGGCATCAGCTCTCCATTTCGTCTTTCTCCATCCCCTGGAAATCACTGAACTCCCCTCTGTCTCCATGGGTTTGTAGATTCCTTATGCTTGGTGTAAGTAAAACACTGTAATCTGAGGCTGTTTGTGTCTGGGTTCCTCCAGTCACCATTAAGTTTTCAAGGTTCTCCCACTTCTTCTGTACATTGGCAGTGATAGTAGCTTTTAAGCTACGAATCTGATGTGACAGTGAATTTGCTATGTTAGTTGTTTCCCTACTGCAATCAGAGCTCCACATGAGCAAGGATGTTCTTAGCTATATTGTGAAAGTATGACACATTGTCTTTTGTAGTTTTTTTGTATTTTCCTTCATAGTAAACTGAATTTTTAATTTTGTTTGTGAATTTTCTCTGTAGCTGGGCGTGGTGATGCATGCCTATAATCCCAGCACTTGGGAGGCTGAGGCAGGAGGATCAGTGCGAGTTCGAGACCAGCCTGGGCTACAAAAGTGAGCTCAGGACCAGCCTCAACTGCATAGTGAGACCCTGTCTCAAAAAGACAAAAAAATTTTTTTCTCTGTGATTCTTTAGTTATTCGAGTATATGACTTATTTCCATATATTTTACTCATCCAAATTTTTCTCTGGTACAAACTTCTAATTTGTTTTAATTTTCACCAGAAAAAATACTTTTTTATGAGTTCAAAATTTAAATGCATACAGATGGATCTTGTAGGATAAGATGTACCTTAAGTAGCATTTTATAAGCATGTCTTAGATTCTGATCTGCACGGATGTGCGTTGCTCATAAGGAGGGTCATGTTGACTTCTGTGAGGCTTTGGTGGCTGACATGGCTAATTATGTCTTTGATCTTCTGGGTAGCTGTAGACACTGCTGATTATGGGACAGTGACATCTGTAACTGCTACTGTTTTATTGTCTATTTTTTTGTGTAGGGTCTCACTATGCAGCTCTGACTCATAGTGATCCTCCTGTTTCCTGCCTCCCAAGTGCTGAGAATACAGGCATGTGACACCACACCCAGACTCCTTCACCAGCTCAGCTCACCTGAGAGCCAGGATGGCGCAGCACGTAGGGCCAGCAGTTCGTATACGATAGATGTCAACATCTAAGCCCAAAGTAAAGCGTGACTGGCTATCTTACGAGGTTGTTCCTGCACCTTAATGTAAAACCTACATCCTGAGCAGGCTCCAGTCCCCTCCACGAGTCCATTGACTGCGATTGGCTTGTTTCCAGCTCAGAGTCTTCCAATCTATTTTTATATAAGCTCACGGGCACACACAGTGATCCTGCGTTTGACTGTGCCAGCTCCACCTGCTCTCTTTAAAGGAAATGCACTCCGTGTGGGAAAGCCTCTGACGCTACGCACTGGAATTCCGCAGGCATCGGCTGAAATGTTTTCAACATAATGACAGTTTCAGAGAGACATCCTCCTTGTCCTTGGGAACCACCTCGCCAGTCCTTGGTCCTCAGCATGTAGGCCCCCTCCATGAGCTTGAGGCAAGCCCTGCATGTGTTTTCACTGAGTACACATTATGACTTCCCTTACAGGTCAGTCAGCTTAAACTGATTTCTGGAAACTATGCTGGTATGGCACAAGGGCCACAAAGCAAGCTTGCCTTGTTTGGCCTTGAGGACAGCACCACAGGAGCTTATGAAGTGGGGCTTCCTTTCTGTGGGACCAAGGCTCTTCTATGTCAGTGGGATGCAGCTGTATTTTTCTGAATAATAAGTTAGGAGACACTTGAGTAGTGCAGCTCAGCTGGCATACTCAGCATTTCCTGTTCTGCACTGAGGTGGAGCCTCAGGAATGGCGCGCGACTCATGAACAGGCGTGTTGCCTCTCTGCATATTTCTCCCAGGACTCCCGAAATGCTTATATGAACTAGAGGGATAAAATTACCCTGAACATATTCTGCCTTGTATAAGTTCTGCCTGTTAACATAGAAGCTATATCAGTAAACCTGGGGAAGCATAGTTGGAGTGAAGATAAAGAATAGTACGGCGGGCTGGGGAGATAGCTCAGTAGAATAGGTGCTTGCCTGGCAAGTGCAAGGCTCTGAGTTCAATCCCCAGGTCTAAAAAAAAAAAGAAAAGAAAAGAAAAGAAAAAAAAAAAAAGAAAAAAGAAAAAGAATGGCATGGCCATAGATTCCAGTTTGCCTGGAGTCATTTTGCTTTCTGGCTATTAACAATGCAATATGAATTGGACCCTCTTAAACTCTCCAAACTATTTCAGTCTGCATGATAAATTATGCATAACTACCCCAGTTAAAGCATACAGTACAGGTTCTCTGATTGGAAGTTCAGCCAATAACCCATGGCGATTATGGAACACGAGACTATGTATACAACCACTTTCTCTTAGTTCAATGAGAAGAAATTTTGTACCAGTAATGATTAGAAAACTTATCATGTCTACATCCTGTGCTCTGAATAACTATGATAAGGACAACATTATACATTGTATCAATTATTGGGAATGTACTACTAATGTGTTTTGAAGCTGTCCCATTGTTCTTATTAAAAGTAATAAAAATATAAATAAATAAAACAGTACACAGCCTCTGACACTGGGCTGTATGGATCAAATTATAGGCATCTTTATTTTTCAGCTGTGTATGATTAATTTAATTTCTATGAGCCTCTCTTTTCTAATTGATAAGGATATCTCCCTGGGGGGGGCTTCCAAAAGTTACTGCCCATAGAGCTCTTAGAACACTATCAGACACCTGACATGTGCACTGCACCTTTTATAGACTTTTTCTCCACATAGAATGAAATATTCCTTTTGTGTGTGTGTGTGTGTGTGTGTGTGTGTGTTGTGTGTGTGTGTGTGTAACCAGGGGTTGAACTCAGGTCCTTGCACTTCCCAGACAAACGCTTATTCTACTGAGCTATCTCTCCAGCCATAGAATAAAAGCATTCCTGGGCCACATTTATTAAGAAATAGTTCTATTGCCCTGAGAGATTCACTTATTCCGAATCATTTTAAGGAAAGATTAAGCAGCAAGGGAGCCACACCACCAACGTGGGCTTTTAAACGTTACCAGTAAGCAAGTGCCATTGGTTGATGGGTGCACTGCTGACCCAGATCCTGCAGTTCAGAACAAAGCCTCAACAATATCTTCGTTTGAGTTGTTTCAGTCCGCAACTTCACCATCTGTCTCAGTTTGACGTCATCACTGGCGATGCCGAGTTTGCCACGGACAGGGACGCTGCCTGTTCCTTTGCTGGGAGCCTCTACTTAGGGCTGTGCCTCTGGTCCTTCACGTGCGCCCCTTGCGCTCTGCCGTTTATGGCGGTCCCACTGCACCTAAAGCTTTCCCCTTTGGGCTCATGCAAACCCCCTCCTCTTCTATCCCTTGCAGAGAGCTTTTCATTTCAGATGAAAACACCAAAAGAACCCTTCAGTGACAATACCCAGATACTTGGAACAGTCAGCACAGGATGTAGAGCAGTGTAATACGAAAGTCTTATCGCCTTGCCTGATGCTAAGTGAGACGGTACCAGATGGCATTTTCACCGCTTTGTTTCAGAGGACTCTTCCTTGATTCGGTGTTCAGCTCATCTTCGCAGGGTGCGTAAGTACCTGAAGCCAGGCCTCAGCAGCTTCTCTCTGAGAGGTAACAACACCAGTCAGGAATATGGCAGCAGACAGCCGCAGAGGCGACTCTGAGCTGCAAACCGGCATCAGGATTGTGCTGATGAGTAGGAAAGAGAGGCTCATACTCTCACGCAAGATAGGGATGATGTTAGCAGTGCTAGCTCAGGAGGAACGGCGCGGGTGAAGCTGAGACAGTTGCTTTTTCTAATTCTGTTTTCCTAATGACTTAAATATGATGAAAAAAAAAAATACAAGTTCATGGTTTATGCCCCAACTTTAATGAGTTCAAAAGGAACTTTACCACCCAACGATGGCTGGCACTCCCTGGCTGCAGAGCAGCCCTGAGGCTCTGGCCTCTCCCAGACCCCATGGCGCTGGGCTTGGCCCTGTACTCTGCGGTGAGAGCAGCCATGACAGAGGCACATGCCCCAAGGAATGCGTGTGAGGCGCCGCTCCGCAGCAGGAGCACTAGCGCAGCCGCTTCCCCGGTGGGCGCGAGGTGAGGAAGAGGCCTCGTGGGCTCTGGGGAAGGCATTGCCGCGGGGACTTGCAAGCTGAAGCCATCCGCTGGGCATGTCGGGAAGGCAGAGAACGCTCCGGAAGAGGGCCTTTCTGAGGAGCACACACGTCTCTCCCCGCTGCGAGACAACGATATCTGCCTTCTGCCCCGTGAACTGGTTGTCTCCGCCCTTGTGCTGTGCAGTGAGAGCTCTTGCACGCTGGAGATTCAGATGAGTCAGGGTGGGGAGGGAAAATGATTAGAAAAACGACCACTCTCAGTGTGCTTTCCACAACCTGCAGGGACAAAGGCAGCCGTCTCGGGGACACAGTGATGACTTCTTCTCTCACTTGCAAAGAAAATCAATGTTTGCCTAAACAGTTTAAAATTATGAATAAGACATGGCTCTGTGGATAGAGGATGGGCCGGTGACCTCGCACCCCCGCCAGCTATGAGTACCGGTGCTAATATCACTGCAGCCACCCGCTTCTCTAGGAACGTAGGTAAGCAGGCACGGTGCGTCATAATGGCTACCAGAGCGAGCAAGCCTTCACTTTCTCTACGGACTGTGGGATGCTTGGACGAGGGTCTCCATGTCGCATTAGACTCCTTACTTGGCATCAGTGCTGCAACGAACCAGTTATATTTTTGTGTGAGTAAATTCTGTATGTTACGATGTTTACAGACTTAGAGGAACCGTTCTGGCTGAGGAGAGGCCGCCCCTGCAGGGCCTGCCGAAAAGAGCGCCCCTGAAGCTTCCACCTGCCCTGTGGACGACGGAGCCAGTGTGCCCCGCGCAGTGGCACTTCCCCTACTCCGGCAGTAGGCGCCAGACTCCCCTCAGTTATCCCCCGCTAGATGCCCACATCTGGCAGTAGCCTTTCTAGTTTCAAGGCTGCTGGAAAGACTCCCACCGGCTGGGGCAAGCTATTCCCTGCCACGCTCGCTTTCCTGGCTACCTCGGTTAAGACCTGAACCTCCTGGCGGCCTCCTCCTTCCCCCGCTCCACGCTCCCACTTTCCTAGGCAGCCCTGCCAGCAGGCCGCAGCCTTTTCCTGCAGAGCCTGTGAAGTTAATCAATTTTGTTTTCCTGAACTTCTCCTCTGTCTTCTTTTGTGGCTGCACCTGGCTGGCTGTCTTATAAAAAAATACAAAGCAAGGTTAGAACTGGAATAGATTTAAAGACTGTGCGGTCCAATTTCCTCACTTGAGAGGTAGAAAAACCGGCTGCAACTGTGCTGAAGTCTCTGGCGGGAGCGTCTGTGAGCTCTCCTCTCATGCAGAGGGAGCTTGCTCATTAGGGGGGAGCAGGAGAGCCAGCGGCTTGACTCATGGCCACAGGTAGCACACAGCTTCCTAGGTATTTTTATTCCTTTCAAACTGACCCATTTTAAAGATTGAAAAAGGAGAAAATGCCTCTAGAAAGAAAGCAACCCTCTCCTGAAACTCAGGGCACCTAGGTGGAACTGCAAGTGGTTCAGAGGCCTGAATATTTCTCCTTTGCTGAGCTGTGCATCTGGGGAAATGAAATGTGATCAGATCCTTTCTGGTTACGTATTTTTGTGCAGTTGCTTGCCAGTGATAATTAAATGACTGCTCATCACAGGAGAGATTGTGAACTTGTTATCTGGCTGTAATTTTGCTCCTTTCCCATTCTCATTAAAAATGTAAGGTCCACCTGTTGGAGTTCCTGCAGTTCGTTTTATAGTATGCTGACAAGTTCCAACTTCCAGGCACTTAGGTGCTAAGAGAACCAGTGCCTTGGATACAGTCTCAGGACCACACTGGACAGGAAGCACCTCGCTGTCTTTGTCACATCCTGAACTGAAGTTCCTTTGGAGAAATTCTTCCTAATAATTTCTTTCATGTTAGCAGCATTATTTGCTTCATCTAAAATTAATTTAGCTTAGACTTTTTGCCTGACTCTGCAGTCCTACATCGTAGTCACTGGAACCCAACCAGCAGCATCTGAGGTCGGGGATGTTCTCTGGAAACCTCCGTGGGCCCCTTAGGCCTAGGGTGTTTAGATACCACTTACTTTTGAAAGACTTATAAGGATTTAATTTCCATACTAGGGAGGAAGAAGATGACCTCGACAGTGCTTACCTACTCTCTGAAGAGGTGAGCTTAAGGTAGACCCTGGAGTTGATCCGTGGATGTGTGGGTAGCCCCCCAACTCCATTCTTCACCTGAAGGGACGCGCTTGACTCCTCCTAGTGCTGGGGAGTCTGGGATCTACCTTTGCAGCAGTTGTACTGGCACACTGGCCACATGGAGTTTATAAATGGGCGCTGAGGTTGTGCCAAATTGCTATGACACTGAGAATCAGTGATTTAAAACCTTTGCACGAGCCAGGCGTGGTGGTGCACGCCTATAATTCCAGCTCTTGGGAGGCTGAGGCAGAAGGATTGGTGCGAGTTTGAGACCAGCCTGGACTACAAAAGTGAGCTCAAGGCCAGCCTGAACTGCGTAGCAAGACCCTGTCTCAAAAAACAAAACAAAACAAACAAACGAACAAAACCTTTGCACTGTCATTTCTACCAATTTCTTTCTGCCCACACACAGTTTTTTTTATTCCTTACTTGTTAGAGTATGTCTTTGTTCACTGTTTTTTTTTTTTTCAGGACCAGGGTGTGAACTCAGAACCATACACTTGCCAAGCAGGCACTTGTGCCATGGAGCTATCTCCCCAGCCCCTCTTTGTTCACTTTGAGTAAGTAGGCTCTGGTAAAATGTGTCAGTGCTCGTCTGGTGAAGTAGGAAAACAGTTGTGAGTTAAATAAGAAAAGAAATTCATAATAACATCTACATGTAGAAGCGAGGACACTTCTATGAGGATGGCAGAATTCCCAAATCAATTTAAGATGACTGATTTAAAACAGTTTTGAAGATCACTCTGTAGATAACTCAGAGAAGGCACTGGCCCACTCCAATGTGTGGCACACCCTGGCTTTTCCAATTATGTCAATACGGGCTTCATAAGGATTGAGGAGCCACAGTGGATTAAAGAAGGGCGTGAGGCAGTTGGCTGAAGGAGGGGCCTGCTGAGGTAATGCGTCCTTAGTAGCTCAGGTGGGTAACGCCAAGTAACTCAAGGACGGAAGCAATCAAGTTAAGAGTGCGTTAGCGGGGTGAGGCGCTAGGGGGCGCCCCTCTTGCTCGTGATCACCAGCTTTCCTGGTCATTCCCGAGAGCCTGGTGGCCTATAATCCGCAGATGGGTAGTGCCTGGAATGTCCAGGGGAGCCGAAAGTGGCTGATGCAGGGAAGCATGTCAGGCCCCCGTGGTCGCAGAACCACTGAAAGACCGGGAAAGGAAACGTGTCCTGCTCTGCTTTGTTTCTTCTGCAAGGAGAAATGCTGGCGGAATTACGATCTGATGGGGCCTCTACTCAGCGCCGGGAGGGGGCGTGGCAACAGCTTTCGTGGTAAGCATGAGCGCTGTCTCATCACGTGCCTTCTGCAACTTGTCCTTCCAAATCATTAGTGAGGGAAACCTTAGGACAGAGACCAGGACAGAGGCAAGATGGCAGTGATTCCCAGAATTCGTTCCCTGTGACAAGGCTCGGCTCTGTGGAGTTCTCCTTTGCGCTTACTTAGCCAGCTATTGTGGAAAGTTGTTTTTGAAGGCCGTGCTCGTACTCTCGAGACCCTGAGCACAGCAGAAACAAAGCATAACGCGCTGCCTCCGACCTGTGCACCGCTGGAGTCAGCGGAGCCCCCATAACGGAAGCGGGACAGAAAGGGGCACATTCAGCCGGCTTACGCACTTGGGTGTGATCACGGGTGTGACAGCCCGTGGGTTCCAGGCACCGCGCTGGGCACTGAGGCATGTAGGAATGAACATGACGGAACTGAGAACAGTCAGAGACAGGCTGTGAGGCGGCAGCTGGGGTCCAGAGCGAAGTGCGCTCACAAGAGAGACACACAGGTGTGTGTGTGTGTGTGTGTGTGTGTGTGTGTGTGTGTGTGTGTGTGTGCAGGCACACGCCAGACCCAAGCGAAGGGAAAGGCCATCATGTGGGAAGCCGTCCGGGAGACGGGTGGGTCCCTTTCTGGACAGCCTTTGCTATGTAAGTCGGGCGAAGGAGAAGACGAGAAGCGCATAAGAAGGGAAGAGGCCGCCGGCGGAGGCAGGAGCTCCGGGTTCCAGGCAGAGGGAGCGCTGGGGGATGCGACGCGTAGAGAAGACACGGAGATAGGCCGGAGGGTGGGTGGGAGCCTGCCGCAGGGACTCTGCGGATCCCTCTGACGGGAAAAGAGAAGGACGGACGCACGCTTCTCCTTCACAGGATGTGTGAGAAATGACCAGAAGGAAGGCAGATTTAGGATGTTTGGCGGCAACTGTGTGTGACTTCTTCCCCAGCCAGAGTGTCCCCAGCCTGGAAGTGCCTGTCGGGAAGGACCAAACCCTCAGCCCTTCCGACGACCCACCAGGCTGCAGCTCTCTACTCTGAAGCGCTGCCTGAGCCGCTCCTTTGGTTGCTCAGAACTCTTGGAACCTTGAATAAAACTCTCGCTTCCAGACGGAGGAAAAGGGGCACATGAGGGGCAGTCACTTGCCCGGTGTACTTTAGAATTCTGTCTTGTATTTCTAGTTAATATTTTGCAGGAGTAAATTTTGTCTCCCCAGCTAGATTACATGCAAGCTAAGCGCTGACTTTCATTTTATCAATTTACATATTTCCTTTCTATAGTCTTGACTCATTTTCTAAGTAGTAGATTCTCAGTACAGGCTTACAGATTGATTAGTTTTTTTATTTACTTTTTGCTGTTTGAAATATATTTCCCTTAAAAATATGAAGCTTTGGAATCTTACTAAGGAAAAAATATAAACTAATACTTGTCACAAAATAAAATAGAAGCAGGGCGACTCGGTTGCTGCCTTCGGAAGCTTCCGGTGTTACGACGCTTGGCAGGAATGGCTGTCTTTTGGCGGAGAGAAGGGAGATCTGCGCCGGCAGAGCATCGGGTTCCCTACCGAGAAGACTGCAGCCCCTGTTCGCCTCTGCGGTGAGCTGCCACGGCCGCAAGTGTGAGTGCGGGGCCCTTCGCTGCCCCTCTAACGGCCGTCAGCCTCGCCCCCTCTTGTTTCCGTGCGCACTGTGTTTCGCTGGCTCATTTCCACATGCCACTCAGCTTGTAACTGCCCAGCAGTGCCTTCCAAGTCTGAGCGGCCGACTTACTGCCTGCGCTGCCCTCTTTCACAGGAAGCCTCCACGCTCCTTCTGCCTGTGTTCCTCTCCAGACGTTCCCTATACAGAGAAGGGAGTTCTTCCCAACCGATGCCTCGCCATGCCTACACCAGGGCTTGCGGTGAGTTTGGCACCTGTGCTTTCTGGTTCACTAGGTGACAAACTATTCGGGGCAACAGGTCATCAAATCTAGAAAATCTGCCCCATACAGTTATGCAGGGAATAGTCTTCCCCGAGCCTTCACTTCAGGGCTGCTCGTGGCTAAGTCATTTCCCTGACTGAGCTCAGCGTGAGATGCCTTCCATCTCTGTGGTAAAACGCCAGGAGCCCACACCGTTGTGACTTGCGCGGCACCAACATCTCTTGTGCTGTCCCAAACACTAAGCATACGGTTCTTTCTTGATAAAGAGCTTTGATTGTGAAGAGCTCGTCTTCAAACATGAGTAGATGTTGAAAGTACAAATAAAGTAAGACGTTATCACCAGGAGGAAGTAGGCAGCCCTTCTTTCTCCCTAAGCTCTCCCTTGGTTTGCTACGCTGACCAGACTGTGAGCTCTACACTGACACAGCAGGGGTCTGCTGTTTCCGTATAGCTCATGTGCGCCATCTCTCAGGGTCGGACTCAAACTGAACAAGCGCACGGACCGAGGGACAGACCCGCAGGGCCTATGTGCTGACTTAAGCAATAAAAACCAACAGCTGTTTCAAGGACTGGGATACTGATGCCTGATTCTGGTTCCATGTGCACATATAACAGTTCCTGCACAGGACGCTAAGTCTCCACCCAAGATGGCCTGGGCCTCGGGACAACAGCAGGGCACATGTAAGACCCTTAGAGGCCTTGAGTGCATGTGCGTGGCTCCAAATGTCCCACGTGTTATTCAAAACATGAACCGTAACATCTCTGTGATGTGTGAGAGGGAGCCCAAGAAAGCTTTTGTCTTTCCCATGATGGATGCTTCTAAACTTTCACTAAACTATGAAGTATCTTATGTTTTTCACAGCTTGCTTTTTCATGATTTCAATTGTTGATGTCCTAGACCCAAAGTGTGGCCACCGGTCTCTAAATAGACATTAATCCAAGCCCTTTGGCACTGGATCACAATGAGCCCAGGTGCCAGTGCTCTAAAGGAGGCAGGGGCTGTCAGGTGCATCTGGTTAGGGATCTGCAAATGTTGACAGAAGGTCTCTTTTTTCTTTTCTTTTCTTTTCTCTCTCTTTCTTTTTTCTTTTTCTTTTTTTTTTTGGTCTTGTTGGGACAGGGTCTCCTTGTGCAGTTCAGGCTGGACTTGGGTTCGCTTTTGTACCCAGGCTCTTCCCTGCCTCTGCAGACCACTCAGGTAGTCCCTTCCTGACTGACACATTTCTATTTTTATGTATGTTAACACATTCAGTCAATTTACAGTCGAGAAAGTCTGATTTGAGAATTGGCTGTCTGCACAGAGTTTGCATATCTCTGATCTTCTTCTTTTGCAGATTTTATAATGCGGAGCTCATTCGGAGGACAGCAGAGCTCCCCCTGCCCACAACAACTACCACCGAGAATTCCAGAAAATTGCCATATTCTTATGTCTCGGGCAACACCAGGAGACCTGCCTGGGACAATTGTTCCAAGATGCAGATATTATGCAGATATCACGCAGATATTATGCAGCTATCATGCAGGCTGAGGTCAGATTTCAATGAGCCTGGGCAAGACTACGGTCTACGCAGAAGTGGCCACCAGTCTGTAGGTAGATCTTAGGGAAAGTGTCCTGAATAGTGACAAAGGTACTCATTGAATGAACAAATGGTAAGAAAACGCTGCAGGAGACTCTACATAATAAAAATAGTTAAACAATTATCATTGTTTTATGCATTATGGATTTAATGACTTATATGAAATGTATGCATTATGGATTTAATGACTTTATATGAAATGTATATAAATGTATTTTTCCTCTTTGTTTTCTGAGGCAGGATCTCACTGCATAACCCAGGTCAAATTTGATCTCACTATGCAATCTAGACTGGCCTTGAATTTGTGATCTTCTTGAATCAGCTTTCTCAGTGCTGCTATTACAGAAATGTGCTACTACATGTGGATTAAATAAACTTTTTGCTTATATGCACGTTTAAATGCTAAATTAAAAAGAGATGAGACTCTTTCTTGTCCCCTCAAAAATTAATTGCATGGAGAATAATAGTAGAGCAGCTCTGTTGTGGAAACGCCTGGCCGTCACCCGGCTACCCAAGCATGGGGTCCCGTGAGCAGGACCACAAGCATCGTGTCTTGATCTGACACACTGGTCGAGACACGGTGGAGCTTTTGCAGTACCTCCCCCCCGATTGCTGAGTACCTCAGGTGTCCCCAAGTTCTGAGCCATTTACGGGGCAGTTGGTTCTTCACAAGGGTCAGAATCACGCAGCAGAGGAAGACGGGGCGAGAAAAAAGAAGGAAGCGCAAACTCGCGGCGGTTCATTCCAGCTGGAAACCCGGATGTTCACAGGGTAGAAATTTACCAGGGAAAAATCAAATAAAGCTCACAGCTTGAACTTAGAGGATCCAAGTTAGCTGCCCAGGTTCTACAGTAACACCACAAGCACAGAGTAGTGCCAAAGAAGCTGGGTGAAGTGGGTGTGAGAGCTCATTGTACCGCTTGTGTAACTTTGTCAAATGCATAAAGGTATGTGCAGACGAGTCTAAAGAGGAAGAGCAGGTGGTCCTAAAGAAGCAGCTAGTGCATCATGTCATGGAAGCTAGCACATCTGCAAAGGTTTTGTGGAAATAATTTCTGCGTAATGTTTCAGGTCTGTCAGATATGAACGCCCTGTGAGACTCCTACCCTCCGACCCCGCAGTAGCTTCCGGAGTCTTTGTACACCTCCACTCTTTCACAGCTCGCGTTTCGTCATTTGCGTGGCTGGCGCCTAAAACCCAAGTTGTGCTTTTACATGTTCATTGAATTATGACACTGCATGTCCTTTCACAGCTTGCTTTGGTGCTATCCTAACCCTTACATGGGGCCACTGGCCTCAAAATAGCCAGAGCCAGAGCCCTTGGAGGCTCGGCCGCAACCGGCCCGATGCCAGTGCTCCAAAGGTGGCCGAGGCTCTCAGGTGCATCTAGTTAGGCTGCTGCGCTAATGTACAAAGTGACACCATTTTCAAGGTGCACTGCTTAGTTTGCGATAAACATTCATACAGCAAGAACAAATCAAATACTACTAAAGATGTTTCAGTGAAAACTAACCATCCTCTGAGACTCAGCCGTAGCCAGGGCATTGTCTCCAAATACAGACATTTTATCTTTTGCAACATTTAGTACCTGCGCTCCTTTCTTGCCCCTAAATATATTTCTACACTTTTTAACATGAGTTTTTACTTTAACAATTTTAAGTCAGATCTTTGCTTCCTACTACAATAATGAGATCAGCTATACTTTTTAAAAGCCAAATCTTTCTTTCTTTCCTTCCTTCCTTCTTTCTTTCTTTCTTTCTTTCGTAGGTTCAGGCTACGTTAAGGGCGGGTCTGCGGATGGAACTGCTGTTCTCTGTGCCTGACTGCAATTGCTGGCGCAAGCGCTTAACCCACTGAACTAACCCAAAAACCCCCACTCCCAATTCCGTATTTCTTCCTGCATCTACCAGTCAAATTGTACTCTGAAAAATTAAGATCAATGAATAAAATATTACTGCTTTGTAACTATGTGACTAACTGTAGAGATAAATTGTCTACCACAAGTTGATTTCTTTTGTTGTATGTTCCTTTTTCTGAATTTTCTATACTTTATCACACTTCTACCTTATCCCCAGTTGTTTCAGCCGAATACTATTGACACTAAGTGTTTTCTTAGATTTTCCTCTCTTCTGAAGATCTTTGCTCTTGCGCCACATCCCCTTCCGCTGCAGGCTGCA
Source organism: Myocastor coypus (assembly GCA_004027025.1). Taxonomy (NCBI): domain Eukaryota; kingdom Metazoa; phylum Chordata; class Mammalia; order Rodentia; family Myocastoridae; genus Myocastor; species Myocastor coypus. The sequence goes on along the minus strand of PVJA010000062.1, from coordinate 94,408 downwards.
GGAGTCTCACACAGATCAGACGCACAGAGCTCTTTTTCCGTCTGTGCCTCTTCGTCTTGGGCATCGGCTGTGGACTTCAGCTTCATGGCATTGCAGCTGAACAGTAATCACAGACTGGGTATAGAATCACGGATTTGTTTTCAGGGCTCACTTTGCAGTTCAGGCTGGTCTTGAACTCACTGTGTAGCCCAGGCTTTCCTCAAACACATGATGACCCGCCGCCTTCATTTCCCAAGCTTGGGAAATATGGGCATGTGCCGCCACAGCCCCCTACGACCATCGACTCAGAGTGCTTTCTCGTAGTACTTTAAAGAAATTATTCTGTTGCTTTTTGGCACAGATTGTAACAGGTGCCATTTGGATTCTCCTTTCTGATATTTCCTTCTGCCCTTCAACTTTACCTCCAAGTTTAAGAGCGTTTCTTTACTTTGATACTCCGAGGTTCATGTGAGTACATTCCTTAGTTATGTTACACAAGAGGTATCACCTTCTGACCTGGAGGGGGCGCTTCCTTAGGTCTTGTGGATGTGCAGGTCTGCTGAGTGTGTGGGGAGGAAGTGTCCATCCTGCCGGAGGGTTCTCAAGCTTCTTCTTCTTCCCCTCTAGGCCAATCTAGATCATTTTTTTTTTTTTTGTATTTAAGGGAAGGATCTACAGGGTGTCGAGGGTCATACTACTAGCTCAGACTCATAGTGGTCCGCCTGTTTACAGCCTGCCGAGAGCTGGGATTACAGGCGCACATAACTCAACTGTTAAAGCTATCTGTGGAGGCTGTTGTCTAGTGCCGGGGAGAAGAGAGCTGGGGAAGGTCATGCCCAGAAGGTGGCGCAGTTTGACTGAGTCAAGAGCAGGCCCTCTTCGCGGAGCTGTGCTTCGTGAGTCCTGCCTGCTCTTCACACCTTGCATTCACGGAGGTCAGCGGCCTCCGCTGCTTAGAAGTGTTTCTCACTAACTGCTCCTGCTTCTGGATAGCTGGTAGCTTGCACCTTCCTCCACCTCCTTCAAAAGTGATCGTTTGATTTTAAACTTTATTGTCAATAAATGAGTTTTAATCTTTATTGCCTAAAAATATATCGATGCTAACATTTCTTTAAGAACCCATTTTTCATTTCCTATCCCGCTTACAAATGCGGGTTCCTTTACTATGAACTCATTTAGTGGAGTTTAAAAGGGAAGGGGGAAAGTGAGCTGTAAAATTTTTCCTTTCTAGCTGAAAAGGTAAAGAAAAATTCTTGCAAAGCCTCTGAAGCCTGGGGAGAAGAGTTGGCTATAAAACAAAGCAGAACAAACTTGTAGCTAATAGGAAGCAGTGACTCTTACACTTTGAGGTCTCTTAGGATCATCGAGAGGATTTATTAAGAAACATGCCGAGGGCCAGGCTCAGAAACACGGAGAGGGCGTGTTTGAGACCTGACCTTTTCTTACGCTCACAGTGAGATGCCAGGTACCATATTGTTTTAGAGCTATTTCTGATGACCGTAACCTCTTGGCTTCTTCAGCACATTCCTGGTCTGCTGGGCTCAGAACAAGCAGGTAGGTGACAATGCTAGAGTGGGTGTCTTTGGTGATCATTGCCAAACAAAAGCACAGGCGATGGAGAAGCCAATTATTTTATGTGTTACCGAAGCTCATTATTTCCCTTAGATTGTAAAAATCTTCATTTAAAATTCCTAGCCACAGGACTCACTGCGCCTTAGTAGAAAGCTGAGAGGAACCCATGCTTCCTCCACTTTGTTTGGTAATTTCCCCTTAGGATTTCCGAGGAAATCTCAGTCTTGAAAGGCACCGTTCACCTTATCTTTATTTTATATCCAGGCACACACGCCAAGATGTCAGTGTGAAGAGAGAGCCTGGCAAATCATTTATCCAAAAATGACAAGTGAATCAAAATATCGGAGATACAGACTGAGAAACTAATGAATTCTGCTGTGGGAACACTTTTTGATTAGAATAAGGTCACTTTTCTTTGTCTTTTTGTAAGGAAATGTAAGTTAGAAGAATATAGTATTAAAGTTTTTAAATGAAAAATCGCCGTGTATAGGGATAGCACTTCCTAACAAGAAATTTTTAACCATCTTATGGATTGGGAATTTCAGAATCACTTTGTGGTAAAATAGACACATTTTTAAAATCAGGTTTTTAGGATTTAACAGATCTGGAAATTGAGATTTTCTCCTTTTCCAAGATCACATACCTTCTGAAATCAAGTATCCTGTCCTTCAATTCTGCTCCCTTTTTGTTCTTATGGCATGGATTTAGATTCCCTGGATGGGGTGCCTGAGTGCCTTGTGAGGGCCTTCTGAGTTGGGTGGGTTCCCTTGGCATCACTGCTGGAGCCAGGATGTAGAAAGCATTGCAATTCCAAGTCGCATTTAGCTCAAAGTTCTCCACGTAGTGGGGTTTACAGGATCAAGCTTAAAACTGCATGTAGAACTTGTGGAGTTTAAGATTCTTGGTTGGAATCTGTAGATTCAATTTCCATGAAGCTCTCAAAATGATAATTCCCCATTTCTGTTGGGAATCCTAACTTTCAAAGCATCAAATGAGGTAATTATAGACAAGTTAAACTGCTATAGCACAGTTAAGCTCCAGACTCTATGCCTAAGGGATTTTGTAGGCCATCTTTGTCCTCCTTTGGAATTCCTTAGGATTAAGTTCAAAACGATATGATTGATAATCATGGATTACAATAGACAACCATCTGTGAAGTATTACTTCTCACTCGGGGCAACAGAGAATCATATTATTTTCAGTATAAAAATAGAATTAGTCTTCCTTCCGCTATAATTATAATTTGCAGCAGATTATTAAAATACACAAATGATATTTTCCCTGTATAAGGTCAGAATGAAGGAGAAAACAGGGTGTCACTAAACACACTGGGAACCGATGAATTTGGAAAGGTGGCAGATTTGGCTCAGCTTAAGAAAATGACCAAGTCAGAGCTGGGGAGCTGGCAGTCTCTGTCCATGTTCTTCAGAGAGGGCAGCATCAGAAAGTTTATGTCCTAGAGGACAAGGTTTGCTTAGAATCCAGCTCTGCAGTGTTGTTTCCAGTATGGTTACCTTTATGTCACCTGACCTCAGTGCCTGGCAACTGTTCTGCTCTCTCTGTGTCTTCTTGTGGGTAATGACTTACGTGGGTAATGACTACGCCTGTAGTAATTGCTTCTCCATAGCCAACATTTTAGCATTAATGGGATATGAGTGATGTTTGAGGCTTTCTTTAGTGAGGACATTTCATGTTTTGTAAAAGGGACAGTCGTCGTCACTCTATTTCACTATCTCCAAATCATTTTGAGTTTTGCTCTGATCAGAACGTTCTCGTAACTTCACAAGCCTGTCTGGTTGGCAAGGCCATGGCACTGGTGGCTGCAGAGCCTCACTTACAACTTACTTCACCGTCTTTACCTGGGTTCTACCCCTTGCCAGTAGATGGCATGATGGGAGGGCACCCTGCATGTGAGCATCTTCCTTTGGGTTCCCTCTTAGCTCTGTGCCAAGACCCCAGTGCAGTGACGACTTTAAGAGATGATGAGTAGAGCAGGGCATGAGATGGCAGAATTCTCTACCCTTCAAGTCACACAGGAGGATGCCTGGGACATCAGGGGAGAGCAGAGGGCACCTCTTTCTGGGCTGTGTCAATGGAGGTAGCAACACGGAGCATTTGTCTCTCAGATTCTCCATGGGAATCCTTGTCATCCACCATGAACTGATTATTGTAAACGCCCTGCCGCACCTGTCCTCATAGCTGGGAAAGACAAGGAAGTCCTTGAGGACAGAGTGTGATGTACCTCACGGCATCCTCTAGGCACTGGAGTGGGCGCTGTCATGCCCACAGAAACCTGTCCCTCCTGAGGGACTCACTGCTATGCAAAGAGAGGCGATCGCACAGTGTCAGTGGGAACAACTGAAGAAGGTCATGACCTCCTGCAAGGCTATTGGTCCACTACCACCTCAGTTTCCTGGCCCATTGCTTCCAAGTGCAGAGCGCCAGAGGTAAGAATTCCATAAAGTGGGGCTGGATTGCGGCTAATCTGAAACCTTGGTTGGATGATGCTATAGGAAAGACTGCTGCCTGCCAACGAGTGGTCCTCGGAGCCCAGAGATCCGAAGGACTGGCAGCGGTGCTCAGCACAGAAACCAAAAGCAGGAATGTGCACATAATCTTGGTGTTGACCAGGCCGGAGAGCTCCAAAGGCCTCACCGTCAGTGGGTAGGCAACAGCAGGTAACAAAGCAGCTACACAGGCTGATTTCAATCCGAGGCTTCTCGTTTTGATGGCTCGTCCCTTCTGGGAAAAGGCTCTGAAAGTCCAGTCCCATACTCTCATGGGACAGCAGAGGCAGCTGCAGGTCTGTGACCAGCTGAGCTCTCCAGCATGACACAGGACCTCGGGTTCAGCTGGCCCTGGCCTAGGTTTCTTTCCCTCACCTTTTTGTGTCTCATTTTAATTTGAGAAGCTCCCGAAGACCCGTTGCTGGAGATGTCTTGCTAGCATCTGTTTTCTGCAGCTCATGCACACATCTCCCGCTTCCTGCACTCTTTGTAGAGTGCTTCCTAAGGTTTATTGATCGTCTCAGGAGGCCACAGGACCTACACGATAGCCACAGGGAAAGCAAGTCAGTGGAGCCAGTCTAGGAGCTTTCTCAAGGGTGGATCCTGTGTCTGGCTTGGTCATGCCTATGGCTAGAAGCTTCTAAAACCGCATCTCCTTCCCGTCTCCTCTGGGAACGAAAGCAATGGCATCTGTCTGCTAGAATGATCAGGGGAGCTCAGAGCTGACCGGGAAGCCTGGATTGATTTGGTCCACCACTGTTTCCAAGCGCAAGAACAAGGGGCCCAGGTCCCGCTTAGCATTGTCTAGAAAGGGATTCCCAGGCCAAAGGCTGGGTTCTTAGTATTCTCTCAGAGAGTACGATGAGCTTTATGTAGAGACTCTGGGGTGATGAGAGACTCTCTTCTTCCTGACGTTATTTGGGACATTTACTGGTTGTAAGAATTGTTCTGGGCACTTCGTTTAATTCAGTGTATTGAATTTTCAGACTACACAGGGAAAGCACCGTTATTCTGCCTTCCGGTAGAAGCGAGCTGGGCTCAGTCCTCCTCCAACCTGCACGTGGCTCCTAGCAAGGAGCAGGAAGGCAGGACCGGAAGTGGAAACTCAGACGCACAGGCACTGCTGCTCCAGGGAGCACATTTGCTTCTATTTCTTAGGGTGATTTGCCGGTAGCAGGGTGACGAATCAAGGCAATATGAAAGAAATTCATTTGGTAAAATTCATAGAAATTGTGGGGATCAGCTGAGCTGGAGACCAACCACACACAAGTTAGGGCCAGAGCAGGGCCAGCGGGACAACATGGAGCCCCAAGGGAGCCATGGAAACAGGCTTCGGGGTCGAGGCAGCCAGGCAGGACCCCGCGGCGGGACACCTGCTGGCCACCGTAGCACGGACAGCTGTGAGAATGCTTTGTTTTCAGCGTCCTCAGCATGGCACTGGGACCTGCACTTTTGGTCCTGTCCTGCATTCCCCCTGTTCTTGCTGTGTATAAATAAAGACGCACACCATGCTGGGTTGCCGCTGCCTCTGCATCAGAGAGGTCAGGCTCCACCCAGGCCCAGCTGTCCCCTTGTTAGGTGTCTGGTTTGTTCTTCACCTCCTCTTGCCTCCTCTTGGGGCCCCAACGGCTGGGCAGGTGGCAGCAGAAATGACTAAGGTAGTGCTACAAACACACTGTCATTGGTAAGAGAGTCCCAAATCCGCCATTCCCAGAGTTACCTCACACTGCTCCTCAGAAAGACTGCGCCTCGCGTTGCTCGATGAAAACTATGCTGCCACTCTGTTCCCCTTCATGGGTGTAATTAATTAGAAGCTTTTTCCAGCAGAGAAGTGTGTCCTTTGCTCACTGTCCCACAGACCAGCCAGGAAGGATGGGCAAAGCCATTCTCTGAAAATAAAAACAAAATTGGATCCAGTCACACTTTTGCCTGAACAGGTGCAGGCAACGTTATTTACATATGAAGACATATGTCGGGACACAGGTGGGATAAAAGAGCAGTCGATTCAGTTTCCAGGCTCGAGGGGAAGGGGGACGTGTGGAGCATGGGGTTTTGGGTGCCTCCTGTGGTGCTGTCACTGAGCTGGGTAGGACGCCACGGACTCAGATTCCAGTTTGTGGGCAGGATGCAGGGCGATTTCATGGGCTGTAACAACTCCACACCCTTAAGCTGAGGCAATTCTCATTCTTAGAAAAGAAGAAGATGAATGCCAACTCGGAGTCTTCTTCACCATGCAGGCTACTCTCCCGCATAGCGAGTGCAGAATCAGGCATGAGGAGCGCCAGGGTGATTTCCGACTCTTCCCTGGTCCTCGGGCTGCTTGGGCAGAAGAAGAGGCTAAGTGAGAGATTCCCTCAGAAGATCTCCCACCATGGCCCCTAGTGCAGCAGACGTGGCCCTGGCTGACAGGGCTGGAAAATGGGCCCAGGAAGACTGGCCTGCGTGCGGAGCCATCATCCGCCCTTCTCCTTGGACACACACATTCCAGAGGCCTCAGACGGGCCGACAGGCAGTGATGCTGCGGCCAGAACAGAGCAGGGACACTGATGGGACGACCACACCCTGGTGATGTGAGCCACGGACAGGCACTGGCTGTGGAGAGCGGCCTGCACACAGGCCTCTCCGGCCGGCCAGTCCCAGCGGGAGAGGCCTTGCCCTTGACTACACAGGGGCAGCGGAAGAGACGGAGGCTGTGTCGGCACCACGGTCAGGGGAGCCCTGAGCACCGACGCTGCATGAAGCGTGGGCCACGCTGCAAGTGCACATCTGTGATTGCTCAGCAAATTAAAGAGATAATGGAAGAAGCTTGGATTAAAAGGTGACACGCAGAAATGACACAGCTACCATATGTCACTTAATCACACTGATACCCCACAGGCAAGGGAATGCTGTAATCGAGACACAGAATATCTCATTGTGAAGAGCAATGATTCGAAGTGAGACACGAGTGGCAATTCACTCTAAAATAGCTGCAGCGATGGACTCTCTGCGAAGATGTTTTAGAGCACCGAATACAGCGCAAAGGGGCAAAAATAATTGCTCAGCTTTTAAGCAATGATTAACCAAGAGAAAGGAATCATATTTGCCTTGGAAGTTATACCAAAGTCAAGATTTCCTAGGAATGTGGAGACTAAGGAGCTGAGTTGTGCTTTGCAAAGATTTACAATTAAATTGTGTATTTTTTTTTTTTTTTTTTACTCAAAACTGTCGGATCCAGATGCACACCAACCTTGCGAGGCTCAGTTTTCTTATCTGTAGGTGGAGGTGAGTCTCAGCCACGGTGGCTGCAGGCCACTAATAAATACCTCCCGAGCACTCCGCAAGCACGAGGGAGTGGCAGCATGTTTGCCTTTGTAGTGATACAGTTCCAGTGCGTGCCTATGGAGCAGCCACGGCCCACAGAAAGGAGGGTGTGGAGCTCAGAGTAGGCCCTTCTCCTAGCGTAGTGCCCAGGAAGCTTAGGAGATACAGGACAAGGAGAACCAGGGCGAAGATGAGCCACAAGCCGTGCTGGTGTTATCTCAGGAGATGCTGCAGGACTCATGCCAGGAAATGCCGTTCCCTTGCTAATCTCTGACATTTCCCCGCCAAGTCAGAAGAAGCTCAGATGGGTCTGTGGAGATAGGAACCCACCTCTGCAAAACTGTTCTTGTACTTCACAGATTGTGTCATGAGACAAACGGCCAAAGAGTTTCCTAAAATAGCCTTCAGGGATAATCGCTTTCCAGAGTTCACAACTTCCATAATCCTCTCTCGAGTGTGGGACGGACCTACTGACTTTTGTTCCATGAGGAGAACACGTCCACAGTGATGTAATGCCCCTTCCACAGTTGCGTTAGCAGACACTGGTCTTCCATGTCCCTGAGGCCCCTTCTCTGTTGTTCTGCTTTGGTTCATGATTCACCCAGGTGATGTGCTATGAGCTGGCCTCTGCTTTACAAGACTGCCAGTGCACTTGACGGCAAGAATGACTGCAAAGTTGAAGCAAATATGGAGCTCTCCATGCTTATATGAAAATCTTATGTCTTAAATAGGAGCTCTATGATATTAAAAGTCCAACTGACATTAATAATTTATATTTTGCTTAGAATACCATTCTGATGGGCTGTCATAAACACCTAAATAATACACATAATGTTATATACTACAAGAGTAATGGCTTTTCAATGTATTATGTTTAGGTTTTGTACGATCATATTTCTCTAAAGTTAGAACTTAGAAATCAACCTTAGTCTTTAGAATGCCACAGACACACCAAACTATAGCAGGAAATATGAGGCTGGATAGGTGCGAACTTCAATAGACAAAAATCAAGAAGTGCTTGTTGAACGTACACATTACTGTCCTTCGCTTAGTTTCTTTCATATTACCCTGGATCTGAACAATAAAAAGGAAAATAACTGTAAAAATGATAATTTACATTCATCTGCCATTTTCACTATTTTTAAAGTCAGAGATTTCTCAGTAAGACTAGGAGAAAATTGAACGCTGCTCATGGAATGTATTTCAGGAAACAATACAGAAGAAGACTGATCAAGTAGGGGATTGCAACCAAGAAATAACTCCTAGAGACAGTGGCTCTTGTTTTTAGGTCAGCTGATGGTTTTCAGTCCATAAATAATGGTCCATAGATGTTCTCTTAGTATTCTAAAGGGCTTGGTTCCCTCAGGGAACATAGCAAAGGCCCTTGGTCTTAGGGTTCTTATGTCCTGGTGGGACCTGCACTAGACAGTAAGCCTAGTGAACACTAAGTCACAGGACATTTGAGATAGTATAGCGGGCTGTTGGAATGTGCCTGGTGCACTTAGGTTTACAGAGCAAGTTCTTGGCTCCGACATCCTTCACTTCATTTGGTGTTACTATGCCAGAAATGGAGCACTGTAGAACTTTGCATATTGGCACGGCATGCCGGCATTTTAGAAGTATGATTAAGTCATCATATAAATATTACTCTTCTTTGAAGATATTTGTACATAAAATACATTTGTTAATTTATCCAAAGGGATTGCAGCTCTAGAAAAAAGTGGGCGTGCTATAGAAAAGTCACATAATAGTTGTGTCATGTTTATGTTAATGTGTCATATATGATAAAAACATCTTATGGCTTAAAAATAATATCAAATAATATCACAATCAAATTGACAAAACATCAAAATATCTTAAGAAATATGTAGGTTCTGAAATAATGGTAATGAATCTTTGCCAGAGGAGCTATTTCTATCAAGCCAGTAATTTCTAAAGTCAGTCTATATTTTCTCCTACAGATTTTTAGATAAACATTAACTTTTCCTACCCCCAATTTGTTAGTTGTGGCTTTGTTCCAGACAAGAGAAGCAATTACAGATAACTAAAGTGGAAACTGTATTTATTAGGGGATGTTTGATATCTCACCGAATGCCTGGGAGGACTAGGCTCTGCTCTTGGATAGGCACAGTGCCTGTCAGATGGCATCCATGGAAATCCCACCGTGTCCTCCTCTTAGCTGGGTGAAACCCTAGAGTCGGAAAGCAGAAGCTACCACACCCCTTTGCTAGTGCGGCAAACCCCATGACTTGATGAAGCTGTGCTTGTCTGAAGAACTCCTTCATCACGCCATCCTCACTTGTGTCTTTTATGTCTCCTGCAAATCGGTTCGCTTGAAGAGAGCTAGAGTTCATGTCACTGAGGCATGGGAACCATAAGTTGGGGCTCTGCTTAGGGCAGGTTAGGCTTGTGAGGCTGGAGATCCACCAGCCTCAGGCAGAGGAGCAGCTGGGGCAAGGCTTTGGCTTCCATGAGAGGCCGGTGGTCAGTGTGCACATTTTTCTCTAGCAGTGATTCCTAGTGTATTTCCAATGTCATTTTGGTTCCATGAGTGCTGATTTCCCAGGTGGCCTAAATGTAGAGGCACCACAGCTTGAGTCTATTAAGCTGTAGCTGTATCTGTTCTCAGGATATCGGACAGGAGCACCACGGTGGCCTGCTCATCTGTGTATCTAAGCCAGTAGACGTTGCGCTGCTTCACATTTCTGCTTCTACAGAAATCCATTCACATAGGGTCCGATGTGGTTGTGTATTTCCTAGGGATTTTAAGCACAGGAAGGGAGAACAGAGATAGCAGCGCAGGGTTGATGGTCACAGTGTCACGTATACGATCTCGAGAGAAAAGCCTGTGATGTCTAAGGAAGCAGGATGGTTTAGCTTTCTCAAGCAGATGGAATTCCTTTTCTTGGGAGATGCAGAAGGCCAAGGGAAGTGGGCAGTGTGGCAGTGGTGTGCTCGGCTCCAGAGCCACAAGGTCACACTCGTGTGCTCATCAGAGGTGGCCACTCTCATTCCAAGAGGGCGGAGCACCACAGATTTGATACAGTAAGTGGTTGAAATAAAGCTTGGAGCTTCCTCCCTGGGCTACTTAATAGACACCTGCATGGTAGAAAAGATAAAAAAAAAAAAAGTATCCTTTTTTTTTTTTTTTTTTTCTGAAAGAAAGTTATGTTCACCCAGCGATTCTGTAGCCCTCTCGAGGGACAGCATTAAGTAAGTGATGTGAGGCATTATTCCCCTCAAATAAATGGACACTTAGCTTCTCCCATGCTGCTAGGAAGAAGCAGCGGAAGTATAATGGAAGGTTATTGACTCATTTTGCAATGGCCAGCCTGGGTCTTACGCTACATGCGTGATAACATTCTTTATGGCTCGGGCTATTCCATGCAAGTCTGCTTTTAGAATTTAATAAGCCTAGAGTTAGAAAATTCAGAAGTTCTTTATGTCTCAGGAATCCAACGCTATCTCTCTGACTCTTGGGAACCTGAGACTACTGAATAGGAACTGCTGCAGTATGATTTCATATGTCTTTATCTCAGTATTGAGAAAGAAGAACGGTAAATGACTCTCTGTCTTTGACATTTTCCTCTGAGTGTCTGGACTTCTAAACCTGAGGCTAAAAGTGGCTCTGACAAAAAGGTCGGCGTTGTGATGAAGTATTCAGGACTTGAAGCCCCTCCGCTGATGGTGTGAGAGGCTCTCACTCCCTTAGGGCGAAAATAAAGCATTCTTCAATTGCTACTCTACAGACATAGGTGAGAATCCTGCTCCAAAGGATCAGACAATATATGGATTTTATTTAGAAATATTTTTAACCTAGCATCATTTTCACAGAAAGGCCAAGCTAGTGAATTCTTTAAATTTGTTGTGTACATTGAAAAAAAAAAAACAAACAAAAAACAAAAAACAAAACAAAACAAAACAAAACAAACAACAACAACAAAAAAACAAACAAACAAAAAAAAACCAAGTGAACAGAAACTGAATTTTCTGTGAGTCCCAGAATCCACCTATACGTTCTACACAAGTGCTCACTTTTAGCAAATCGGTTTCCCAGACATTATCTTCGGGTGCTTTTGTCCTGATGCCCATGCCTGAACTCCCTTTGCCTTTTCCTGCTTTAATGTGGGGGCATTGCCTGTAGCTATCGCTGCTATGTTTTGATCTTGAGGCCACAGGGAGCCAGAGTGAGGACATTGGGTTGGGTGATGAAAAGAGCGTGGTTTTCCGAGGGGTCTCTGAGCGGCAGCGCCAGCTCCAGCACCTACCGAAGTCCACCAGCAGCACTTGGTAGAAATGACAAATCCTGCCTTGTTTACATTATCCTGAGTGGAAAGTGCATGAAGTAGAGCAGCACAAATTGCTACATTGCGTATTTCTCCGTAGTCTCTGTGCACCCTAAACCTCTTCTCATACGTACTTTCTCTGGCAATAACAATGACAACGCCTGTGTCGTTAGCACTGTTGTTCACAATTTTAGCTGCTCTAATTTTAGTCTTCTTTACCCTGAACGCCAATTTGGCTTCTTTCTTTCTTTCTTTCTTTCTTTCTTTCTTTCTTTCTTTCTTTCTTTCTTTCTTTCTTTCTTTCTTTCTTTCTTTTCTGTATTTGAAGCAGAGTCTACAGGGTCTACAGGGTGTCACTACTTAGGTCCATAAGGATTCTCTTGTGTTTAACCTCTCACACGTTGGGATTACAGGCGTGCCCCTGTCGTCCAGTCTCAATCGCCACCTCATTGCGCCCTGGGAAGCCATGCCAGGGACTGGACTCCAGCCACTGTGCCCCACTGGAGCAGGCACTTTGGTCCGCTGAGCTATCAGGCCAGCCCCTGAACACCAACTTGGCCTCTGAGATTCACTTGACCTATTCTTGTCTCTACATAACTGTCATTCATAAAATCTCAGTTGGATAATCACAATACCTCATTAGCTCTTCTGGCATTCATGGCCCCCACCAAAGCACATAACTGAGAAGTTCTCAACTTTGATTTACAAGCATAGATATGTCCAGAAAGTTAAGAACCATCTTTCACAATTCTTACTAATAAAAACAAAGTGATTTTATTAGTTGTGGCTTTGTTCCAGACAAGAGAAGCAATTACAGATAACTAAAGTGGAAACTGTATTTATTAGGGACACATTTTATGGACAATAGAGAATATGGTAGACTAATTTTTAGTACTATTTTTCTAAGCAATATTTATTATCAGGATTTGTCTTTATTCTGATGAGTGATGGAAAGGGGTTAAATTTTGTGGATGTGGTGATCGTAGATACTCCCTCAGACTTATATCTTTTAGGTGAATTCATCTTCCGTGAGTGCCAGAGAAGGAAAAAGATGGGGGACAACAGCTCAAAACCCCAGATCCTTGTCACGGGGAAAAATGAAATGCTGTATCTTATTTTGTCAATTTCCCTAATTCTGTGTGCTCTCTCTCTCTTCCTATAGCCCTACCCTAGTCTCTTTCCACCCAAACTATCTATCTCTTCCCCCTCCTCCCCACCCATGGCTTTCTTTCCTATTCCCATGCTTACCTGCTGTGTCATTTCTACTCAGACGTGGTGGTCCCAGCCTGTGAGCAAGGCAGGGACCAGGAAGCCCTCTTCGACGCTTCCCAGATGGAGATGGTTCCTCTAGTTTGCATGCACCTCTACAGCGATGCCTCTACAGCAACACGTCATGAGTGTGCTAATGCCTTCCCAATGCTGAGCTTGCTTACTACAACAGCTTGTATTGGTTTTTGTCAATTTGAAGTTTTTTCCCGGGAGAAATTGTGTTTTTGCTCTTTCATGTGATGGTCAGTTAGGTGTAGCCACAGGAGCATGGGAAAGAAAATTTACTGTACACATGAAGTCTAGAAACGGGTCAGGCTAGGGCACACAGCCTCATGGGGAGGTACTAATTTCAAAAGGAAGCAGAATCACTATGAGTCAGAGCTGTATAGTGAGACCCTGCACAAAAAAATAATAAAAAAAGAAGCAGAAAATTAGGATCAAGAGGGTAAAGCTGAGCCGACACTGTGTTCTAGCTTCTGCAAGAAAGGCAAGGTAGTACTGAGTGGGCGGAGCACATGTTGGAGTTGGTTAATCTCCGCATCTGCCATGGGCTGCGAAGTCTAGGTGTGGGCCCTGTGCTTGGTTCCTGGCTTTCATATAATTCAAGAGAGAAACATTGCTTTCTGGGACACAAGGGCCAGAGAGAAGATGTTGGTTAGTTGTAGACCAAATGTGTGCTCTGCCAGGCTCTTTGGTCGGTTCCTAGGGAAGACAGATTCTCTCTAACTAGAAAAGTTTCAAGGATGTGACACAAATCTACAGAAAATTTTATATATAATATATGCATGAAAATATATACATGTAAATATATATATATATATATATATATATATATATATATATATATAATCTGTCTTATATGAGCACGTAGGAAACCAATTGTGAAAGGGAGAGTTGTAAAATGATGTCACTAGAAGGCCGAATCTTGCAAAGTCTCTTAGTACAGTGATGTAAAGACCCCAAAGGAAAATATTTCCATTGAACTGCAGTTCTGTTGTGAGCTAAGATCTGGTGCTTTGCTGGTGTAATTTACAAATCACAGAAGCACTAATACAGTAGCTCCAGTGTTCAATTCTCCATGTTTCCAACTGGAGGGAGACAGAGCATTCGTATTGGCACCTGGACCACGAAGAGTCCTGTAGAACCAATCGTCCTGTCTCTAATTCCTTTCAGACATAACCGTAGATGACAGCTCTCGTTTCCGGTTGATTTGCTTTTGCAGTGTAGAGAGTCATTATGAGGGAAAAAAGTCACTCTTCTCATTGCGTAGCTCAGACTGGACATTCAGATTGCACCCAAGTCAGGGTTGACCCAGTGGGAGCAAGACGGGCCAGGTACAGTTTAAGGAGCCTTCCTGGAAAGACCTGTGAAGGAGACGTGGGCATAGGGCTGCTCAGAACTTAGACTCCAGCCTGTTGACACTGTGACTTCACAATGTGAGCTTTACAGCCAGTTTCAAGGAGAGAGGCAGCTTTATAGACTCTGACGTGTCATCTCCGAAGTGTTTTCTCTTAACCCCACGCATCAAAGTGAGAGCTCTATTATTTGCGTCCAGAGAGAAGCGAGGGGTTTAGCACAGGGAGAAATGCCATTCTTTGTAGCTCTTGAAACCTTGCAGGGTCGGCCTATTGATTCATCACTGAGGGTGACTAGAGTAGCTGAGAAACGGAGAGAACTGACGGCCTGGGAGACCAAGGCTTTTGATTTATTGACAAAGTGTAGGCCACTGGCTGCTCTTTTCGAAAAATTAATTTTGTTGTTATACATTAGATGTACATAACGATGACATTTATCATGTGGAATTGGTACCCGTGCATGATATAGCTTCATTCAGTTTTTTGGGGGGGTCCCATTTCCTTCTCCTCCTTATTTATATATTTATATATTTATATATTTATTTATTTTTGTGGGACCAGGGTTCAAACTCACAACCTTGCACTTGCCAAGCAGGCACTTGTGCAGCAGAGCTATCTCCCCAGCCCTACTCTCCTCCTTACTTATAAATCTTTGTTTGCATTGTTGTCTTTTCTCTGGAGAACCTTGAGGACAAGTAAGGATGTGTGTTTCCCAAATCCCAGCACCTACTACGGGTGCAAATACAGTATACACCTGCTTTTAATGGGCAATGATTTCTAAGCCACTCTTTCAAATACCTTTTTATGTATGTGGTAGAGGGGCTCACTATGCAGGCGCATAGCTATCCTACTGTTGTTCACCTTCCCAGAGCTGGAATCCCAGGCGTGTGCCTCCGTGCCCGGACTTGGTTGTCTGCTCGCCCTGGGGCACCCTGGGGCAGGGCTGACACGCCATGGGGCTGAACCCCGCACCCCACACTTGCCTATACTTCTGCCTAGTTGCTCCACTATCTCACCAGCCACCTTTCCCTCCAATCAGCTAAAATATCCCTAATTCCTGTCCTAAATCCAGTTATAAATGAAAAGATGCTTTTCAATGGATTTTTCAAGAAAGAAAATGAATGTCATAAGTATATGGTAATAACCTTAAGAAAAGGGTGTAGTAGGTGTCTTAAACATTGGAAAATTCGACGCTCATAATTTATGAACATTTCTGCAGCCGTCGGCACTTATTCACGACACTTATTCACGACAAGCATTGCTTTTGGTAGTGGATCCAGCCCTCCCCAGCCAATGCAGAGTCACCGTCGCTGACGTCCTCCCTGAAGGGTTGCCGTCCCTGTGCGCACGCTTCTCCTCTGGGTGCCCAAAGGTGGGCAACGTAAGAATTACGGCCAGAGGCTCTGGCGTGGCTCCAGGAGGCGCAGGCTTGGCTTAGAAACGCAGCAGCACCTGCTCACAGTGTCTCTGTGCCTTGGCTTGCGCATCTCAGAACGATGGCTTATCGCGCCAGGTTCTGCTGCTGGTCAGGAACACTAGCTGGTTGTGGTGACTCGCGCCTGCACAAGCCCTTGGGAGGCTGCGGCAGGACTGCTGTGAGTTCCGGGCCAGCTTAGGCTACATAGTGAATTCTAGGCCCGCCTGAGCCATATAGACAGTTCCTATCACAAAGAAATATTAAAGGAAAAGTAAGTTTATATGTGTAAAATATTTCGAAAAGTGTATTGTTATAGACCAAAGTCTTCAATAAACGTCCATTTTAAATCTTAACTTCTTGGAACTACTCTACTAAATCCCAAAGGAAATTCCTTTGCATTAAGGGATTAAGGAGCCACTGGAAACACTCCGGGCAGTGGCTGTTCAGATGACGGTGTTCGAATGGAAACTTAAAACCGGAACTGAGTCCAGAGAGTGAGAGGGAGAGAGGTCGGCTGTGCCCAGTGATGATGGGGTGAAATTTGGAAAGGAGCAAATGCAGCGGGCAGCAAAGGCCGCTCCCCGTGCAGGCGCAGTGGCCAGGTGAGAGTCTGCCTGCTCACGCTTGAGGGGTTGCTCTGTGCGGTAGCAGCCTAGTCTGGCCTCACGGTGTAGCGGTGTAGCGTACTTGGAATGTGTGCTTTGTGCGATACTGCTCTGCTGTTTAGTTTTCAAAAAAATGTATTTATTTGGTTCAGGGTCTCACTATGCAGCTCAGATGCATAGTGACCCTCCTGTCTCAGCCTTCCCGGTGCCAGGCTTGCGGGTGTGCACCACCATGTCTGGCTTTGGGGCTGGCATGATATACCTATTTTGTTGTTGTTGAGTCGTAAGACCTCAGTCTAGCGTATTAGCTAGGCACACAAAAAAGGCCTTGTGTTTCTATGGAAGAGAGCGAGAGAGAGAGAGAGAGAGAGAGAGAGAGAAAGAGAGGATGAGGGGATAATTCTGACTCATCTTTAGTATAGCAATTTTACTTCTTGCTATTGACACCCGGTGTTCTTACAACTTAGCAAAGGTGTCCAGGCACCAACTGGGGTGGGGGCTGAGATTTCAGAATGTGGGGGGCTGCCTTCTGCACCAGGATGCATCAATCTTCCAGACAGAAGCCACCAGGCCCATTAGGCACCCACGAGGAGGGGGCCTCACCCGCACCTCTCTCGGCTGCCGAATGCTGCACTGCGCTTTGAGTGAATTTGCAACAATCCAGAATACCTTCAATTTCCTTAGCATTGTGCTTCCTTAATGAAAAAAATAAAATTTCATAAAGAAATAATAAGAGAACAACAATGGTTAATACACTGTGTATCATTATTTTCAGAGTAGTTATTCAGAAGCAAAACATATTCTCTCTTACAAAGAAGAAATAAATAAGTGCACAAAAGTTACTTTTCAATGAACTAAGAGAAATAAGATGAATGCATAAAATGAATTAGCATATATATTAAAATATTTCTGAAGTAGCAGAATAGATAATTTAGGGAATTATGTAAGCTTTGCCCTACTTTCTATTTATCTATCCTGCATTTCGCTCTTTATTGCCAATAATACATGAGAAAATGTCCAACGCCGCCATGGGAGAGATGTAAGTTAAAATTATGGAGGAGTGGTCTTCCCCAAAAGGAGCGGCTAGCATCAAAAAGTCTGATAATAGGGAATGATGGTGAGGGGGTGAGAGGGCCTTGCTGGGGGGACGCACACTGATAAATCTGCCGTGGAAACCCGTGTGGGTTCCTCAGAAGCCTCAAGGAAGAAATCACATTTGATCCAGCTTTCCTTTTACTAAATATCTTCTCAAAATAATTCAGATAATCATGTACCAGGATAGACATATATCCAGGTTTATAGCAGCACGACTTGCAACAACACGACTGTACAATCTGGAAAATATTGTACAGGCCCCTCCATGGAAAATGCGACATTCATACGGAATGGTGGAGTACTATTCTGTCATAAAGAAAGATACACCCACCACATCTGTAGGTCAGCGAATGCAACTAGAAATCAGAACAGTAAGTGAATTACTGTGCTTTTGAGTTTACCCATGGAGGTGTTCTTCGTGAGGACATTTAAATGTCTTAAAAAAAAATATCTGCAATGGTCTGATTGCTTCAGCACCAATTTCCTGAACCTATAACATACCTTCGTATTTCTGTATCTAAACTTGAAAACAGCACCGCTGCCGGACGTGTTCCACAGATCCCCAGGCACCGGGAGGAGTTGCTTTATGACGTCTGTGTGGCTTCTGCGACAACGTTTGTCAAGTTACTGCCTGCATGCATCCTCAGGAACACAGGAAGGACAGGAGCTTCTGGAAAGCAGATTTGTTTTGGCAGATGAGTCGGACAGTGGCTCGTGAGGGAACTCTGCCAGGGCTGGGCCGGCGTCCTCGGGCTGCGGTTGAGGCCGGCACCCACAGGCCGAAGCCCAGCACAGACCTCCACCTGAGCCCATGGGTCCTGCGGTTGTGGGGCCTGGTGGACCATGGCAGGGGGCAAAGCCAGATCCTTCATCAGCACAGTGGCTGTAGTGCCCAGGGGCTGTGATTCTTTTACGGATGAAACAATGTTTTTATTGTTTTTAAAAAGTAAGGAAGAAACTTTTAAGTGTAAGAGAATTTTAAACATTTATTATATATCATTCTCGCTTATAGCAACAATCCCATAAGACATCATTATGTATTTGAATGATTGGGTTTTATTTTATCTACTGCTTTATTTCTTATTTGCTGAAGGAAGGGCGCCTGGTTGTCACAGTCCAGCCTGGAGGAAGTGCCCAGTGCCCCTTCTTAAAGGTCCACGTCACCCCCGCTTCCTGCCCCTCCCAACATCCACCCTGATAGACCCCAGGATATGGGGAGGCCGTCCTGGTCAGCGGCCTCAGCTCGGGTGCCAGCTGGTGTTACCTGCCGTGGTGTCGATGGACCTTCGGGACAGTCATGTGGGCTGGGGCCCCAGGGACACCCTTCTCACTGAAGCCACATGCCAGGCACTTTAAAAGATACTACAAGTCTTTTAAAATATAAAAATGTTATTGGTGACAGTTGCAGTTCATCAACTAAAAATTAGCTTTATCATGCAGCCCCATTTGTAGCGTCACGTTGTTTTTAGCGGGTCTGTTCAACCCCCTTGACCTGTTACTGCTTAGCTGTGTAACTGGAATCATAGGGTTTAACTACCTTGTGTCATTCATGCCAAATGCATTTGGTTATTTCAGAACTGAATCATTGTAGGGCTGGCAAGATAGCTCATCAGACTAAAGCGTCTGCTTAGGCAGAGCGCACAGGCTGGGGCTTGATCCCTGGCACCACAAGCCGTGCCAGCCCTGTCCCCAGGGTGCACTGAGACAGTGATTGACACCGGGCATGGTGGCGCGTGCCTGTAATCCCAACCCTTGGGAGGCTGAAAAAGGGAGCATCACTGTGACTCGGATCTATGGAGGGAGACTCGGTAGACCTTGTGCTAAATGCATAAAAAAAAAAACAGAATTTAATCATTGTATGAATAATTCTTAAAACAGTGCCTGGTGTATGCATACATGATCATTAGATGTCAGCAACTGTACATATAGTAATCAACACTTTAGTAGTAGCCAGAACACACACAAGTTGGTATAAGCCCACAGGGTATGTGATGCCTGGTTCTTCTTGCCTCTGTGGTACCTTAAGGACATCTAGCTTGCTTTACATGTGTCACCTATAAGAAAAAGCAACATGTGGCACCAGCCACTTCCAGCCCGTGGTCTGACTTCTGTGCTGCGCCTACGATGGGGCATCTCCAACCTGCGCTAGGATTTGAATCACACGACAGATGGTGCAAGACCCTTTTCACCTCTGCGTCCACCTCGAGGCACTCTCAGCGGTCACATGAGCCTTATTAATGGCAGTGTTTTCAAGACAACCCCAACCCCTGAGCTTCCGTGCTCTCTATTCTGGTTGGAGGAACATGGACAGACTGACAAACGGTGACCAGATCTAACCATGCAGCCTACATGCGCTTCACCTCACTTTTGGCTCTGAAGTCACTGTACACAGCTTGGGGCAGCATCAGAGGACCGTCACTGCCATGCGCGAGCTGAGAGAACACGGCACAGCGTGGGGAAGCTCACCTGGAAGACTGCCGCACAAGGCCTGCGGCAGGGGTGGTGGGCTGGCGCCATCTTGGTTTGGTCTGAAGTACAGAAAACCACAGCAGTTGCTCATGCAGATTCTCCTCAAAGCTGTCCACAGTGCTGCTCCCCACTCTCCAACGCTTAGCAGGCTCATGGTGTAGGACGCGAATGCAAGCTGCTGCTGCCGCCATCTTGACCCTTCCGGAGCATTCCAGAATTGTAAGAAAATGGCATTCTTGTTTCTCAGGCTTTGCCCCAGTGCAACATTTCTGAGAACGCTGAGCAGCTATGTTAGCATCCGGCTGCTTAGTATATTTAAAAAAACTTGCTAAGGGATTTTGGTTTGGGCTGGCCAGATAGCTCAGTGGACTAAAGGGCCTGCTTAGGCAGAGTGCAGGTACCGGGGTTTGATCCCTGGCCTGCCATGCCGGTCCCACCCAGTGGAGGCGGTGAGTTGACGATTGAGGCTAGGTGTGGTGGCGCATACCTGTAATGCCAGTGCTTGGGAGGCTGAAAACAGAAGGATCGCTAGAGTCTGATCTATGTAGGGAGATCCTGTAAACCCTGTGCTAAATACAACAAGCAAAAAAAAAAAAAAAAAAGATTTTGTTTTGCGCAGCTTCAAGTTTAGTGGCAGATCGGGTGAGGCGTAGGCTTGCTCAGGTGTTGGATGTCTCTTTATCTCAGCAGGTCTGGCACTAAACTCCGGAAATGGGCTCATTCCTCGCCTACCACCTCACCTTCACGCATTCAGCCCTGGCACTGACTTCCCAAATAGGCACCGCTGCGCCGCTTGCGTTTATGCTGAGGAAACCGAGTTGAAACCGACAAAGCTGCTCGTCCCCAGTTACACCCTCTGGTAAGCAGGAGGGTGGAACTTGGACCTGGCGAGTCAGGTTATGGAGTCTGTGCCCTCAAGCGTCCCATTATTTCTGTGAAGGAGGCCTATTCAGTCCTCCTCCCGTACGCTTCCTCGCAGGGCTGGAGCAGGCTCTCAGAGCTTTTCCTGTCAGTTCCATTTGTTTATGTTTTATATTCAGTGAGCCTTTTCTCCCGAGAAAGATCAAGTTCAGACCTCTGCATTGCTCCTTAAGGGCTTTTGCTCAGCTGTTTAGTCGTTTTTCCCAAATTTTCTAAGTGCGTATTCCCAGTGAAGCAGTCACAAACACTAAGTTCGTCACCATGAAACCTGAAAAAGAATAGTCAACAATTTTACAAAGCTAATCAAGCCAAAGGCAGTGGTCTTTGTTCAGCTGTCAACACATGAGTCCCTAGGGCGTAGCAGTGGCTGGCACAATGGTCAGGTTGGCAGTCACGGAGGCAGAGAGGAATCTCCAGGTACGGCAAAGCGAGACATCTTGGCACTCAAGGATAACTAAGCCATGCTCATGATGTAAAAGGAACGCCTAGGGTCACCTTTTCATTAATTTTATGGAAAGTTTTAACTGAGCCTTGTTGACATGTAGGTTTGAAAAGAATATTCATGTTCAAGTTTTCAGGGAAGGTGTTTTCCTTAAAATATAAAAGGTCCAAGACATTCATTTCTTTTTCAAAGATTACAATTTTGAATTGATTATTTGTTTTTAGTCCAGTCACACATAGCTACTGACATTTTCTGTTTCATTCCTGCCCAGCCAACTCTCTCATTCTCTCAGTCAACTAGGAGAAAATAACTGGTGCTTCCGAAGCATCCATTGTGTGATTTCTAATATATATTCTGTGCAGAGAAAACCAACCAGCTCTTATCATAGTTTAATGGACAATAGCACTCGCGATGCTAGCAGTATGTCGAGGAGGGAGAGCAACAAGATTGACTCAAGATAGTAGAGGATAATTTCACAGTCATTTTTACAGTTATGCTTGAAAATGGGCAAAATGTGAATGACATAATTATAGAAGTATTTACTTTAATTGAAGTCTCCTTCATAAAAGCCACTATATTATTTTCAAAATCACTAGCAGTATTGCAAAAATGGGTCAATCTAATAAGCTTCTAGTTTACAATCTAAGAAATATGGACAAAGCTGTGGATTTTGAGTACTTGGCTGCTGGTCTTTTAAAGTTGCAGAAGCGCTGCGTCTCCTGGCCCTCGCACAGCAGGCGTGTACATGCGCGTGTCAGGGATGCAGGCTGATGGTCGTTGGAGGAAAGACACGGAAGCCCTTCAGAGCTCAGGGCTAATGGCAGGGGAAGGCTGTCCACGGCAGAACAGCGAAGAGATGCTTAGCTGGAAGTGAAAGTGTCATCGAACTTCACAGAAAAATAAAACCCAAATTAAATGGAAGATGATGTAAGGCGTAGGACCTTTCAGTCTACTTGAAGATGATACCAACTCTGTAAAAGAAAAATAAAACTGAGCTATGAATTTTCCATTATTTTTGAAAGTGGTCGTAAAATTTCATGGCAGATGAATTCTGTTATAGTATTTCTAGTCTCTGGTGCAACAATGCCCTCACACAATAAATCTTTTATAACTCAAGAAAACTATATGTTTTTTCCTAAATAAAATTTTTCTCGAGAGATGTTCTCCAAAATGTGAAACAACTTCAGAAACCTTCGGTTGTGGGCTCTATTTTAAGATTCTCGTGCAATGAGACCAACTCTGTATTGCACAGAAGACAAGGTAGGCACTCATTCTCTGTTGAGCTCGCTTTCTGTAAGGAAAGAGGTTGGCCCCTCCCGTCTGCCCACAGAGACCTGCACCCACATCCGGGTCCCTACCTGGCTGGTGCGGGTTTCCCTGGGTTTGGTTCCAAGTCCTTGCTACTGCTGTGGCCCTCCTAGGTAGGCACATGGCCTGCTGCTCCATCCTGAGAAAAGAAGATAATGAACTATAAAATAGTTTCCTTTCTTTGCACCAAAACATTATGTAGGGCAGGTAGCTGGTGGCCATGCGGTAATGACTCATGTTCCCAAGAAATCAAAGGCAACCGATAAAACCAATGTCAGAGGAGAAGAAGCCGTGCTGATATGAGAAATCAGGTCTCACACTGGCCATGAGTTACTGTTTGCAAGAACTTCTTTAGAGTACAGCAACCTTGGTATTGCTGTAATACTGAGCTGCATAACTGTAGTAAAGAGAGCTCTGTTCCCTTCAGGATGCTGGACAGCTGCGCTGTTCCCTATCCACTAGCACCAGGGGCGTTCTCTCCAACGCCACACCCTGCTGTGCTGCCTTAGACATTGCCAAATGCTCCTGCCTCTGTTTATTTGCATCTGCGTATTAAGCCCAGGGTGTAAAAATTTAATATTGAGCAAGTTAACGGTGAAGGTAATTTGTTTGCTTACACCACTGCCAGGTATATTATAAGTGGCTTATTGAGCCAAGGAGTCTCTCATTCTTGTGTGATACAGTGCGACTAGCCCTGCTTAGCACGAGGTAAGTGCCAAGGCTGGCCTTGGAAGGGTAGGTAAACTACAATTAATGTCTGAAATAAAAATGGGCCCACTTAGCCTCCATAGGAATTCACAGCAGAATTTGCCCCTTTTCTCCATTAATACTCCAGGAAAACTGGCGGGGGGGTTGTTCTTAAAATAGCATTAATTCCCAGGGAGGGAGAGGCCATGATAAGTAGAAGCCTTGGGAACTGGAACCCCTAAGTGCCACACGGTGACCATTTTCATCCATGCAAGGCACTAAATTCTGAGCTGGTGACCGTGATCACCAGGAGGCACAGGGCTGCACCTAATCTTGGGAATCTGTGGCACCAGATGGCCCTGGCAGTGGGGCTAAGACAGGGAAATAGCGGAAGGATTGGTCAGAAACAGGCACGTGAGCTTCCCGACTCCAAGCCTGCCCACTTTTCCAGGCAGGAAGCCAACTGCGTCTCTGTGGTGGTGCAGGAGCTTCCAGTCTGTTCTCTAGAGAGAGTGAGCCCAGGGTGCACAGCGAGTCCAGGAAGGGCAGCCGCAGGGCTGGGACCAGGCTGCTCTGTGGGAAGTGGGGGAGGCCCGTGAGCGCCTGGCCGCACGGTGAGCACGGGAGGCCCTAGCCCCATCCGTGCATGAGTGTAGCCCCAAGTTGAGGCCTGCTCAAGAGACAGAGGACTGGATGGGCACAGGAAGTCGGCACCTTTTGCGCACTGTGAGTCCTGCGGCTTTGGACAAGCTGCCAAATTTGTTTTTATTTTGTCCTTGTCCATAGCTGTAGGGTCAAAACGACGCCTTTTGCAGAGTTTCAGGGATTAAATAATAGTGTCCCTTGCCTCGGCCACTTACCCGGCTGCAGGGCTGAGCAGCCTGTCTGCCCCAGAAGTCCCTTCCCACTGGGACACTGACTCGCACGTGTGTGGAAGCCGAGTGGGTGCGGCGTGCGCTTACTTTACACATGGAGGGCGGACGGCGGCTTCCATTTGCTTTTCCTCTTGCTTAACCTCACAGAGCGCTGCTTGTTCCACAACCGCTGGAAAGCGTGGTGAGCCCTGGGGAAGGGACCCCACGCCTCGGAAGCCCCGGCCTTAGGTCTGGGCCCTAGGCTTTGCTCCACGAGCCAGGACAGTCTCCACCATACGTGTCGTGGCCACACAGAGGGCTGTTACCATCACAAGGTCTTATTCAGAGATACCTGGCCAGGATGGCCTTATGGTTAGCCTTCTGTGTCCACTTGAGAATTTTAGAAGATGAGCAAAGCAGGGGCCAGGGTCCTCCCTGGTACACAGCCTCATCCTATGCAAGAGGAGCACGGGGAGCGTGCGTGAGAGCTTTGCCTGTCCTGGGCAGGGCAGACCGCTTACCATAGAAGGGAGGAGAGCCGCGTCCCTCCTGCTTTGTGCGCTGGCTGCTTTTGCTGTTTTTGTCGCCGTGAACCGCTACCCCTGTGCCACGCCATCCCGCCCGGGAGTCAGCTGAGTACGGGCTAAAAGCTCCACAAGCTGTGAACTAAATCAACCTTTCCATCATGAATTTTGCATGTCAGTTAGTTTGTCTGAACAATGGGAGAAAAATAAACAAGAAGGATGATAATTAGATATATTTAATAGGAAACAATGACTCTGCCCATCACAGCAGAAACTGAAGTGAATTTACCTTCTTCATGATTCCCGTTGTTCCCGGCATTTTATTTTTATCATCTGTATGAAATCTGTAGATAGGAAAATTCGTGGTTCTAGGTGGTAGTGCCAAGATCCCTACGAATACAGACTTGTCTGGCACGGAGGAAGTGGAATACAGCTTGGTGCGTTCCAGCATTATTTCTCTGGTCTGAGGACATTTCACCTTCCAAGAGATGCAATGGGGTCGCTTCCCACTCTTGTAGGAGCTTGAGAGACCTCCATAAAAATCTGGTGATTTTTGAGAAGATTTTTAATAAAAATGTATTTACTCAAAAACAATCTCAGAAGTGTGTAGAATGTTGACTGGTACACGTAAGCACTAGCTAAATGTTTACTCTTGTATTGAAGCATGAGTTCAGATAAGTCTGAGAGAAAGACCCTAAAGATACCTATAAGCCAGGCATGGTGGTACCTGCGTATAATCCTAGCACTCTGGGAAGCTGAAGCAGAAAAGTTCAACATTTAATCTCAGTCTAGTCATAAGACCAAGTTGGCCAATGAGATCCTATAGCAAAATAAAACTTCCACAAAGACTCTAGGTTGAATCCCCCATTGCAGAAAAAGTAATTAAAGGATGAATAAATGAATGCATAAGTAAATAAAACATGCAGTCATTTTAGCATGAAAATTAAGTATTTCTCAAAATATGCACAGTAGAGCAATCTCCTGGGCTGCTCCATTTCTCCACTTAACTCTCAACTCTGATTCTCCTGAACTAGTCGCTGGCCTAGGAGCACGGAGCACTGTCAAAGTTCTTCTGGTTGAAGACAGACAGTAAGGCAAAAGGACAAATCACATCCAATTCCAAAAATACAGATGCTATATCTATGGCAACGGTTGGAAAAATTATTGTCTCCCTCACAAAGAAGAGGGAAATCCACCCAGGAAGGAAGAATAGGCGCTGTGTCGTACTAAAGAATGTCAGTAGCTGAAATGAATGAGGGCTCTAGGGAACGGGAGCTGGGTAACAAACACGAGAAATTCAGCGGGAAGTGTGAGACACCTGGGCCTCTCTCCAGCGTGTCCTTGTTGGTGACAAAAGAGCAGAGAGCCAGTGACAGCCAGTACCAGATCCACATCTGGATTGACTGCTGCCTATGAGGCAGTGCTGTAACATGACCAGTCTATGGAAACCGATATTATAGTATACAGTAAGATAAATGCATTTTCAGACCAAAAGGGCTTACAAATCTATCTTTCATGAATCTGTTTTCCCAGAAATACTTTGAGCTGAAATGTGAGAGAGTAACCAAGGGCTCAGTATCCAGTACCAAGGAGACCGAGGTGGTCTCCAGGCTGGTGGCGAAGGAAGATCTAGCTAGCAGCTTTCCAAGGCGTGCCTGGAGGGCTGGCAGCCCACACCGCATGTGCACTGGGAGGTCGGCAGGGTCCAGAAGTTTCCCACACGGCAGATGGGCTTGGAAGGGAATCAGAAATGCCTGGTAAGTTTAGAATTTAAATGTTCATAGAACAATCTCATGTAAGCTGATCATCTTCCCACAAAATAAATTAACTCTTCTCCTTCATGCATATGAATGACTCTAAAATTATCACAACAAAATTCATCTGCTAAAAATCTATATTTCTGCTTTCACCAGTCATGAAAAATTCATGCTAGGTACGTGTTTTTATAAATTGCTCTGTGGCATTTTTTCAGGAGTGGCACTGTAGCGTTTTATTTTGGTTCCTACAGCTCTCATCACTGGTTCACAGCAGTTATTTGTGATTCCTGGGCGGTGTCCCTTATCTACACTGCCACATCTTTGTGACAAGAGCACTATTCTCTTTTCTGAGTGCATGCTTTTCTCTTCCTGCCCTTGGGATGCACTTGCTAGGGAGAGACTTCAAAAGAGGTTCCAAGGCTTAGCACTGACTGTCCTGAGATGAAGGCCACCACCCAGGAGACAGAGCGAAGATGCTGCAGAATGTGTAGTCTCAGCACAGGGCATACTGCACGAGGAGGAAAAGCGTGCTCACCCCTGGGCCAGCAACCCCTGGTCTCCATCTCCACGTTGCTGTATTGGTGCTAGCGCTTCCCATTTTTCTTGGGGTCTTTTCATTAGACTTGCAGAAATCCAGAAGTCTTCACGCTCCCTGTACTGTCACCAGCTATCTTTGAAATCTTTCTGCGGCTTTCACAGCAGTGACAGGAAACACAGAGGTGCAGATGGGGTTGGGACACCTCCTTTCTCGGCTCAGGTCTTCTGGCCTGTGCTAGGACTGTGCTGTCCGATTTTTGTCACTGTGTTCACATGCCAGGGAAGAGGATTTCAGAGAGGAAAGGCTGAACTTGGCTTGTAATGTGCGTGGTGCAGTCTGGGTCTGGCTGACTCAGGACCAGAACGAAAGGTACAAGGGGTGGTGAAGGAAAGATGCTGGTGACTGGCAGCCAGGTGACAGGAAAGGAGACCTAGGGGCAGAGGCCCTCCAGAAGCCCCACTCTTGTGTTCCCCTCTTCCACTAACCCGACCTCAGCTTCTAGTCACCTGAATCGGTGCTGAGCTCCGTAGTCACTGATCCACCGCTGAACTTAGCACTCATGCTGCCCTAGTCTCCCAGTCCGAGCTCAGGAGATGAGAGTCTATGGGGGACAAGGTGGGTCTAATCGGCACAGCCAGGAACTTGAAGAAACCCTTTGGTTTCTCATGTGGCTTCATTTGGCAGTTGGGTGATAAAAGCAACTTTGAGTTTTCCTTTTATGGCTGCAAAGATTGGTAGTTAGTGTGTAATAGTGTGTTTGTGTCCAGGAATCTGGGTGTTAAAATAACATAATTGTCTGTAAGTTTATGATTCTGTGCTCAACGTTGATCTGCATAATTTGACCCCCTGAAAAGACTACTTATGAATAACTACCCGTTTTGTGGTGTAGGAATTGGAGGTCCAGTTTGCTTTCTTTAGATGTGTTTCTTCCAGTGTTTAAAGTGCCGTGATTTGGCTTTACAGAAAAATAAAGAAATTAAGAAAAGACTATAACTCAGCGGATCTGAGGACATTATTTACTTTAAAAAAAAAATGGAGTTAGTACAGGGTCTCACTACCTAGATCGGACTCATAGTGATTCTCCTGTTTTCAGCCTCCTAAGCCCTGGAAGTGTAGGTGTGTGACACCATACCCAGTCTCCATTGCCATCTCAGTGACCCCCAGGGGCAGGGTCTTCACAGGACGCTGGTGCTCAAATCTGGTCCTTGTGTCTACCTAAGCAGACACTTTAATCCACTGAGCTGTCTGGGAGGCCCTATTATTCACTTTTAAGGTTGGGGATTGTCAGATTAAATGTTTTGAAGTCGCAATCATTAATTTTTAAGATTCCACTGAAAAGACCAGAAATAAAGAGTCTTGGAAAGGCCGTGGGCTAAGGCAGGAGTACTTGTCTTTAAAAAGGCAAAGAACTTGGGTCTCAGTGCCTACTGCCCTCGTGCCCGATCGTGGACTCCTCGGGTTGAAAAGAACAGAGGGATTGCTTTAATTTATGCAGATTACTGCCTGGTATGTGAAGAGGTGGAAGGGGAGCCATGAGCGAAGGGCCCAGGCCTGGAGACATATGGCCCCAGTTTAGTGGGTCTGGTCTATCATATACAGTGGTATTCTCCTTCTTTCCTTTCTTCATTTTTCTGTTTCTTGTTATTTATTTATTTGTTTATTATTTTTAATATTTCCAGGCAGGGTCTCCCCGCGTAGCGCAGGCTACCTTGAGTTGACTACGGATCTCACATTGGCCTCAGCTTGTGGTGGCTGTGGCTTCCATGAATGGAGTTAATCTATTCCTTCAGCACCAGGAAGCCTCAAGCCCTCTGCCTGGTACGCCGTGGTGAGGATGCTCTAACGATGCCCCCAGTACTTCCTTCCTCCTGCCACCACTCCACTCACTCGGTGTTTCTTGGGCGTCCTCTCAACTCCTGCTCCAGGCCGTGCTGCTTCCTGCCTCAGCCTCTGCTGACCTGAGAGGTCCACTTCCTAAGCTGGTGCCTGTTGGCTCTATGATTTCAGTTTTGTGAGTTCTCCTAGCTATGGCCTCGGTTAAGAGACAGCGCTGCGATCCTGCGCTTCCAGGTCATTACGGATGGAACTTTTCTCCATGGCTCACCAGGTGTATTGGATAGGTTCATGCCTTCATCCCTGTCTGGTATGGATATGGAATCTGAAGGTGTCTCCTAAATGAAAAGGCACTTTGAGTGGGCAGACTGCCGGTGCTGGGTCTTCTCCTGCATCTTGCGCGACCTTGAAGGCCGCAGCCCTGGACTAAGGTTCCCTTCCTTGGTGTAATAAGAAGTTGATCTGTGATGACATATGGTGACCCTTTCCTTTTCAGGATGGAGTTGTGCTGTGTAAATTACTTGGAGAATTATTTGTTGTAAAACATACACCCATTACATTTTCAAGTAATGATTATAGTTATTTAGTGACTCCTAGCATGACCCATGTTTTACTTAGAAAATAGAAAACGAAACTACTTTCTTTTTATTAAAAAAAATTATTATGCTTAGCTGGGTGTGATGGCGCACACCTACAATCCCAACCCTGTGAGACTGAGGAAAGTGTATCACTAAATTTGTGTCCAATATGGACAGCTTCAAGATGTACTGAATTATCTCTCAAAACTAAAAAAAAAAAAAAAAAAAAAAAAAAAAAAAAAAAAAAAAAAAAATCACAACCACCACCACTGACAACAACAAAGCCTAAGGATCTAGAGATGTAGCTCAGTGAAAATTTCCTGGGTATGGTTTGTATACTTTTTTTTTTTTTTTTTCAATACTGTGGATTGAACTTGGGACCTTGCATTTGCCAGGCAGGTGCTTATATTATTGATCTATCTCCCTGATGACACAATTACTATACTTTAAAAAGATAAACCTTTACATTAGTTATAAAAGCACCATTTACATCAGAGCTTAGCATGTGTCACTTTGAAATACATTTTTAAATTGATGCTATTATCTGCAATTGCCATAAATTTTGGTATGATTTTTCAGTTTGAGAATATATGTGTCAATGTTTGGCTTCTTACCCTTTTAATCAGGCCAAGGTATATTTTAGACCACAATTCTCCACATCCAGTGAAGCCTTGTTTTAAGGTAAGATAATTTTTCCTATGTGAACTATAAATAAGGACAGCTAATGAAATGAAGGAGATCTTACTGCAATGCACATATATTTCCCTTCCTAATTTTTATTAAAATTTCATGATGAGAGAGTGCAGTGTGTGAGTGAGACAACCTGGGACCCAGAAGCCAGGCCCAGCATGTGAGTGAGATGACCTGGTGCCTCCTGGACCCTCATTCAACCCAGGGCCCAGGCCCAGAGTGTCCAGTGCGGAAGCCTGTGAGGGAACTCCGTGCAGAGAGACTAGAGGCAAGACTCACCCAGCTGATGCAGGAGCAGAACGTATTGTCAGAGTGGCACAGCAGGTTCACCACTAAGGGCTGCAGCAGGAAGAAGTGGAGCTCAGCAGCCAGACCCAAGCCACACCCTGGGCGAGTTTGCAGTGGGCAGATCCAGACCTGGCGCTACGGTGCGAGCTCTACCGAAGTTCTACGGCAAAGGTCAGAAGGCGAGGCTATACAGAATGATAAAGAGAACAAGCGCAGTGCTCTCTTGGGGCCTGAACCCACTCAGAAAAAAAATACAGGAAAATATAGCATAGAAGAAATTGGAAATCACACACCAGAATGTTCTGAAATAATAGAATACAAAGTAAAGAAACAACTGGAGAAAGTATAGACGAAATCAGATCTGAAATTAAAAAAGAAATGATAACTATGATGAAAGAAATACTAAGTGCTGCTAAAGAAGACACTGATCAAAATATAGAGGAGAATGTAATAATGACGGAATCCTTGAATGAGCAATATAGGAAACTAATGGACTGCATGAAGCAGATTTAAAATGCTATACAGGAAATTAAAACCTCAATCACAAGCTTTCAAACCCTTAGAACTTTCAGACCCTGCAGACATCATCACAACTAGTGAAAATGTAAGAAAAGATCTCTTAAAAAGAATGAAGATGCAGAAAATATTATTCAACCTCTGAAAGATGATACAAAGATGAACAACGTAAGACTAATAGGCATCAATGAGAAAGAAGGAGTCTGTGCAAATGATATAAAAAGAATATGGGCCGAAGTAATAGCAGAAAACTTCCCAAGTGTGGGAAACAACCTGACATTCAGTAACTGAAGCATACAGAATTCCAAATGACATCAACCCAATTAAAACCACATCCAGACATGTAATAATCAAGACCCCTAAAATTCAGCACAAGAACAATACAGTAAAGCCACTAGAGAAAAGAAACAGATCAAATGTAAGGGAAAACCCATCAGAATAATGACAGATTGCTCTTCATACGCCATCAAGTCAAGAACACTGAGCAAAGTACTACAAGTCTTGTGAGAAAACACATTCTAATCCACACTGATATACCCTGCAAAATTCTTTCAAGTTCAATGGAGAAGTGAAATACTTCCATGGCAAAGAACAACTAAAGAATTTCATGACAATAAAGCCAACCCTGCACAGTCTATTAAAGATATTCTAGAGAGGGATCAAAAT
The DNA here is from genome assembly GCA_004027025.1 of Myocastor coypus. Classification (NCBI taxonomy): domain Eukaryota; kingdom Metazoa; phylum Chordata; class Mammalia; order Rodentia; family Myocastoridae; genus Myocastor; species Myocastor coypus. Next base: position 62,949 of record PVJA010000062.1, on the reverse strand, counting down.
GACCACAACTCCACGAAGGAGAATGGAAAGAACCCACCAAATAGGGCAAACGATTAAACACTGGAGAAAAAGAGGTATACAAAAACAGTTTTTAAATTTTTCTTTTGTATGTAGCAGCAAAATATGTCCATTGGCACACTCTACAAACGGACTTCTCCGGAACCCAATAGATCATGATTCTATCTGGATCTACAGGGTGGATATCAAGGAAATAGCAGTATCTTCCATAAGTGACACCTGGCCAATAGTAAGTGTCATGGACACTATGTCCAAAACATACTAGTATTTTGTGTGATAGCTTATCTGCAAACCATTAAAAGTATTGGTCATTTATTTGTCTCTCTAGTATTTATGTTATGTTTTATCCTTAGCAATTCTTTACTATCATGAAAACTTTTTCTTACTTGAATTGTTTTCAAATATTTAATTTTGAATTAATATTTAATTTTCTGAACGTTGTTTAATCTTAGTTTTTGTTTTAAGATTTATACTGTACCTTAGACTTAAAATCTACATATAAGACATGATATGATATTTTCTCCAAGTACTGGAAACTTTGAAAAGTATGTTTCCATTTTCCATTGACTTTATATTACTTCTTTCATATATTTTACACACAAATAGGTCTTTGTTTTTTGTCTCAGTTCTTTGAATTAATTAGTCTAATTTCTTACATTCTTACTCTTTTTTTCCTATTGTGCATATATATATATATATATATATATATATATATATATGCATTAATGATTATTTTTCTTTACAATTAGTTTTGGGCAATTTCATTTTTGTGTATCTTGGTATGACTTCATATTTCTTGTGCAAAAGGTTCCATTTATTTTGGAAATGTGCGATAACTTGAACCAAATTTGGAAATTTCAAATCTTTAAATATTTATCACTTACCCCTTTCTACTTTGAGAATTCTAATTATATGAATATAAGTCTCTTGATTTGGGCACAGAATGAACTATTATATGACTGATCTGAAAATGCTTTCTTCATTTTTATTTTAGATAATTTCTATTGTTATATTCATTTAAGTTTGTGAATAAATTACTTATAATGTGCAATCTATTAATCTCATGCTCTGTATTCATTTCAGAAATATTTCTCTAAAATGCAGTGCATCTACATCTTATATCTTTAGCACTTCAGTGTTGGTCTACAATTTTTAATATGCTATATAATTATTGATTTTCAATAAAATTAATGAGACAAAAGTAAATAAAAAAAAGCCTCAGTAAAAAAATACTAAACATTCCAACTTGATGAGAGCTATCACGTATATTTAGTTAGTGCGCTTCCTGATGTGGTCGCAAGTATCTCGGCTTACACCCAAATTTGCGCGTACGGCCCAGACGACCAACTCTTGGGGTCTGCTCTAGTTCTATCCCTCTGAGAGGCAGCAGCAGTCTGCGTACTGAGGTCCCTGGTTTACATAAAGTCGTAGCTCAGAGTTAAAGGAAAGAGTGGCAAAACCTCACAGGGTGTGAACGAAAGGGTCTGTTGCTGTCGTCGGCAGAAGTGGCTTCAAATGATCACATTAATTGGATCACAGAACACATGGACTTTATTTTCCACTTTCAAGATTTCATCTTGAGACCTTGTCACAAGCAAAAATATATATATGCATATATAAATGCCTATATATATATATATAATTTTATTTTTTCATTTTTCCCTGCAGAAGCTTGTTAGCTGAACTTTCTCTGCAGAGCGCTTGCAATTACCCTGTAGATCACTGCTCAGATGCACCGGGGAAGTGAACTTTTCTTTTAATTGCTGTCTTGCAGGTGCTACAGAAAAGGACGGACATGGTTCAGTTATCAAGGTTTTAACCAAGATGAGGATTTTTTGTTTGGGTTAGATTTGTTTCTGTGGGCCTCTACATCATGAGTCTGAAATTGGCCTCCAGATGAACGGAAGAAGAGTAAGTAGCCTATGTCGTGCCAAAGAGGATCGGCGCAGGCGCGCACCTGGTGTCTGCTGGAAGGACAGACTCCCGCAGGTCCGGGTCCAACTACTCCCACTAGGGAAGTGTGCGGCGTGGACCGCACTCGGCGATGGGGAGGGGACAGCTCCAGGTCCTGTCCCAGCAGCCTCCCCAGAGGACCTGCCCTTGCGCTGCCTTTGAGTCCTGTTAGCTTTGACTCCTTCGCCAAGTAAGTTGGAAGCACTGTATGTGCCTCCATGCCTAGGCTGGACCGAGGGCGAGTCCAGCTACAGCAACTCAGCAGCGCACTACCGGCCACAGTGGCCTGGCACCGGCCAGCATGCCGTGGCTCCTGTCCTGGCAACACTACCACTGAAGCAGCCACAGTGGACACTGTCAGCCTCACCCAGCCTTCTGCCCTGCTCATGCTCCTGCTTATGGTGTCCTGTCCTCAGATTGGCTTCACTAGGATTAAGTCAACTTTAAAGAGGACTTCTATGAACTTTCTAGAAGGCGGTTGGATTTGAGGCCCAATTTGTGTGTAGCAGGTACTATTTTTAGTACTCTAAAAGCTGTAAGTCAAGGTGACCAAGGCGTTCAAGGTGACCTCATGACCTGAGAGGGTGGGCCCGGGAGAGGCTGTCAACTGCTCCACCACCCCTGTGCCACTGCTCCCAGGTCCCTCACCATCCACCCGGACTCCGGGTCTCTATCGTTGCTGACCACCAACTCTGCTCCACTGCAGGCCACACCGCAGCTCAGAGAAAATGTGGTCTACTAGACGTTGCATTTTCTTCTGAACTAAGTAGATCCCCTAAGGAATAAAAATGGTGCAATCATTCCAAGGCCCATAAAATTAGCAAAGGGACATCTGCTATTCTCCTAAGAAAAAGTAAACACTGCGATTTACTGTCAAAAATGCATTTGGAAATGCACTGCTCCGAAACACACCCGCTCCCCTTTCCCCCCTACTTAAGCCCATTTTGTCTCCCATCTCTTCTCCCCCCGGTAGCACTGAACGGAATATTTTAATAAGCGTCACTTGACTTTATATATTTGTAAAGAATGGCTGACGACATGAGATAGAGTGCAGTAAATATTACGATTAATCAGGAAAGAGCGCGGGCAGCATTTTTCACTGCAAGCAACGGGCAGAAAAGGACAGGCGGCCGTAGCTGAGTGAAATGCGAGCTGGATGGCAGAGACTTCAGAGGCCGCCAGACGGTCGCCTCCGCACTCTTCTTGGGCAGGCACGACAGTGCCTCTGTGTCTCGCAAAGCAGCAGTGATTAATTTCTAGCCGGGCACGGACTCCCCGGGCTCTGTGCTTATTCAGCCTCGCAGAGCACGTCCCCTGGGGACGGCGATGGCCCTGCTCTCTCCACCGCCGCGCGCTTCGTGCCTCTCTAGCACCGTAGCACCGGAGGTGCCGCTGTGCCTGCCATTCACCACGCTTCACGGGGCGCCCTCCGAGGGTTCGCTGTTTCCCTCCTGCGAGGTCAACTGGAAGGCGACAAGCGGCCTGTGTGACTCATAGTGCGTTAGAATCGGGGTTAGAACTTGCTGCCCTATGCTAACATCAGGGCTTTTATCAGCGATTTGGTTAGGTTCAGTTATTTAAATGGGGGAAGGACTTTATAATTAGCTTTAAATAAAAAGTTGAACAGAGTTTAATGAAAAACAAACAAGCTGTCATGGTTTATGTCTAGCTGTCCCCCCAAAGCCTCATGCAATCATGGGGTGGGTGCTTCTATCGTTTGAGACTTGACTCACGATCCCTGGGATTATGTGTCTTGGTGTGGATGGGATTATGGGTCTGAGCACTTATGGGATTATGGGTGTGGCCTAAGGCCGATAGGCTGAGGTGGAGAGCCTGAATGTAATATAAAAAGAGACAGAGACAGACTCACGTTGTTGCTGCTGCTCCCCTGGTTGTTCTGTTGCCTCTGTCACCATTGTCGCTGTTCCACCGCCATGAACTGCTGCTCTCTGCCCTGTTCCATTCAGCCTTGGAGTCGTCTGAATATAGACTGAAACTTCCAGTAACTGTGAGCTAAATAAACCTTTCCTTCCTTCATTTTGGGTGTCAGGTATTTGTCCCAGCGATGAGAGAAAAGTAACTAAGATACAAAGAAAAAGCAGATTCGGGCCTACCAGCCAGACAGGGTGGTGGAAGCCTGCAGTCCCAGCTCGAGAGCCAGTGATGTGGCCGAGGGACTCAGAGCGAAGCTCCTTCCTTGCTATTCTGCCGCTTTCTTACAAGCAGCGGGAGCAGCAGCACTAGCCCAGGCTCAGGGATGGGGAAGAGTCCGTGGGAGAGGTCAGGGTGTGGTGACAGGGAGGGAGAAGCCCTGGAAAGGTCTGGAGCTCACCTTTGCTTGTGTTTGCTTTTCAACAGATAATTATTTGGTTTGGTCAGGTCCAGCTGTATCAGATTCCTTTAAGCAGTTAGTTTGTACATTATGCAGAAAAATGCATATGTCCTAATGAAACAAGACAGTCAAAAAGCTTCAGATACAAAATTGAATTTCATGTTGATTTTCATCATTTTAAAATGAAATTATTAATTTTAAATTGAAAAGCTCAAGCAAAATGCTGAGTCATTGAAAACTACTGCAGCTGGATCCTAGACATACTGCTTGAGACCGGTTTTATGGGTGTGGCATAAATTGGCATATAGTGGCGTACACTTTATCTGCTCACCCTGTCTATGTCCTTGAAACCCTCTAGTAAATAAGACTGTGGAGGTGCAAACATACAGGTAAACAGAATATATCCATATTTATGTTTGCATATGGGCATACATACATGGCACACACCTCCGAGGCTTAATTGTTTCCTTAAAATACATATTTTTAAGCCTTTGCTCCTCTTTCCTATGCAAAATACAAAACAACTTTCAAATATAAGACTAGAAGGATTCAGAATATTCAGAGGAAAAGTTGAGTCAAGCTGTAGAGCTCTTTGAAATACGGAGTTGTTCAATTTGAAAAAAAAAAAAAGTTTAGTTTCATTCTTAAAACTTATCATTCTTAAAAATAACACTGAAATTCTCCTGTTCTTAAAAATATGAATAAAAACAAAGAAATATCTGTTGAAGTCAAAACAGATGATTTTCAAGGTAATGGTAAAATTATCTGGCCCGAAGTTATAAAAATATTGTTACACATGTTTCTCGCTATCCACTGCTAGTAGCCATTTTTTAAAGGGAAACTTTGTAATGTTAATTATAAAGTATAATTTATTATCTGTACTTTTGTGACAAAGAACAATTTGTTAGCTGCAGCACAAAGCAGCAGTGGACCTGGCTGTCCTGACATGAACACGCCAGCCTGCAGAGAACTCACGTGTACGCTTCTCCTGAATGCTGACGGTGCCCGGCCTCCTGTACCTCCTTGTGCCCTCAGGGAGTCCACTTGCCGCCCTGTCACCCAGCACATGGTCAGAGTGCCTTGCTCAGTGGCCCACCCACCTTTCTCAGAACTACCAGTGACTGATATCCTAGCACTTAAAAGCCAGTTGTTCAGCCTGACCCAAGAGGCCTTTAGCATTTTTGACCCACTGGTTTATTCTAGCTTTTCTGCCTGTGTCGCTTTGGTGCAAGCCCACTGAAGACTGAGTGTTTGTTTCTCAAAAGTCAGCTACTGCAGGCTGAGCCCGTGTGATGGCATTTGCAGATGGGCCTGCTGTGGCGCCGCTGGAGGAGGCCCTACAGCAGAGTCAGGGCCCTCACCTGAAGAGAGAGGAGGGCTCGGCGTGTCTCCTGCCTTTCTTCTCGTCAGCCCTTGACAACCTTAAAGGAAGGCGTGGCAGAGTGCAAACCAGGAGGAGGCCTGTCCCCGGCACACTCTGCAGCACTAGCACTGTGTTGCTGACTTCCTGCTTCCAGAATTTCGAGAAACTATTTTGTCTTGTTTAAACCATTGAAGTCCTCCCAGTGCAGCCTATGCTGACTAGCAATGCCCTACACTGCAGTCCGGGAAATTTTCCTCTGATGTTGTTTAAGCACAATTCCTTGCAGGTAGCTTCAATACAAACTCTCCCCGACTTCTCTTCTAGCTGACACACACAGGGGGCTTCCCTTCTCCTTTCCCTCACCCCAAGAGGATGTACCTGGGAAATGCCAGACGCCGCGCCACCAAGTTGTTGCACGCACTCCTACCAGCCGAGAGTAGGCACCGGTTTCATCCTTTCCTTCCCAGCAATAGCTCTTGGCTTCCCTACTTGACCACAGTGGGCATTTAGGATGTGTCAGCCACAGTTATTATTTTTGTTACATATAAAGGCAGCACTCATGTGCCTTTCAGTGTCTGACTGCAAAATCATCCAACGCAGGGATTGTTATTGTTGTCAGTTTTCTTTATAATGAAAACAAACTATTAATATATGAAATATATTCATTTAGGAATGATGTGTGTTTTGCTTTGTGGACATATAGGACACAATTAAGTCTGAGGCTAGTCATCTCTTGGCAAAGTATAAACTACCTTTCTTATGTCATTACCAAGAAAACACAGCATTGGCTAACCTTATCAGCTCTTCCACAAAAGAATTGATATTTTTGAGGCAAGCCATTTTTCCCTTTAGATATAAGTCTTCTTTATCTTCTACAATTATGAAATTGGGTCAGCCAGATAGCTCAGCGGACGAAAGTGTTGCTTAGCCTGAGCGCAGCAGCCAGGGTTCCATCCCCAGCATGTCGTGCCGGTCCGGCCTCCAGGGCCTGCAGAGGCAGCAATTGAGACTGGGTGTGGTGGCCCATGCCTGTAATCCCAGCTCTCGGGAGGCTGAAAAGAGGAGGATCACTATGAGTCCAATCTGTGCAGTGAGACCCTGTAGTCTCTGTACTAAATACATTAAAAATAAAATAAAGCTATGAAATTTGAAGTCCTAAACTCCGCGAGCTTAATAGCATCTATAATTATCTTACTCCTGTTTTGTTGTTGAAGAGTAGTGCATAGGTTATTGATTCTTCTTTGCCAGCGCTACTTCAGGTTGGGTTAGAAATAAGTCCAGAATAGACTAGAGCAATTATGTTGCTGATGAGATAGCCTTAAACTTTTCCTTCAGCTTGGATAAATTTAAAGAAGCTTCTTCCTCACTAGCGGCCTCACCCTTTGATTAGAACATGCATTTTATAAAAATCTATAAAGAACTGTCAGTGTGTTCCATGTCCCTTCTCCAAGACGTTTTTGCTCAGCATCTTTGAAGTTTAGTAATCAAGAAAATAGAATGTCTACGTCCTAGTGACTGGGGAGATTGTAGAGCAGTCCTAGGAGAGACGATCAGTGAGCATCTTCGCCAGCAAGCATGCCTTAAACTTGATTAACACCCGCTTCCTCCCTATTTGTGTCCGAGCAGACACAGGTATCTGAGAAAGCACCTTGTTACCTGGGTCCTAAACAATTCAACCAGTGGAGTCCTCAGATCAAGGTGGTCGCTGCCAGGAGGAGCAGTTTCTTATAATTAAATATTCCTTAATTGAGTTTCTAGCAAATGACCCAATTCTTTTAAGAAAAATTAATTATCACTATCATTTTTACTGAAATGATTTATGGCAGTGACTGGCAAAAGGTCTTATGATCCAATTACCTTGAAGTCTTCTGTAGAGCTCTCACATCCCCACGCTTGGCGCTAGCCGCAGTTTTGTGCGTCAGCAGAGAGCAGGAGAAGCGTCAAGGGAGGAAGGTACACGGGCTGGTAGCTAGCTTCGCCTTCCGGAATCTGCTTTGCTTCCCAATAGAATCAGGAAGACTTTTAGTTGGAAATTTAACGCTGAAGGTGCAACTCAGTGGTGTAATAGGTGCTCACCGTGTGCAGAGTCCTGGGTTTTACACTGAATATGACGAGTCAACAGAAGTTCTATTTAGAAATTTTAAAATGAAATTTCCAGTGAAAACATATTTATTGAAAAGATAGCCTAAAGTGAATGTCAGGGTAGGAGAACCAGCATCCTCTCCTTCTGCCATGGTAAATGCTCATGAGGTTTGCGTTGAGGAAGTGTTTCCACCCATAATGTAGAAGATGATGGTGAAAGCTCAGGAATCCACCCAGGAAGTTGAAGGACCCTGAAGGGTGATCCCGAGATGGGCAAGGCCTTAAATGTGACAGTTCTTTGAAGCACAAGGAAGGATAATAAGCATTTCTAGCACTATTTCCAGTAGTGAATCTGAGCCTTGTATTTCCCAGAACCCATCTCAAATGCTACCATTCATCTGCAGAGTTCGGAATGCGGAGACATCCTTAGGACCCTCATAGGCACTCAGTGGAAGCTGAATAGATAAGGCAATTACATGATACTTTCAAGCTTTGAGAGTTTCCTTATGCAGAAAAGAAAGAGGAGACACATGAAGGAGGCCGTGTGGAGTGGAGACCGCCATTCTGCTGCGACTGATGGTGCCTACAAGAGCAGCCATGCAGCAGGGTGGCTTTTAAACAGTTCTGATTTTGGTTCATAATTTTATTAGCCAAAGTTTTATAAAGCAGATTTATAGAACCATAGAAAACTAATACAGCAAATGGGTAAGGAAGCATTCCAAAGTCATTTTCAAGTCTCCAACATACACATTAGCTAGAAATCTACATTAAAACCATAGTTGTATAACAGTTTGAATTTATATTTTCAGTCTTTTCTCTTAAAAGCTGAAGGAGAATTATTTCAGTATCTATATGTCTCCGTTACTCTTCTCTGGTTGCTGGGACAAATACCCAACACTCAAAATGAGGGAACGAAAGGTTTATTTAGCTCGCAGTTACTGGAAGTTTCAGTCCATCCTCAGCTGGCTCCAAGGCGGAGTGGCACATGGCAGACGGCAACATTTCATGGTGCAGCTAAGAGCAAGAGAGCGGGAAGAGTTAGCAGCAGCTCCTGCAGCTAACTTCTCTTCCTTCCTTACTTGAAATGCAAATCACCTGCCCGGGGGGGGGGTGCAGCACCCATTCCCACAATAATCAGTTACAAATTCCAGAACCTGCCCCGTGACTGCATGAGGATTTTTTTTTTTGGGGGGGCACCTGGACACCAATCATAACACTGTGTTGACAGCCAGAAGACAAATTTAGGTCAATGCTTAAAAACAGAAAGACATAAAGAAGCTATGCTACATCAAAATGTAATTTAGGCACATGGAACAAAAGAGCAAACAAAAAATATATAATTAGGAACCATGGCATAGAGAGAAACCAGCCTCAAGCCAAAGAGCTATGTTTTATTACTTGATTTCATTAATATTTTCAAAATATTAACTGTACCTTAATCAAGTAATATTAATGAATTTCAATAAGTAAATAAGTAGTTTTGTAATGGCAAGTCTTTTCTAGAGGGTAGGGGAATGAAAATTCGGTGAAACATGACAAAACTGTCATTTATTATGCACAAGAATGAAGGGGCTGATAGAAATCTCTCACAGAAATACAGTAGTACCTTGGAAAAAGTGGCCATGTTGTCGGAAAGACGGCTGTGCCTGTGCTTATCACTTGATGCAAAACTTGCAAACGAAAGCAGCAAGCCAAGCTGTTTGAAAAAAAAAAGCGTTCGCAGACTCAGGTACCACTGTACTCTCCACTCAATTTAGAATGGGTATCAATAATTTCAAAGTCATGCCCAGACTTTTTTTTTTTAATCTAGTAAGTGTATTTATAATAATTTAATTTAAGAAAATAGTCGCAGGTGCTGTGCTGCTTTCCAGCCGGGAAATGCAGCCCCCAATTCCTGTGATAGCAAGGTGGAGTGCTTTCTTTGGGCTCAGGGCTTCAGAGGGCTTGGTCATGGCTATAGCTCCAGAGAGAAATGGCACAGTGGGTTGGTGTGGCAGAGGAAAGCTGATAGCTCTATAGGAGGGACCGGAAACGGAAGGGAGGGACCAGGGTGGGAGTGCAGCTTTGCAGCTCATTCCCCTAGCAACCGCCTTCTTACTTCTGCCCGAACTGATCATGATACCATTCCCCCAAGTGCATCCAGAAAAAAAACTAATCTTCTCTCCAAAGTCTGATAAATGCTAGCGTTTCTCAAAAGTTCTAGTCAATGTTTCTTCTGAAACTCAAGGCAAATTCAACCCTGTCAACCCTGAAAGTTGAAATGAAAAATAATCTAAAGAATCTCAGTATACAATGGTGTGATATAAAAATTCTTCCTCCAAAAGAGGAACAGGATGAAAAGGAACTGGATTCCGCTACGATGGAAATCTAGGCAAGAAAACACCATGCCTGCAGCTCCTCATCCACCATGCAGGGTATGCGGCTGTAAGACGTGAGCTCAAGGGACTTGAACACTCCCCTTCGGCCAGCCCCTTCAGGCCTTGCTGGTGGACCCCAGAAGGCCTCTTCCTTGTGGTGGCTCACCCATCGCTGTGACTTTCCTTGGAGTACATTCAGCGCATTCCAGAATCCTGATTTGTCTGCTGCGCCTTCAGATTCATGCCCGAAGCTTCACGCACTCACCTATCTGGGCACACTGCCTGGCTTCCATGTTTTCTTTGAAATCTAGACAGCCTGCCTTCAGGACTCCAGAGCTTCTGCCTTCTGTTTGCCTGAATGTTCAGCATTGTGTACATAACACCAAGGTCTGCCACGAACCCCTGCAGCTGGAAGGCCGCCTTGAATGATGGCTACAGCACCCTCACAGCCTAGGTGATGGAAAACAGTGAACTGAGCTCCAGAGAACCACCTCCCTAGGTGGGCTTCCTTCAGCAGGGTTCTCAGGGGCTTCTTATCAAGTGGAAGACTCCAATTTTCCATGCCAGAGTCTGCAATGGGCGGGGTGGGTCCTTGATAATTCCTGAGTTTCCCTCAAGATGTTTTAACCCTTGTCCTCCAAAATGCTTGATTTCTTGTTAAAGAAAAGAAAAATCTTTACTGCAAAGATCTCTGCTGTCAAATCTCTATGGCAACAGTGCCTTCTTTGACCCCAACTTGACATATGCTTCTCCTTGAGTCAAAATTTGCATTTTTTCAGGTATTTGTCCCAACTTTTGTGCCTGACTTCCATCGGGAATCTGTCTACAAGCAGTTTACAGTGCCCATGCCCTTGCCTAAATGTTGGGCTGCGTTGAAATCTCCTCTATCATATCAATGTACCTACCACCTTTAAATGCAGCCACAGGTAAAGTTTTAGGATCTCGGCAAACCGCAGATAAACCCCTCATCAGAGTCATCCAGGGTGTTTCGTTTCCTGCAGAACATTGAGTCCCAACTAAAACCTCATGCAAGCTATCTGTGTTAATATCCGTATTTGCATCGGGGTTCTGGTCTTCTGAGCCCCCTCCTGAATCATCCATCAGGCTGACTGGATTCTGGCACAGCTTTGCCTGCATCTGCAAACCCTTTGCAATTTCTCCTGCAAGCCAGTTCCAAAATCTGCTGAACCATGTGACCAAGTATAAACATAGCAACAGCCCTGCTTCCTTGATATCAAATTTCTGTCTAGGCCAGTGCTTCACTGCTGCGATGGAAGACTTTACACACGACAAAATGAGAAAGGTTTTGTTTCTCTTGTAGTTTCAGAGGATCCAGGCTACAACCAGCTTGCTTCGTAGCAGAAATCACAAAGGCATTGCAGAACAAGGTACCTAGAGAGCAGAGCCATCACATGGCATCACAGACAAGTGGGACAGGAGCACGAGATAGCGCCCCGGGTCATGTTTTCTTGCCCAATCCAAGCACAGAAGTGGGCTTTGCTAATTTGATCGGTGCACTTCGTGGTCTAGAGAGACGGTGATTAACACTGGGCATGGTGGCCTGAACCTATAATCCCAGTGCTGGGGAGGCTGAAATCAGGAGGATCACTACTAGCCTGATCTAGGTAGTGAGACCCTGTTGATTCTTACCAAAAAGAAAAGAAAAGAAAAGAAAAGAATAAATGAAAATAAGCAAAAATCTGCCCATTGGTTTTTGCTAATTTTAGAAGAAAAAATTTACTGTCTTAACTTTTGTGGAAGACCAGTGTTTAGGGTTTTTCTAAGGACTTCATAGGCGTGCTTTTGGTGCCAGTGTGTACAATTGACCTCTTTTAAGCTGCATTGCATGCTAGCCAGTGTTTCATGATTGAAAAAGTAACAAAATCAGCCCAATGACAAAACCAATCCACTTGTTCTTTGACAATTATGCGTGACCCAAAGTTTTATTCCTTCCAGAAAAGATTTTCCTGATTAGTAGTGGGGTTTCTGCTGCCCTCACAGTTTAATGGTATTTTTCTTGAGGAGAAAGGGTGAATAAATACATTTCACTGACCTCCAAATTATGCCATATGCACTACCTCTTATTTTGTGTAGCAAACACTGTCTTTTTTTGTGTGCTACTAGGATCATGTCCCATCCGTGCAAGGGACACCAAAATCTATTTTTCTGGAATATTTGATATGGCTCTAGTTATGTGGATGAACTCTGGACAAAATTAACCTCAGACCAAACACTACTGAAGCCCTGGACTCTCACCATTCATTGTGAAATTATATTTATACCAATAATTCTGAACATTTATGAAGTGTAAGACATCCTCTAAGAAATAACCAATGCTATGAATTTTCTGCTGTAAAGTGAAATGATGGAATATATTAATTGTAACAAAAAGTAAGCATTAGAGAGCAATCATTTGAATGCAGGTTTAAAGTAGAATGTTTATAACGCTAAGTTAGGGACCAGCTGAGCCAGATAACCCAGTCGCCCACCTTACTCTTAATGCACCTGAGCCAGACCCGGAGCAGCTGGGAGCTGCCTGCTGGAGACTCCGTAGGTCTGAGGCAAATGAGCGGCCGATTCGCCCAAGTGAATCTATCTGTCATTTTCCTGAACAGCTGGAGTCCTTTACTGGCCTGAAAAAAGATCTTAAAAGCAAAAAACAAACAAAGACAAAACAAAAACAGGTGTCGGGCCTTTTTACCTTGCCCGAGTTACGAGAGGCTAATCTATCTCATGAGATGGAGAGTCAGTAGAACGCGCCACAGAACCACATGTGGCGGTGCATCAAGCAAAGGACCCGTATGCTGCAGGCTCGGCTGGGGAGGGCGCTCAGTGGCCTCGGCCCTGGTGACGTCATTGGCTCAAGACGCTGGGGGAGGGGGGAAGCTGCAAGCAAGGAGGAGGGTGCGGGCTCGCTCAGCATCTCTCTTAATGCAGCCAAGTTTTAGAAATCCATTTATTAAAATTTGTTTTGTTTTGAAAGTTCAACCACTCAGCATCGCACTTAAGATCTCATTGACTCAGGGGCTGCTCCTCCCCGGGGAGGCACTAATGGCGTCTCAAGGCCTTTCAGGTGCTGCGACTTGGGAACCTCTCGTAGAGTCCAGGGCTTCTGCTGCGTGTGTCACGGCACCCCGACGCAAGGCAGCATGTCCCCACCAGTAGGAAACCCCCCACCCTAAACGTCACGCAAGCCGTGAAGGAAAGCTATTCTACCTGAACGCCATGTCTGTAACAGTTGTAATTTTATCTTCAGAATGGCTGGAAAATCCTGATTTCACAGTACCATGATAGCTGTTTGTCCTTGCTTTCTACAGGAACCCTAAGCTTCTTTTTTACTTTTGCTTTTTAACAGCAGACAAGTAAGGGATGAGGAGAAAATATTTAGAGTTCGATTAATGTTTAAAATTTGATCTTTCTGTGTGCCTCTGTGGCTTAGGGAAGTTTTGCGTTTTGTCCTTCAAAAAATAGAGATGATAGGTAATTGCAAAACAGCGAGCATACTTGTTGAACTTTGCGGTTCACATAAGTGAGAAACAAACATAAAAATTGCACTCACTTGCAATTATGTACACAGTAAACTTCTGTTGGCTTTTTTATGTAATAAACGTTGACATATATTTGGTCGGCTCTAGCTAAGACAGTGTTACTCTTCTGTCTGACTGCACTGTACACAATCTTAATTCCAGTTCTTTCTCTGGTATCTTCCCTTTGAAAAGGTTGTCATTGCTAACTCCTTCTAAGCCTCTTTAAAATGTGTACATATAAACCTCCTAGCCTCTTACTAACTTTGGAGGACAGGACTATTCCAAGAACTTGGGAGCCACCTCACTGAGAGGCAATTATCTAGAAAACTAGGACCGTATAGCAAGTTCTCTCTCTCTCTCTCTCTCTCTGTCTCTCAGTTCATAAGGGAGATAGTGTTCAGCTTAGCAAATTAGCAGACATAGATGGAGCCACGTTCTACGGAGGAGCCCCTCTGCCCAACATCCTGCAGTGCCATGGTACTACCCCACCTCAGGGCTAAAACCCGTGCTTCCTTTCAACTGACCTAAGAAGCACCGCCTCTCTTCCCAGGTGCCGCAGTCGGAACTAAAGTCCTGCTTTCTTGTTTAACTTAGTCCTGTGCTGCAATATTACTTTGAAGGCTCCCAGTCCCTGTGCAGTGCCGACATTAAACTAGGGTTATTGAAGGCATGCTATCTGGGAGTCAGGAGAGGCACAGACGCTGAGAGGTGCCACTGGGCGAGGCCTCAGGGGTTGGCCATGGAAGACGGGAAGTTGGCCTCACCGATTCCATCAGGATAATCTGAAGCAGCTTCCTGCGGCAAGAGTCAGCTAGGCGGGAGACTCTTCTCAAGGCCCCGCTGTCCTGCAGCAGAGCACGGAGACAACTTTATGAATTTGGAGTTTGTGGCCAGGAGATATGTTCAGGAGGGTTCTGTAGTCTTGCTCCAAGCCCTCCTATGCAATTTAATTTTATTGAGACACCCCCATGCCACATTTCGCATCATGGATAGGGTTAGAACAACAACTCATTTTATCTACGAGTTCAAGTAAATGGCCACATTATTTTATATCGGGTAGAGCCTTAAAAGCTCATGCCATTTCATTTACTCAGTTTATATTCATGGCCATAAGCCACACTTAAACCAACGCCTGTGGCTGTATTCCAGTCAAATTGAGTTTACATATGTTGGTGGCTTGTGGTTTTGGCCTGCAGGCAGCTATAAAAATTTGTAAGATTTCATATCTTTTAGGCAGCGGAATGAACTGCATTCGTGTATGGTTACTGGGTTCTGTGGAAACTGGAAAAAAAAAAAAAAAAAGCAGACTACGAATGGTAGTTGCAGCGTCACCCTCAGAACCGAGCCTCAGCTGGTGGGATCCTGCTATAGAGCGTCCCAGTCCTTGTTCCTCAAGACCCAGCATCAGCATGAAGGGGGGTTACTCCCTGGAATAGGGCAGGGCTGCACCCCTGCCTCTAGAGGGCAGCAGAATCCAGAGGTGAGCCACTCTAGCTGAACATGACACCTTGCCCTTAACTTATTTCATAATTGCTCTGCTTCCTACAGTGCAGCAAAAGAGAGCCTGAAGAGAGAGAAGGCAGAAGTGCTGGGGAGGCGAAGTATTCCTCTGGGAAGCCAGGAGCAAGAGCGTGAGCTCCTCTTCAATCGCATGTTCACCCAGAAATCTTCATGAGAAAAGTGGGTGTGGAGATAGGATAGGGCTTACAATGAATATCTAGCTTGAGTTACTTTTTTGAATGTGAACAGTATTTAGTTTAAAACATGAAAACAAAATACCTTAATGATATGTGGCTTAATGACACAGCCACATTGACAATTGGCAAAGGTTACGGAGCATGAAGTTTTAGCCGTTTTGAAGTTCGAGGGGACCGGCATGATAGCTCAGCAGTCTAGAACACTGCTTAGGCAGGCACAGGGGACCTCGGTTCCATCCCTGGCACCACATGCAGCATCAGCCCTGCTCTCCAGGGCTGAGTGGGAAAAGAAATCAAATGAAGTTCTAGTTGTTTTTATTTTTGTTCTTCATTAGATTTTGTTTTTCTTTTCTTCACTAATTCTTAGTCCTCATAAGTACTTTTTTTTTGTTGTTATTGTATTTTAGGGAAGGGTGTTCAGGGTCTCACTACTAGATCAGTCTCCCAGTGCTCTGCCTGTTATGGTCTCCCAAAAGCTGGGATTTCAGGCGCACCACCCCACCCAGTTTCAGTTGCTGTCTCAGTACACCCTGGGGTCGGGGCTGGCATGGCAGGCCCAGGGATCGAACTCTAAGTCACTGCACCCGCTTGCAGGTGCGTTAATCCACTGAGCTATTTGCCTGGCCCCATAAGCACTTATTCTGAACGAGCTCACATTTATCAAGTGGCAGATAAATAGATTATATACAATTGATGACAACATTAACACACAAAAAATAACAAGTACATTAAATACACATACTTTCTACAATGAATGTAAGTGATACATAGTACATGTATTAATAAAAATGAAAAAGTTCCAGAAGAGACCCAGAATATCAAAAGCAGTCCTGGAAAACAAAGGAAGGCAGGAGGTATGTCAATTCCCGACCTGGAACTATACTATACTATACTATACTATACTATACTATACTATACTATAAACTATACTATAAAGATACTGTGATACAATCAGCATGGTGCTGGCATAAAGATAGACTTAAGGATCAGTGGAACAGATTACAAATGCAGACACAACAGCAAACACACTCAGTCACCTTATTTTTGATAAAGGAGCCAAACATGCTCACTGGAAGAAAGACAGCCTCTTTGATAAATGGTTCTGGAAAAGCTGGCTTTCCACATGCCTAAGGCCAAACCTAGATGCATACCTGTCACCATGCACACAGTGACAGTCAAAATAGATCAAAGATTTAAATAGTAAAACAAGCACACTAAACCTTCTGGAGGAAAATTTAGGTAAAATTCTCAAAGGCATAGGGGTATGCAGAGGGTTCGTGAGCAAAAATCAAACTGCTCAGGAAGTACTTCAAAGAATCAAAAACTGGGACCTCATCTTTTTGAAAACTTTCTGCACTTCAGAACAAATCACCAACAGAGTAAAAAGAAAACCCACAAACTAGGAAAAAAAAAGTATAGCCAACTGTCCCTTTGACAAAAGCCTTCTATCTACATATAAAGAATTTTCTGAAAATAAGCCCCACCTAAATCAAAGACCCTATCCAAAAATGGACATCTGAGATGAATGTACACTTCTCAGAGGAAGAAATGCAAATGACAGGTATATATAGTCTTCATCATTAGTCATTTGAGAAGTTCAAATTAAAATAACCCTGAGATTCCATCTCACCCCGGAAAGAATGGCTAACATCAGGAAATTAGCCAATAACAAATGCTGGTGGGACTGTGAAGAAAGAGGAACCCTTCTCCACTGTTGGTGGGGGTGCAGATGGGCACAACCACTAGGGAAATCAGTGTGGAGACTCCTTCTAAAGCTGTAATTGGAGAATCCATTCTGGCCAGCTATAATACCCTCCTGGGTATATTTCCAGAAGAACTGAAAACCTCATACCGCAGTGATATATGTGCGCCCATGTTTATGGCAATGCAGTTCACCATAGCTAAATCCTGGAGATGACCCAAATGCCCATCAGCTGAGGAATGGATGAAGAAGATGTGGTAGCTTAAACAATGGAGTATTACTCAGCTATAAAACAGGATAAATTTGATGCTATTGGTGGTAAGAGGCTATAACTACAGACCATGCTCTTAAATGAAATAAATCAGACCTGCATGTGCAAACATCACTTTGCCTTCTTAGAGCAAGAAGCTGGAACAGAAAATAGACTCTGAAGGGTACAGTAGACTCTGAGAAAAAAGAATGGACTTATTCAAAAGTAAAGAATTACTGAATTGAGAACAGGAGAGGGAGTGGGGGAAAGAGATTTAGCTAGGCTCATATCTAGGTTTGGACAACTGTACTGTGGATTTTTGCTGGTCTATGGAAAGGGACAATTAATGCTTTAATTTATTTCATCTCCTTTTTAAAATTGTTTATACATTTTCTCTTAATTTCTTACATGTTCCTTTTTTTGCTTTATTCTAATTTTGCATGAATATATCTAGTAGTATGAATAACTGGTTGGAAGACAATGCTATGCATTATAACAAATGCTGTGGAATCTAATTACTTTGTTAAATGAAATTCTATATGACTTGTAATTTTTTGTTTTAATTCAATTTGTATAATCCTTCAAAAAATAAAAAAATTTGGTTTTATCAATATTCAAATAATTTAAGTTAATTTTTTAAAGTTTTTCAAAATGCGATGCCAGTCTATTCTCTTTAATGAAACCAACAAAAATGTTATATATATATGCACATTTATAGCCTTTTTAGTTAACATATTTATAACCTCTTTAGTTGACATCTTTGTACTGCCCTATAGTAAGAGGTGAGGACAAATTCTTCCAAAGTAAAACATTGCTTTTACATGGAATTTTATTGTCCTGTGATTTCCCTTGACGCCAAGCATTTTATTGACATTTTCAGTTGGCTCAGTAAAAAATGGAGAAATTGACCAATTCTCAATATATAATTGACCTGATATCTTAGTAAATTTCTTTTTACTTCATATATCATTTTTGTTTTACTTACAGCACAATACATATTATGGAAGATTTTATTATTTGAATGAGAATGATGTTTGCCCTGGTATAATTACGTCATCTATAACTATGAAAAACAAAGTACAAAACAGACAAAAATTCACATACTGCTCTGCTACAAATTAACCCAGAATCTATACAGAATTATAAGCCAACACTATTTTCCAGTGTTGTAAAATTGTATCTAAGTATAACTTAGTCTGCTCTTAACTGAATATTTAACTGGAACTTGGATTGTAACTTGGACAAATGAGATTTCCAAAGTTCGGGGTTTATTTTTGTTGCATTCCTTGACAGTCAGCAAAGCCCAAGCCGTCTGTGTGTTGAAATCCAACGTACAACAATGCTCATGGTTCCTAGTAGGTTGCTGGAGGAAAACCATTAGACACTCTAAGGTCAGACACAGCAGAGAGACTCCTGAATCAAACAAAACTCCTGGACCCATCCATCTTCATTAGAGTGTCAGTCCCTAAATATGGAAGTAATTTCCATGATTATAATATTCAAGTAAAGGAGACTCAAGTCAAAGACACACACTACTCTACACCTGCAAGGGTGTGTGGGGGTAAGTGGCATGTATAATTTTGGTTTATTCTTCTTTTTTTTTTTTTTTTTTTTGAGGCAGGGTCTCGCTATGCAGTTCAGGCTAGCCTTGAGCTCACTTTTGTAGCTCAGGCTGGTCTCGAACTCGCACCGATCCTCCTGCCTCAGCCTCCCGAGTGCTGGGATTACAGGCGTGCGCCACCACGCCCAGCTTCTTCTTTAAAAAAGATACTTCTGAAAGTAGTTATTAAGCCACCTGAAGATGTCTTGTTACTAAAAATCTGTTAAACACTAAGAATGTGAATTCAGAAAGCTTCCTGTAGAAATATTGAGATATTTCTTGTCTTGCTCACATTGGCTGAACTTGTTCTTAACACGTCCTGTCCTGAGATGGTGTGGCAGAGAGAATATTTACTTTTGGCGAATTGTCAGTTCAGTTAGCCTGAAGATGCGCCTTACGTGATAGTGTGGCTGACATTTTGATCTGATCCCAGCAGGCGAAGATAGACAAGCTGTCAGCCTCCTGGTGAAGCGGCTGCCATGCGGGGCGATCCTGTCTGCTGGGGAAATGCTAGATTTCCCTGGAGAGAGCCTACCGCATGTGGGTTTATATTTATTGCAGCTTCACTTGATTTGGTAGACGGATTTGGATGGAAACTCTTCCTCTGAGTCAGCCTGATGTTTCTTTAATGTTCCTCGGTGGTATTCCCCCATAGCTACGTCTTGGCTTTGCAAACACAAAATCTCAGTTTAATGATTGGTATCCTCCCTGGAGATTTTCATTCTCTTCCCTTCTCCGCTCCTGAGATTTTCTATAGCCTTGTGAGGCAAACCAAGTCGATGCCTGGTATATATTTGCTTCGAAGAGTTTGAGAAGTTTTATAATGATCTTGGCACTTGGAAGCAAAAGATTATCTGAATATTCAAAGAATATGTTTGTGTTTCCAAGTTAGACTCCCTTCGCTGGGAATACCAACAGACTTATCATCTTGAGTTGGCAGTTTGATCTTTGCATCCTGCCAGTACGAGCCTAATTATCCCATCAGATTTCTGGCCCACTGCTTGTGCTGTCTGGATTAAAGAAGTCCCCTCCTAAACAGTGATCCAAAGGAGAACCCTCCCAAATCAGTGGGTCGAATAAAACAAACACTGCACCTCTGTCTTCCGCAGCGGCTCAGGGTGGCTGTCGCAAGTGCACTCCATGCTCTCTGGACGTGTGGACTGTTGTGTATAGCTGCGTATGGCATTAGATGTTTCTGTCGCTGTCATCTTCCCCTTGCAAAGCGGGTCACAGTTTCGCACTTCAGCTTATCTTGCCTCGCTTTGCAAGTGCTTAGCTGTCTGGTTACCATTGTGGGGCATTAGGGAGTCCAGCCCTGGGGCTGAGTCTGCCGACCTCACCCTGCCATAGCTATGAAGCGGGGCTTGTGCTGCAGAACCCCCTGAGGGTGAAGTGCTCCCACAGAGCACAAGCGGAGCCACGGAACTCTTCTCGCTGGCCCTCCCTGGGACCTGAGCAGCCCATCCCAGCGGACTGAGGCTGGGCGGTTTTTATTGATTTGCACTTACCAAAGCAGTCATTAGGATGAGTTTCTGGAAAGCTTCTAGGGGTCGTTTAAATTAAAGTTGTGTCTTCCTCCTCCTCCTCCTCCTCCTCCTCCTCCAGTATGAAGACATACTGTCTTCATAACAATACGCCAGTGTCCAAATTTCCCTCTAAGAATAATCAAGAAGTTTGAGCATTAGTAAGGGAAAAGGGAAGCACTGGAATGGAAGACTAGAGGGAGTGAGGGCTGAAGGGGGAGAGAGAGAACAATGGGCTAAGGGGTAGAGACAGGAGCAGGAGGAGGAGGGGGATGGGCGGGGAGGAGGAGGAGAAGGAGGGAGAGGAGAGGTGGGGCAGCCCTGGACTGACCAGAGCTCTAGTCTCTTGCTGGCCCCATACAAACTGGATTGTCAGAACTCTCCTTCGAGGAAGTCCCTGGCTGAGCAATAGATTCCACCTTCTGACACCAAGTGTGACCTGCAGGCCTGGACACCTGTTTGCTCCCTCCAGCAGCTATCTCTGTGTCCAGCCTGCCTAATCGAAGCACCAAAGCAGCTCCAGGTTCCCAGTGTTGTGCCTGGATGTTTGCACATTTGTCTGATACTTTTGTTTGGCTTCGTGGCATTGGTCACAGGGAAAGGATCTGTTTCAAGGAAATCATATTTCTTAACAACTACCCATTTCTCCCTTTCTGCTTTTCAGTCCCCCGCACACCCTCATGGGGCTTGAACTAAAAACCTACATGACTTACGTCTTCAGCCCCTTTAAAATTTAATCTACTTCAACTTCACTTTGAGGCTGGACCTCTCAGGGCTGTGGGGCTGCTCAGGCTGGATTCTCACACTTGTGAGCTTCCGGCCTCAGGTTCTCAGTGCGCTGAGAATGCAGACGTGTGGCACCGGTGCAGCTGCCTTCAGGGATCTTTGGAGAGAAGAGAGAAAGAAACGCAGAGACAGCAGCTGCTGACCCGCTACGGAGTCCACTGGTCTTGGAGGGAGATTCCAGCTTGAGATTGTGGAAGCTATATTTCCTCTCTTCCGGAGCCTTGGGCTCCAGTTACCACTTCTGGCAAAAATGCAGTTGTGCTTCCATTACTTCTTTCTAGACCTTCTTTACTTGTTTTAAATAGCAGAAATCCAATTTTTAGGGAGCAATTACTAGCCATTCAACAACTTTACAATGTTCTGTGGTGCTCATGCCTAGGGACTTTATCAAAGTTATTATGTTACGTTCTTTGTAAGCAGTTTGGGAATTACAAAGAAAGAAGATCTGTTTCCTTATTGCTTTCTATAAAAACAAATACTTCTGTGATTTTTCTAAAATATATGAGAAAATTTAAAACAGTAAAAAATAAAACATATGATTACTGTCTATATGAAAGAGTAGCTCTATTTTGACTCAACCATCGATGGTGACATTTATTGGCAACACTGGTAAAATAACATTGATTTTTTTTAATCTTTCATCTCGTTGGTGCAGGGTCTTACTAGGAAGCCCAGGTTCCTAGTGATCTTCTTGTTTCAGCCTCCCAAGTGCTAGGATTAGAGGTGTGTGCCACCATGCTCCGCCTCGGAGCCAGCATGGCAGGCAGTACTGGGAATCGAACTTGGGCCCTTCTACTTGCCAGGCAGGCATTTTGACCATTGAGCTTTCTCTGCAGCCCAAAGTAATATTTTTGGTAGAGTAGAACAGGTTCACCTCTGGTGCCCATCTCTAGATTGAGTCTTTGAATTTGGGGACCCTAATGTTTCGTAGTTCTTTATAAATTCTCGATAGAAAGCCTTTGTTGGAATACTTATTAGTTAAGGTATTTTTCAAAATTTTTGGGTAGTCTTTTTACTGCTTGTAATTTCTTTTGATGTGCAAAATCTTTGCAGCAAGAGGAGGGCCCGGTTGTTGATTCTTTCAGGTGTTACACATGCAGTTTGATTTTTGCCCATGAACTGTTTGCCTACCCTGATGTCTTCAAGATTTTCTCCTACTTTCTCTTCTTGGAAGTTTAGTGTTTCTGTTTTAATATTTAGATCTTTGCTCTGTTTTTACTTTATTTTAGTGCTTTTTTTTTTTTTTTTTTTTTTTTTTTTTTTTTTTTTTTTTTTTTTTTTTTTTTTTTTTTTTTTTTTTTTTTTTTTTTTTTTTTTTTTTTTTTTTTTTTTTTTTTGAGACAGGGTCTCACTATGCAGCTCAGGCTGGCCTTGAGCTCATTTTGGTAGTGCAGGCTGGTCTTGAACTCGCACTGATCCTCCTGCCTCAGCCTCCCAAGTGCTGGAATTACAGGCGTGCACCACCACGCCCGGATTTTAGTGCATGTTGATAGACTTGGGTCAAGTTTTAGTTTTTTGCATGTAATGACACAGTTTTTCCAGCACCATTTGTTAAGGAAGTTATCTTTCTTCCAGCAAACATGTTTGGTTCCTTTATCAAAGATAAGGTGGCTGAGTGTATTTGTGTTTGCTTCTGCATCTTCTAATCTATTTCACTGATCCTCAGATCTAGTTTTTCCCAGTACCATGCTGATTTTATCACTGTAGTTTTGTAGTATAACTTTAGATCAAGTATTTTAATGCCTCCTGACTTGTCTTTGTTGCCCAGGATTGTCTTTGCAATTCTAGGTCTTTTTTGGTTCCAAATAAATTTTAGGAATGATTTCTCCAGGTCTGTGAGGTCTACTGATATGTTGTATTGCATTTATAGATTTGCATATGTCTTGACTATCCCTTTCAGCTATCAAACACAGCCTTGTCATCCAAGGAAGATGGCTGTGACCACAAGTCACGTGATGTGCTGTACCACGCAGCCAACTGCAGACTGGTACTGAGGATACGAGGTTTTCTGCTTTTCCCTGGATGACAGGCATTTGTTGAAATATGTTCATTAGAGCAGCATTTTGTAGCTTAAAAAGCTTGTTATTACAAGTTTTCAAATTTTGCGGAAACATTAGCTGATACATATCAAAGCCTGACTTTTTAAGTATCTTGTTCATGCCTCAGCTTGGCTTTGTGTCAGGAGTGAGGGCCATAGTGTACTTTGGCCCAAGGAAGCTTTTATTATTTAAAGGAAGAACTAAGTCCGATCACATACACACACACACACATTTAGTTATACGGAAATGTAGGCAGGCGTCCTGAAGCAGATACTAGTATACTTACACACTAGCACAGAACCCATTCACTTGCACACTGCCCCTCCCCACTCAGAGCTCCACTTCGTGCACACACAGACAGCAGCCTCACCGTGCTTGGGCGGGCCTTCATGCAGCCCAGACTGGAGCTGACCTGCCCTCTGCGTGCGCAACCTGCACTTGGCTGTGGCCTTCAGATGACCACACTGGCCTTGCCTGTGACCTGCCACGTCATCCTGTCTTTCTCTTTCGTGCAAGATAACTAGAACTCAAAGTCCACGAAGCCAGCAGTCAATTTTCTCCCCCTGTTCTTCATTTCTTCCTTCTTTGAAAATTCTCACTGACATTAACTCCCCCCATCCCTTGGCCTTGCACCCCACCTTTTTACTTGGCATCTTGCCATGAATCCTGTCACCCCAAAAAGCCTATCAGTCCTTCAGGAGCAGAAGCCAAGTCTCGAACTGTATGTCATTATTGCCTGACGTAGAACGCCCTGTGGGCGGCGTGCTCACGGTTACCATTGGGTGCTGACCATCTGAGTGCACTTCAGCTGTGCTCGGGACGCTTGTCACCCTCGGGCTCTGTGTCCGTCACCGTCCTGGCACGAGGGAGGGTTTTCATCTACCGTGACTGTTTATACTACCAGAGGCCAAGCAACCATAGACATGGTGGTCCAAAATATTTTTGTATTTTAGTGGAATGAGCTATTAAAAGTTAATGAGGAAGTTTGACTAAATGGGTTGAAATTTACAACACAGCAGGACTTGATTGGTTCCAAACTAGTGGATCACTGTGGGCAAGGAAAATGCACGGGCCTAGAAAAAGTGTGTAAACAGACTTCTGACTGGTAGAAATATCTCTATCTATCTATCTATCTATCTATCTATCTATCTATCTATCTATCTATCTTTTAGGAAAGGGTCTCCAAGGTGTTCAGGGTCTTACTACCAGATCACACTCATAGTGACCCATCTGTTTACAGCCTCCCAAGAGCTGTCAGGTTTTATATTTAAAACACATTATGAGGGTATCTCCACAGGGATGCCTAACCCCTGCAAACTCTGTGCCAAAATTAGGGCTAGAACTGACAGATAACTTACTTCCTTGCCTCCTTAAGGCAGTTATTTTTCACCATGAGAGACTTACCTGAACTATTTCTTGCTCTGGGCATCAAATCCTGAGCTGCAAACTCACTCTCATTCTTTTTCTATTTTTATTTCTTATATATTTACTACGGGGTGTACAGGGTCTGCCTACACAGATCAGACGCATAGTGGTCCTCCTGCTTTCAGCCTCCCAAGCACGGGATTACAGTCACAGGCTCAGCCCTCCCCCGGGGTGGGACTGGGTGTGGAACCCTGGTCCCTGTGCTTGCCAAAGAAGGTGCTCAGTCCCCTGAGCTCTCTTGCCGGCCCTTGTGATCATCTACAGAACGATCAGAAAGCCAGTTAGGTGCTAACTGTGTTGACCATCTGAAGAGTCTCCTAGCGAGAGAAAAGGAAAAGAGCTTTGGTTTTTCCTTTGCAAAAGACACTCGGTAAGTTAGCACATTATGGTCGCATTCCAGTTTGCCACTCAGCTTGGTGCTTCCCGGTCTTTACTCTCTCCCCGGAGTGTCACGTCGTGACGGCACCGTTGCTGCTGCAGGAGCTCTGTGCTGTATGTGAGGAGCAGACTAAGACGTCGAGACTTTCCAACTCGTGCTCATGATCAGCTAGAAGAGGCAATGCAGTCGGAAACCAATTACTAGAAGAAATATGATGAATGCCTGCAATTTCAGGTGACATTTGTTCTTTATTCTGCACGCAAGTGAGTATAACCCATTAGCATCTTTCTTTTTACCACGGTTGAATTATTCCTACAATTAGTATTATGAGTTACACTGATAAACTATAAAGGCATTACTTTAAGCACCTTGAGACCTAGAGAGCAAATGAATGTTTCAGAGGCTGTAATTGTGGTAGACACCAGGCAGGGGCCACACGACCCTTCTCCTCCTCTAGGTTTTCCTCTGCTCTTCCTCATCCATTATGCCTAAATGGCCCCAGCCTCTTTCTGTTTCTTTCTTTCTTTCTTTCTCTTTTTGTCTTTTTGAGACAGAGTCTCCCTACACAGTTCAGGCTGGTCTTGAGCATACTTTTGTAGCCCAAGCTATTCTCGAACTCACATTGATGCTGCTGCCTCAGCCTCCCAAGTGCTGCGACAACAGGCATGTGCCACCACGCCCTGCACAGGCTTTCTTAATGGTAGTGTGGGGATCGAACTGCAATCCCATGTGCCTGACTGAGATTGCCCGTGCAGGGGTTTGGGCTAACCCGAAAGCCCCCAGTAAGTGTGTGAACGAATACATGACTGGTCATTGGTGACTTTGATCTGATGTTGAGTCTGATATTGGGAATATAGGTTGTTTAAAAGACTTATTAAGCCAAGCACACCCATAATTCTAACACTCAGAAGGCAAATGCAGGAGGATTTATGTGGACTTAATACCAGTCTGAACTACAGAGCGGTACAAGGTCCTGTCAGAAAACAAACAAACAAACAAACAAATAAACAAACAAAAAGAAAATAGCAGATGTTCTATTTAAAATGTCATTTATATATCACCATTTTACTTTTTGTTCTAATACCAATACTCTATTGAAGTTCAAGGCTTTAATTTTACTAGGCAAGTTCTATTTAAATGCCAAAGATTTGAAATTTCAATTTAGAAAATGTAACAGCCTGCTGCATATGACAAGTGGTAACAAAGATGAATTTCTTCTCACTTCATAAGAGAAGTAGAGAACAATTTTTAAAAAAATCTTGTCTCAGTAGCATCTAAATAGTCATTTAAATGCCTGCTATGGCTGTACTTGGGAGGCTGAGGCAGGAGGACTGAAGTGAGTTCTAGGCTAGCCCAGGCTACATAAGCAGGTTGAAGGTGAACAACTGGATACATAGCAAGATTCTGCCCCCCCACACACACATTAGCACTTACAACATATACTCTTAGTAAACAATAATGAAAGCAAAGGGTATAGCTCAGCAGACTAAGCTCTTGTTTCCAGAAGTGCAGGTGCCAGGGTTTATTTCCTTGGCCCCACCTGCTGCACTGGCCAGGCTCTCAGGTGTGCTGAGCCAGCGATGAGGTCCAGGCATGGTGGTGCATGCCTGTAATCCCAGTACACGTGAGGCAGGAAACAGGAGGGTCACTGTGAGTCTGAGCTGCATAGTGAGACCCTGCACACACACAAGAAAGAAAGTGAATTGCCACAAAATACAATAGAATAGCATGCAAAACTTACAGTAACCATCAAAGTTAATGGTAAAAAATTTGTCTTTTTTCTAACGTTGAGAATCTGGAGCTGGGCAAGATTGGCTGGGCATATCTGTCCATTCAAACTGTGCTGGACCAAGATGCAGACAATCGAGGTGGTGGGTGGGAATCTGGTTCTCTACCAGGGCCACATGGTCCCTAGGTAGAGTCTCATGCAATCTAGCAAGAAGAACTCTTAGAAACTAACAAATGAATTTAGCAAGTTTATGCATAGATGAAAACCTACAAAGAGCGGTTATATCTTTATGAATGAATGACAGTTAAATGATGAAAAAATCATAAAATATGTAGAGATAAATCTAATGTAAATTCTGCAGACTTCCACACTAAAACTATGACTTTGTTTTCAGGAGGTATTAAATAAAATTTAAATTAGTGGAGAAATACACTCATACCATGTTTATGGCTTGTTGTACTCAAAATTGCTAGAGTTAAAATTTTTTCAAACTTATTTACATATATCATTCAATTCCTGGAAGAAATACAGAACCCCCTTTGTCTGTATGAGGTGTGGTACTGAAGGTCAAACCCAGGGTGTCAGTATTAAGATACATTGCCAGCTTTAAAAATTTGTTTCTATGTATCTTATCACAAAGGCTCACATAGGTTGTCCCAGCAGCTCTGAAGCTTAGAATCGTTCTGTATTATCCTTCTGAGCTGTAGAACATGTTTGTCTTAGAGAAATGAAGAGGCTGATTCTAAAGTGTATATCAAAATACACAGATTTATATAACCCAAAACGCTTGAAAACAAAGATCAAAGTTGGAGGATCTATACTAACTAATTTTAACATGCATGAAATGCAAGTGCATATGTCTCGTGTAAGAAGAGATGATCAGGTAACTCAAATTATTTATAAAATCATAGGCACTGGTCAATTCATTTTTCATGAAGGTATGAACGTGATTCTATGAGGAAATGGAAATCTTTTTAACAAATGTCGCTGCAATAGTGAGTTGCATGTCTATATACATAGGCTGTCTGTCTTATACCAGGCATGAGATTAATTCAGATGAATCCATGGCTTAAATGGAGGCTAGAATTATTAATCTTTGAGAAGCAGACAAAAAGAAACACATTTATGATGTGTGGCTAGGAAGAGCTCTAATTGGAAGAAAGCAGAGAGTAATTACTAAAAGAAAAATTGGTGATATCTTAATTATAATATAAAAGTTTCTGCCGGCTAAAAAGTAAAATATAACTAAGAACAGGATAGGCCAGCCACAGATTAGGTGAAAGTATTCACAGCTCATATGCCTGGCACAGAACTCATTTGTAGGAAGCGCAAGCAACTACAATAAATCAACAATAAGAAGACAAATATGTAATTACAGACAGGAAAGGACTCGACTCTTCGCAAAGCATGATTTACCAATGCTCAATAATCATATGAAAAGAACACTCAGCATGATTTGTTACGCTAGAAACACGGAGTCCTATAACACTGAAATGTCTCCACATACCCAATAGCACTGGTAATACCCCAGGAAAGGTGTGGAATAACTGGCGCTCACATAGAGAACTTGTAGACAGGGAATAATACAATTACATTGGAAAATATTTTGGCAATTTCTAATAAAGCTACGGATGCACGAATGCTATGAATTGGTATTCCACTCTCAGCCATCTGCCCAAGAGGAACATAGACAGGTTCACAAAAACAAGTTTAACATGTGTTTATAGCAACTTTACACATTGTAGAGAAAAATGAACAAAAACACAAATTCTGATTGATCTGTACTAGGAAACCTTCTCACAAACAGGGACACATACAACAGGATGGTCAATATCACCAATATCCTGCAGCTTGAAGGTATCCAGGCAAAGAAAAGCACATGTAGGTACGTCGTCTAAATTTTAAAATATGTGATGTGAACGTATGGTGCCGGAAATACCAGTAGAAGCCTCTGGACACAGGGCAGGAATTACACTGTAGGGTACAGGGTGAGACATCGTGAGGGACAGGGCGGAAGTCCATATCTCAGCAGGGTAACTGCACGTGTCAGAATTCACCAGACGTTAGACCTACCATGGGTGCATTTCACTGTATTGAAGTTATGCTTCAATGTACAAAAATTAAAAATTACATGCTAAGGGCAGTATTTCAAGAGAAGTGGCTCTTTTCCTATTTGGTATTTTTGAAGATATATAATTTAACTACAGATTTTAAGTGATTAAATTTCAAGATACTCAACAATAGAATTTAAGCAGTTGGTTATAATATTTTCATCTGCAACAGGAATGACTTGAATGTCATTAACAGGAAGCAAAGAAGTTTCTTGACAATAAAGCAGCAGCACTCATTCCAGGGCCGCTTCAGCTCTGTCTGTACTTTCTAAAACACGATGGCCATTCTCCAGGAGCACAGTAAGGAAGAAAGATCTGCAGGAAAATCTTTTGACAGGAGTCCTTGTCTGATAAAAATAGGCAAATCTAAAGAGAAGGAAACTTAGGATGGAGACGCAGCTCAGTGGCCCCAGCACCTTGCCTGGCAAGTGCAGGGCCCTGAGTGCAATCCCTAGTACAAAATAAAACCAAACCATTGTCAGAGGGAATACTTAACTTCTCATGGGCTGGATCTTTGCTTCACCTATAGGCAATGATTCATGGATAATTACCTAGCCTAGGAACAATTTCAAATTAAACAGTTAGGCTTAACCTAAGGGCGTCATCCTTCTGGGCCTGTGGCATGGCTTTGTCTTTGAGAGTAGGTAGCCTCACAAGATCCGTACAATCAGCGTTCGTTTTATAAAGAAGAATTTAAATGGGGCGAAGATCACTTTCTGATTGCCTACTCCTTCGTTTTCTGCTAAATGGAGTACTTTCCTCCCAACCTCGATTTCCCCCATGTGTAAGGAGCGCAATTTTCACCATATTTTTCCATGCTCTAGTTTTGCTCATTCTGTCTGAGGGCAAGAAGGATCTGCAGTGGTCACTGGCTAAATTTTGCAAGGCTGAATGGGTTGGGCCCCACTCCAGTGGGGACTTTGTACAGTTGTGTAGACACACACTCCCTCCAGCTCCTGTGGGGAGAGAAGGACGCTCTGTCTCTATGAGCCTTTGCAAGAGCCTCACCCCATTCTAGGTTTTGTTTGTTTGTTTCTCTTTTTGTGGAATAGGGATTGAACTTAGGTCCTTAGCACTTGCCAGGCAAATGCTTTTTCTACTGAGCTATCTCCCCAGTCCCCCATCCTAGGTTTTATGATGGCAAATTCTACCCAATTGTAGGCTTCAGTCTTAGAAATCCCAGCAGGATTTTGTTGCCAAATTATGACTTTTTATCCAGAACATATAAGTCATAAGGTTAATAGCTCCCTCCGTGCTAATTTTCAATACATTCAGAACATGGCCATGGAAGAATAAAAGCTACTTAGGAAGAGGCCTCAATATTTGATGCACTGGCGAGGGAATTGAGGATTAAACAATGTATAGGGCATCACAGCAAAAAAAAAATGTTAAAGATGAATTTTATGAGGTCAAATCTGTGTCTTTGGACTTTTGGTTTTCATGTATTACCATGACACTGTGCTCTTAGGCTTCTTATAAAGGTTCTTACAGTCAAATTTTAACGACTATAGCTTAGCTTCACCTTGAAGGGAAAAATAAGGCCAGCTCTCTTTCAGCACTGCACAGCCTTTAGGCAGGGGCACCCAAGAGCGTGACAAAGCGGCAACAGTCCCAGCAGAGGGTCAGGGCTGGAGCTCGTGGGCCCAGCCAAGCTCACTGCAGCGTGTCCCAACATGCAGCTCCGGACGGCTCAAGCCTGCCTCTCAGATCGACAGCTTCTCACATCGCTCCATGACTTTGGGGATGCTCTTCATGGTCCGATGAGCAGTGCACAGTCAGTGTGGGCCAGGAGGGGAGCAAACAGGCAGAGTGCCGGGCCCCCTCTGCCTCACCACCGCACTCTCAGCGGAGTGGAAACTTGGAGCCTCCGGCATCACCAGAGCTCCTGGTGTGCAGCCGTTCCGGGAGAGTGTTTCAAGGTACCTGCAGTGTGAACACCTGGGATGGGACAAGAGGCTTTCATTAGGCAGATGTGCTAGGCTTTTAATTAACTATTCAGCACGGCTTGCTTTGCTCTTTTCCATAATAATTTAACACATTAAAACACTAAAATCATGGAAAGCTGTGTTACTTAAATTCATTAACTATACTGCATTTTATGCGTGGTCCAGGACAATTCCTTTTCACTCATTGTAGCCCAGGTAGACAAAACATTAAGCATCTTTGTTGCACAGAAGTCATAAAGGTTCATAGCTGTGGTGATGATGCCGGAGGCCTTTACGGAGAGCGATGGCATTGGGCCTCATGGAGAGGGCATCTCATGCAGGCATTGTCAGTGGCGAAGGTCACGCCGTAAGAACATATATATTGCTTCCTTAGTAGTGGCAAGCATACAACTACTATGTTTGAACATGAAGATGCCAGTGCAGTTAGTGTACGAATTATGGTTCACAGAGCCTAGTGTGAAAGCCACAGTGCCAGGCCTAAGTGGTAGATACATATGACTGAATGACTGCCCCCAGTTCTATCATAGTCAGAGATGAGGAGAAGCAGCGGAAAGAATAAACCTCACCTTTATTACAGCTTCCTGTATACATGATGACGACTAATTCCCAAGCCATCAGGGAACATACTTTCAGATGGCAGCGCTGGTCAGTGGTGTGCCTCTGCCCTCCAAGAGCACTTGCCTCACTAGTGTGTAGAGATGACAAGCAGAAGCACATGTCTTTATTTGTAATAATACAAAACTGTGATGGAAATACACAGCATTAGAAATGATACAAAGTTTCACTAAACACATAATAGGAATTCAGTAATGGCGGTGGTATCACCTGGTGCTATCTTCAAATTAGTAGCTGAGGTTGCCAGGTATAAATGTGCAAGGTTCATAGGAACAAAAGGGAATCTCACGCCCCTGGCCCCCCAATTTCAAGCCCAGGAGCAAAGGTCGTAGAAGAACCTGGAGGTTACCCACCTGAGTTTCTGAGATGATAGCAACTGAAGTAAGGAAATAATTCTATCAGGTTATGGAGGAAATCAGGTCAGAAGGAATCTCTCGGGTAAAAAAGGAAATGACGACAATCGCGTCAGCACACCTAAGGAAGACAGATGCAAAAGCGTAGAGGCGAACAGGACGACGATGGAAGCACTGAGTGAACAACGCAGGAAAGAGCTAGAATGCATGCAACAGATTCAGACAGATATCCAGGACATGAAGAATTCCACTGGAAGCTGGCAAAATCACGAGAACAGAAGATAGCATTTCAGACCTTAACGACAGTGCTGCAGCTAGTGAACACAAAAGGAATCATCTCTTAACAACACAATAGCTGCAAGATGATGCAAAGAAAAATAATATGAGTAATTGCATCAATCAAATAGTTGTAGTTATCATAAAAGATATAAAAATAGAGTGTTTTCAGAAGTAGTAGCAGAAAATTTCCCAAGCATAGGAAAATAATCTGACATACAGACAAGGAAGGCATACAGAACTCCAGCTAGCCATAATCAAAATATGTCTTCACCCAGACACATAACAATCAAGATTCCCAACAATTGAGCAAAAGAACAGAATATTGAGGGTTGTTAGAAGAAACAGATCACCTATAATGGAAAGTCCCTCAGAATCACAGTAGACCACCAAATAAAGAAGAAGAGCCTGAAGTGAGACATTAAAGGTCCAGAAAGAAACCAACTTGCAACCCAGATTGATGTATCATGAAAATTTAGTGGAGAGATTAGATACTTCTATGACAAAGAATAATTGAAGAAATTCATTACAACTCAACCAACCCTACTAAGAATATTGATATTTTTAAAACAGACAAAGACAACTGCAACTTCAAAATCAACATAAGAGAATCACCAAGTAGAAGAACATGTCTTGAAGCATAGAGTTGAAGGTATTCTGTTCTTCAAGGTTGTTGCTGTCTTAGGTATTTTCCCTGCCAATGGAACATAATGTCTGACACCAACAAGTTATGGGAAGAAATGTTTGCCTTGGCTCACAATGCATAGAGATTTCCATAGCCTGCTGGCTCTGAGGGAAGAGGCCCTGAGGGGTGACTGAGGGCGGCTGCTCAAGTCATAGACCGCAGGACCTCATGCTCCAAAAACTCAGGACCCTAAGGCCTCAGGACATTAAGACCCTACACTCTAGGACCCATGGCTTAAGGGTCCTACCACCCCATGGTCCCTGGACCCAAGGTTCCCTAAATCCCAAGGCCACAGCTCCCCAGCACTCCACACCCCAAAATCAGAGGGCCCAAGAACTCCTGGGTCCTGAGACTCAGGTGCCTACTGCTTTGAAATCTAGGACCTCTGCGCTCTACCTACTGCACATCCAGCTCCGCTCGCTACGAGTCTTCTGAGATATTGCCCACCCATATTTCCTTCAGGGAAATCCTGAAAGACCTTGCTCACTCCCATTTTTAGTTTTCTTTCATTTTAAATGGAAAAAATGCCAGAATAAGATATTAGAAAGCTAACAATCGTTAATTCATTGCAATATTGTTATCTTTAAACTAGTTACTCAGAGTAGAAGGTGTTGGCATTTAATTTGCAAACATTAGCACTAAATTTTATTTTTAATGAGCTGAGAGAAATTAGTAGTATAACTATCTTAACTATCATATATCTCTATCTATGTATCTATGTATCTGTCTATCTCTCTATCTCTCTATCTATCATCTGTCATCTATTTATCATATATCTGTGTCTGTCTGTCTGTCTTTGCTTTTCCCTTTCTTTTCTCCATTCCCCCAAGTCAGTTTTTCTTTCCTTTTGAAGTGTCTTCCCATTTTACAATATCTGTTGTACCTTTTGCATTTACTCTGTCAGCTTCTCAAAGTAGGTAGACAATACAACACGTGGTCATCTAATGTATTTCACTTATGAGTATGGTCTTGAGCTGTCCCCATTTACCTATAAAATTTCCATGTTTCTTTATGGCTGAGTCATACACCACTGTATAAGAAGACCACATCTTTTTTACCCACTCATTGGTTGATGGACATTTGAGCTGTTTCTAACGTTTAGCTATGACAAATTGTGCTGCTATATACATGGGTGCCTGCATATCACTGTGGTATGATGATTTTAATTGTTCTGGGAAGATCCTGAGAAGGGGAATAGCTGGGTCAAGTGGGACCTCCAGACATAGTTTTCTGAGGACTCTCCACATTAATTTCTACAGTGGTCGTACCAGTCTACACTGCCATTAACAACAGAGAAGGGTTTCATTTTCCTCACAACCCATCCAGCACTTGTTATTGGTGGACTTTTTGGTCAGAGCCATTTCTTCCACGGAGAGATACACCTTCAGTGTTGTTTTATCTTGAATCTCTTGCGTGGCCAGTGATGCTGAACTTCTTTCATACATTCATTTGTCACTTACAATTCTTTATCTGAGAATTATGTATTCATCTCAGGTGCTCGTTTTTGAACTGGGTCTTTAAA
This sequence comes from Myocastor coypus, assembly GCA_004027025.1. NCBI lineage: Eukaryota > Metazoa > Chordata > Mammalia > Rodentia > Myocastoridae > Myocastor > Myocastor coypus. The sequence continues at coordinate 28,679 of PVJA010000062.1, read as the reverse complement.
TTTGGGAGGCATGATATTTTTTAGTTCTTTATATGTTCTCCCTGGTAATCCTTCTTTGAAGGAACAGATGGCAAACATTGTGGGTTTTTCTCTTTACTACTCTGATGGTCTTTCCCCTTGCTGTGCAGAAGCTTTGTAATAAGATATCACAGTTGTTGATTCCTCGTAATAGTTCCTGTGCAATCAGGCTTTTAGTCATAAAGTCTTTGCCTACACCAGTGCCTGCAAGAGTTTTATCTGTTCTGCCTTCCAGCAAACTTCATGTTTCTAATTTAGTATTTATATATTTGACCCATTTGGATTTTAGTTTTGAGCATGGTAAACAATATGTATCAATTTCTAATCTTTGGCATGCGCAGAGCCAATTTTTCAAGCCCCGTTTATTAAAAAGACATCCTTCTTCCAGCGAATGTGTGTGCATCTTGTCAAAGATAACGTGGCAGAGTGTGTGTGGAGCTGTTTCTGCACCTTCTAATACTATTCCATTGAACCTTAGCGTTTCTTTCATAGTACCACACTGGAGGTAAATCTCCAATGTATGTATGTATGTATGTATGCATGCATGTATGCATGTATGTGTTTGTAGCTTCATAGAATAATAATTTCTCATCAGGGATTGTGGTGCTCACTGCCTTGTCTTTCTTGCTCAGGACTGCCTTTGCTATTCTAGGTCTCCTTCGGCTTTCAAATGAATTTTAGGATTGTCTCTTGAATTCTGTAAGATAGGCTATTTTAATTTTGATCAGAATTACATTAAAACTATATAACTTCTGGGAAAGCAGTCATTTTCACTGTAATGGTTCTTCCTACCCTAGAGGAAGGGCTATCTTTCAGTTTTCTGGTATCTGCTTCAAACTTCTTTTTCTGAGTATTGTAGTTTTTCAGTGCAGAGATTTTTTTTTTGATCCTTTGTTGGATTGATTCCTAGGGTATTTCTTTCTTTTTCAACTCCTGCTTCCAGGAATGAATTTTGGAGTATTGCTTTGCTTCCAATTTCATTAAAGAACTTGTGAAGCAATGGTTGTAGTTCTTCTCTAAACGTGTTGCAGAGTTGAACAGTAAATGTGCCACGGGGCCTCCCTTTCTACTCCAGCAACGGGGCTGCTCAGCACAGGGGTCCAGGGCCTGAGTACTGTCCTAAGGCATCTATCTGTCCACCTATAATTATCTATCTATCTATCTATCTATCTATCTATCTATCTATCTATCTATCTGTCATCTATCTATGTATCTATCATCTATCTATGTATCTATCATCTATCCATCTGTCGATCAGAAAGAGAGAGAGAGAGAGAGGGAGAGAGGAGAGCTTGGATAATTACACTGTTGATTTCTACTGGTCTATTGAGACAAATAGTTAATGCTTACTTTTCTTTCTTATTTTTAGTGTTTTGACCAGTTTTCCTTGCCTGTATCTGACAATCTGAACAACCACAGTATGCAGTGCAGCAGCCATTGTTGAATCCTCATGATTTTGCTTGGTGAAGATTTGTATCATTTCTAATGCTTCTTTTCTAAACTAGTTTTATTCTCTTTTGGAAAGAACTCCATGACCTGGAGAGTTTATTTCCTAGATCTTATTTCCTTGACAATAAGGGAAAACGTCAGCGTCGCTCTCAGAGCAGGCGCCTGCATTTGCATTACATAAATTATTCCTTCGCTAATACTGCGGACTTGTTTTGCAGCACAGGTGAGTAGAAGCAACCCGAAATCACCTCCATGCTCTGCACTATGTACTTTTTAGCATTAGGGAAGGGTTTTCTTTGGACTACACTCAATAACTGGGCTCTCATCTGTCCTGCGGGACTCTAGTAGTAACAGAATAAAATCCAATAAGAAGTCCTAGCATTTGCTTTGGTTTTGGTCAGTGCCTTTAGTTAATTATACACACGCTTCAGTTCCTAAGCACAGGCAACCCGACTTGCGCCAACTGGATGGATTCTGTCACTTAGCCCTCTGCGCCAGGCACCTTAGGTGCTGTCTTTCCCTTCTGCCCTTGGGGACACCACATTGCTCCCAGCAGCAGCTCCTCGCAGGCCAGAGGAGACCCTGGCTCGCACAGCTCTCTGGAGCCCCCTCCTGCGAGACACTGCCATTCACTCATTTCCCTCTCCTGACAGCATTGTTGTCCATCTACCCTTTCTCCCAGAGACTTGTAGGTCTACGGGATGCAGATTTAGTCCTTTTCACATTTCTGTACAGATGTCAGAAGCGCTGCTCATTATTTTTCAATCTTCATGGTTTTCTTTTCCTCTCTTGTCCCATTAGGCAATTTTTATTACCCATCTTCCAATGCACTGACATGCTCACTTCACCATTGAGCTCATCCTGTGAGTATTTTTAAAAAATATTTCCTCCTATAGTTCTAAAATGCTCAGTAAGCCCCGAGGGCAGGGCAGGCATGGCACACTGGGGATCAAACCCCCAGCCACTGTGCTCTGCCCAAACAGGTGCTTTAGCCCGCTGAGCTACCTGGCTGGCCCTAATCAGGAATTTGAAAGCTTAGATCCATACAAACACAGCCCAGGGCAGAGGCCCGTGATGTCATTCACGACTCTTCAGGAACTCTCTTCTTTGCTCTTTCCTGTTTCATTTTTTAAGTTCCTCTTGCTTCCTAGTTACTTCTATATAAAAGTGAGGATTTTCTCCCCAAGTCTCTGCAATGCGAGCTCAATGGCAGGAGTTGCAGGGAGGAGAGAGTGTAGGACACTTCGCTTGCGCCCCTGGGTCCCCTTCCAGAGCCCCGGCTCAGAGCAGGGACTTTTGCTCTCCTCCCACCCTTCCAGGACCCGCAGCTAAGGAAAGTCCGGCCTCCGCAGCAGCATACCGCCGGCCTGTGGAGCCTCAGGCTCTTCTCCAGGCTGCCTGCTGCCCCTGGCTTTTCGGGTTCTTCGGGTGGCTGCATTCAGGGGGAAACACAGAGGAGTGTGTACTTACTCTGTGTTAGTTATGTCCAGGGTAAGCTGCTAAGAAAAGATTAAAGCGGAGACACTTTCTCTTGTAATCTCCCTCTTTGGAACTAGCAGTCAAGTCTCTGTCCTCTCTTTGAACCCGAAAGGAATTATGCTTAAAAGGTATCTCATCCCACTTTTTTAGAATAAGAATTCTAATTCTTATGGGTAAAGCTAGTTCTCCTCACCGTCTGGAGAGGACACGGAAGGGTGTGTCCTCGCTGGTCCTCTGTGCCTGCTGTTTCCCTTCACATTGTCAGAGTGAAGGAAACCAAAGAAAGGAAGAGGAAGGTAACTTCAAAAGCCAGGACATGTGGCACCTCGGAATTCGTTCCCAGTACCGCCTTCCTTGGGGTGTGTGGAAGTGAGTGCTTATCACTGGTGGCCCACTACAATTGCAGAACATTTGACTGTGTATGTATCGGCTTCCTCTTAGTCCAAAGAGAAATATATTCTTTTCCTTTTTTTTTTCTTTCTTTTTTTTTCTAAGCAACATCAATAGGGAGGTGGGTCATGCCCACACACTGTACTCTGTAGAACGACTGTGAGGACAATATGCAATATGTCAACTTTCAAAGCAAAGAAAGGGGAAAAGAAAAAGGGGGGAAAAAAAGTAATGTTGATTTAGAAGGGTAAATGTTTAATTGTTTGATCAATCTTATATACCTATATGTATTAATCTAAACTGATCTGATGATGAAAATATGTAATATAACCATTGTTAAATTTAAGCAATAAAAAATATTTAAAAAAAAGAATGCCTTTGAGGCCTGGCAAACATCCAGACATTAAGGGCCCACCCCTGGGGCAAATCCCATGACCCTGAGAAGCACGTGGGCACCCAGCTGTGTTTGGCCCACCAAGACTTGGACTCAGTGCCACCTTCCTACTGGTCTTCCTCTTGTGTGACATGAAGGCCTCCTTCTAAAGCCAAATTCCGGACACTGATTTCTCTGAGCATTGTTTCTTTCAGAATACTCCAGGGTTTATTCTAGTGTGCATGCAACTTTATTGTCCTATTTCCTGCATGCTTTGTAAAAAGCAAAATAAAATACGTTTTCTCTTGTCTTTTACTTGTTTTGCAGAGCTAGAATTTGAGCACCGAATTCCAATTTCCAGAACCAATTATCCTCCCACCTTGTGGAATCAATGAGAACGAGGACTCATTCTTCTAGGCACCAGGTCCTCCTGACTAAATCCTGAGCTATTCTTTAGAGTAAGGTTGTGATTCCATGAGGCTATTCCTTCCCCGCCATGGCAATGCACGCCGGTGAAGGCAAGTCGTGCCCTGGATTTTCCTGCGATCAGCTGTGCGACTCTGGGTCAGCCATCGGACATCTCCAGACCCCACTGCGCACACAATGTCCAACCTGCAGGATGAGCCAATCCCTCTTGAGAGCTGCGGCGGTACACCGGGTGTAGCTATGCCGACGTGGGCTGCATCTGCGCTGCGACAGCCAGCCTCTGTTACAGTGAATAACTACATTTCCCTGAAAGGATCACGGAACTTGGGGCTTCCAGACAGTCACTGCTTTTGAATTTTTCCTGAGGGACACAAACCGAGAGGATGTGACCAGAGAGCTGGGCCGTAATGAAGTTTCTCTTTTAAAGGGTGATATCGTGAAAGGCTGTGTGGATAACAGAGGAAGCGCAGAGATGCGTACAGCCGCAAAGGAGCTGTGGGCTTGGCTTTAGCTACCTGTCTTTCTAGCACAGTAAGGGCGTGGGGGAGACATCAGAGCTTCCGAGAACAGCGTCTGCGTGGCGCTGTGCAGAAGGGTCGGGCGCCTGCCCTCGCTCTTCTTCTCCAGCAAGCTGAGGAGGACAGAACTATTTTAGTGTTAGTAAGGAGAGTATTCAGCGCTTGCCTCTCCCCTGCCTCTGCCATCGCCTTCTACGTGCTGATTTGCTTCACGCTCGGGGCCTACTTTTCAGGCCGTAAAGACACGGAGGTGGCTCTGGGCTGAGACAAAATGCGCACTGCTGACCCTGCGGAGCAGAGCAGAGAGCGGCAGGCCGGCGCGGGTCTCCCGGGCGTGGCGGCTTCTCTGCCTTATTGAATGCGAGCGCAGCTGCCTGCCTTTCTTGGGCGTTCATTTTCAGACCCGGGGCTCCATTCCGGTTGTGGCTGTTCGTCAATAAACTGCAAATCAAAGCGCCGAAGGCTTCTTTCTCCGAGAGACGCATTCTTCTGCGGATGCTTCGGCGCCACACACACACACACACACACACACACACACACACACACACACACACAGAGTGTCTCCGAAGCTGGCATTTGCTTCGGGAGAGGTGGTTTAATTCCGTTTCTAATAAAAAAAAGACAGGAGCGTTTGAAGACAGAAGCGGGGAGGTCCCCGGAAAAACAGCCTGCTGCTGAGTCAGCCTCTCCCTGGTTGCTCTGTAGGCGATCTCTCAGGAAGGCCACGGAGGGTAGATGAGGCTAAGGATTCGGAGGACGGGTCCGATGTTCCTCCTCTCAGAATGACAAGCTGCCTGCGCGCCGCCTTCGTTGACTTTGCACCTTTACACCTCGTGGGCTCCTGGGTGGGCAAGGACCCCCGACACCGCGCGGGCCTGCTGTCCGCCTTTTCTCTGTTGCTCTTCCCCATGGCGCCTTCTAGGCCAGTGCTGCCGGGCACTACAAAAGCCACTGCATCGCCACCCCACGCCCCGCTATTCCACCCAGCTGGATCCCACGAGAAGGCATTCTGAGCCTGCATTTATCACCGTGGCAGCTCCAGGGGACTCCACGTCCCGCGTGGCACGCCAGGCTGGGGACGGCCACCGAGACCCCATCCTCATCCTCTCTGGGGAGGTACCTTCGCTCCTGTTCCCATCTGCTGGCTGCACCGAGTCATGTGGGGTGGACAGGTCAGAGGCTGGGGCCGTTCGACTTCGTTATCTCATTCTTATTTTTAACTCATTGATTTATTGCGGCGAGACCCGTTTCCATGGCAATGAAGCAGGCCACGGGCGAGGAAGCTCGGAAAGAGCAAGGATGCTTGCGGGATCCCTTCGGGTCTTGTCTCTGTGTGCAGGATTTCCCAACTCGCGCTGTGGCCCCGTGGGGTGCACAGGTCTCCCGAGCTCTGGGCAGCATCCACCAACCGTGCGACCCCGTCGTTTCCTTTCCCAGGAGCAGAGACAAAGAGAATACGTTTCCTTTGACAATAGCTTTTGCTTTGCCTCTTTGGGGCTGAGGAAATAGCTCCATGGCACAAGTGCCTGCCTGGCAAGTGCAATTACAAGGTCGTGAGTTCGAATCCTGGTCCCGTCAAAAAAGAAAAAAAAAAAAAAAAAAAAAAAGAATCTCTGTGGCAAAACAGTGGAAACAATTGACAGTTCAGGAATCAACGAGGAAGGGAGGGAGGGAGTCACCTCTGAGTGTGGCCGTGCAGGGCTGCGGTGTGGCATCGCCCCCGGGGCCTGGCCTGCCCTCCGTGCCTGCGTGAGCTCGCGGTGATGCCTCGTCTCAGCTCCAGGGCGGCCTCCGCAGAGCGCTGGGTGCGCCCACCCTGGAGGCGCGAGGCTTCAAGTTCCCCGGTGCCTGCAGATGCTTCAGAAGCTACGCGGAGAGGCACGCGCTTTGTGCATATTTGCGTAACACCTTTGTTCTTCCCTAAGATCTGAGCAACTGAAGATGGAGGCCCAGCTCTTGGCTTCCTCGCTCACAGCCCGCACCTAGCACGAGGACACCGGGAGGACCGCCCGTGCCTGTCTGTGGCAGGGAAGGCGGGACCTGCCCTTCTTCCCGGGACCGCAGTGGAGCGGCTCGCTTGCCTGGCTGCGCTGCGCTGTGGCGCCATTACAGATGTCTGCAGACTAGGAGCTTCAAACAACGAAAGAGTAGTTTTCACAATTGTAGAGTTAGGGGTGGGAGGACACAGTTCTTGGTAACGGTTCCCTTTAGAGCTGCGGTGCTCCGGTCTGGAGAAAGATGAAGCTCTCTACAGAAAACCAAGTTTATCTCGCAACTCCATGACCGGAAAAGAAGCGCTCTCTACATCCTCTGGTAAAGCAGAACGGTACAACTACATATTACATAATATGGTAATGTAATATATAACTGCAATTATATCATCTATCTATATCTATCATCTATCTGTCTATCATCTATCTATTTACCTACCTATCATGTATCTATCATCTGTCTATCGTCTATCTCTCTGTCAGTCTGTCAGTCTATCTACCATCTATCTATATCTATCTGTCTATCTATCTATGTATCTATTGTCTCTCATCTATCTATCATCTTCCTAATTATGGAGGCTGAAAGACTCAATTGGGGTCTGCATGCTACAAAACAGGGAAAGATAATAAAAGGTTAGATAATTCAGTCTGGCTCCAAATTTGCAATTCACAGTTCCAGTTTAGCTAAAGGCCGAAAATGAGGAGGAGGAGGAGGATGAAGAGGAGGAAAAGGAGGAGGTGGAGGAAGAGGAGGGTGGGTGCGGCATAAGCCCAGATCTGAAGGCCTAGGGACCGGGAGCCCAGCTTCCATGGTGGGAGAGGCAGATTTCCCAGCGTTTTCCTTCTCGTGTCCTAATGCACACACTGTCTCCTCAGACACACCCAGAAAGGGAGGTGTGGGTGTCTCTTAGTCCTGCCCACCCGACACACCAATCTGCCCACCAGTGTCCACACCACCGTGGCGGAGACAGACCTACGAAGAGGCCCCTTCTCACTTGCTCTCACTGCTGATCCCAAGCCCAGGCCCCGAACGCAGTCGCACTGAGGCTCGCTTCGACACGTGCTTGTGGAATTTGGGGGGCAGCCTAGCGCAGACCATGCGACCCGGGCCTGACGCTGGTCCACTTAGGTCCTTCACGCAGGTGTTAGCTGGCCACTGCAGGCTCTGCTTTCCTCTACTGCCACCAGATTTTGTGGTTTCATGATGCAGCCTCGTGGCTTTTGTGAGACTCCACAGGTTCTTTTTTCTTCCTGTTTAGACTTCAAGAAAATCAAAACCCTTTCCAAGTTTATTGTTTTCTCTGAATTGAAAATTCATGTTCAGGCTGACAAGCCCAGAAATGGCTGAAAAGGCCCCTGAAGCCACCAGCCCTGCGTGCTCTTAGCAAACACCGTGGCCGGCCCCTCTGCTGGCTTCCACAGGCTTTTCTTCTGCGGTGCTTATTTTTGCCCATTTCAAACACTCCACGGCAGGCACACTCTGGCTTGTGATAACCTTCCTTCACAGAAAAGTTGTATCTGTCCCCGAGGCCTCTCTCTAATGTTTGAAATCATTTTTATTACTCTGTACAAGGGAGTCATCTGGAAATGACATTTCTTAATAAGCCCTCCTTAGCAAATGCTATTTTTATCTCTGTGAAAAACCCTCCTTTCTCCATTTCTCTTCTTCAAATATCTATTGGTATTTATTTGAAAATGCTAGGTTACCATAGAACTTGAATAGAAGAATTTTTTTTTACTCCACCTGCTTTTAATGTTACATTTAATTAGAAAAACAGCATTGCATATTCCCCCACCCTTTATCCCCAATGTTGGTTCAAATTCTTTTTCTATAATTGATTTTTTAAAGTTTTCATTGAACTTGCAAATGAATGCAGAAATCTGTTAAAAGAAACTTTTAGCTTATTAATGCACTGTTACATTGGCGGGTTGTATCTGAGGGACCAACAAAGCTGCGTCAGCCGTGGGCCAGGTGTGTGACGCGGCTACCCGAATGCTGATCGTGAAGGTCCGCAGTGAATGCCATTCCACTTGACAGGGCCATTTCAGGCTACCTTGCTGCATTAATGAGCCTGTCGTGCTGACCAGACTTGTGGAACAAGAAGGAAGCTTCTTTTCTTGTCGCTTTACCCCATTTGAATTTCATACCAGGCCAGGGCCTTTTCAGGAGAGGGATTTTACAGTTTTCTGATCCATGCCTAGTAGAGCCGAGAGCACTCAGGACAAAGGTGACCGGGTGAAGGCAGAAATGTAAAATGATCGAATCCCACTGTTTAGTTGTGCCGATGCATTTTCTGCTCAGACCGATCTATTTGGTACCGAGACAGCACTGAGGCCCAGTTTGCCTCTTATAGTGTTAGCAAGAAGGTGTTCTGTTCCTGTAAACGTAAACTTGTTGGACGTCCTTGGCACAGCCGACTGCACCGGCCCTACCCCTGGGAGCATGGAACTGCCGCCAAAACTGGGCCTGGTGGCACATACCTAGGATCCCAGGGCTGGGGAGGCTGGGAACAGCAGGGTCGCTATGAGTCGGGCTGCATAGCGACACCCTCTACAGTTGCACCAAAAAATAAAATAACAAATATGTTGCATATAAGCTAATGCCCCTAAAGATGATGAAGAAAGGATGTCAAAGCGACGATTGCTTCTGCCTTCCAACACCCATAACCAGAAAGACAGTGCGAATAATTGTAGTGGAATGAGATGAACAGAGGTAGAAAGAGGAACTAAAATGATTTGACGATAATTACGTACACAAGAAATCAGGGGAATAATCCAGGGCTCAGAGAGCCAGAGTCAGGAGGACCCCAAGGGTGAGCCCAGACTGGACTACCCAGCAGCACAGTGAGGTGCTGAATCTAAATTTAAGAAATGGAATAAACCAAAGCGTGGTGATGTAGCGCAGTGGGAAGGCCCTGACCAAACGGGGAGGGTCGCTTTTTCCCATTCAAACTGTCTCTCTAGCATAATGGTGCTTCTACCGGTATCTGCAGACAAAAGGCAGAGGCAGAGGGGCGTGTCTGGGGCCCCGGGAGAGGCAGAGACACGGAGGAGGCAGTGGTGTGGCCTCGCGCACAGCATTGAGTTGGTGGAGAGGCGTGGGTGTGAGGGGAAACGCGATCGCCTTATTAGATGCACTCTGAGGGCTTCCGAGGAGTTGAAATAGGTAACGGGGGTGCAGCGAAGGTGATGGAAGAAAGCTCTTTGGGATGGGCAGAGCTGATTGGATTTCGCCCTCAGAGGTCAGGGAAGTGTCAGGCCCCGGGTAGTGGGGGAGGGGTGCTGAGGCCAGAGCGGGTCCTCCCAGCCAGAGTGTCAACTTGACCTTTCTGGGTTTTAACTTCAGTTGGATCCCTGAGCTCTGTGCTTGAGAGAAGTTTATAACAGGTGCCTTGGTGCCAGCTGATAGTTTTTGTTGCTCTACTGCTATTCCGAACATACTAGGAATCTGGTAAATTCCTGTTCGCGTGAAATTCATTTTCATATCATTCATGATCAAGAAATAGAAGGCACATGGGAAGGAGGCCCCAGAACCATACGCAAGGTTTAGCGAAAGGAAGAGCGGATGTTTAACTGCTTGCTCAGTCTTGCAAGTCTGAATCTGGTAACCTGAACGACACATTTGACAAAAGTGATATATGATACAGCAACCATTGTTAATTTTCTACTCTTGTTTTGAAATTCTGCACTATTTTTACAGTTCTATGTTGCTTTAGTCTTGTCTTTGTGGTCATTGTTTGTTTTGTTTTTTATCCTCCTTAAAAAAAACAGAAAAGAAATTTGAAACAATAAAGCATGGACGGAGAAGAGGGAGTGCTGGGTGACGGTGAGTGGATAATGAAGGTGTGGCAGAGCTGGCCTGCAAGCTGCGTGGCTTGTGGCTGTGGGCTCCAGGGTGACAGTTTGGAGGCCACCCTGCAGCACCACTATAGGACGGTCCTCACTCGCGGCCGAGCTTTATGTCTGAGAACCAAACTACTCCGTATTCACAGCATAGGGATTCTGCGATATGCATAACCTTCCCCTCGACAAGGTTGGCTGTAGGGCGAGGCTATCGAACGGGGCATGGTTACGTGAGGAAACACGAAGATCCGTCTTGATGTGAAGAAGGATATGCTTGAGTGTTGTGTTATGCTTGTATTTAAAATAAGAAAATCTGGGCTCTGATTTCTCCAGCGTTTATCGGCTTTGGACCTTAGCTCTGGGACATCTTTCGCTTTTAAATCAGAAATACCTGACAGAGAGCTTAGGTTCTGTGCAGTGTGTCTCTTGGCTTCTGTTGCCGAGGGGGTTCAGCATGTGACTCCACAAATGCGAGGCCAGGGCCCCGCCAGGGAGCCGCAGCGCGTCTGCATGCGTCCTACAGCTCTCCATTCCGATTGCCTTTGAGAAAGCGACCACGAGAGGGAACAGGCAGGGTGACGAGCTGAAGCACGCCTCTCCGTTACTCACCTGACCCACGGATAAGCGGGACGTTTGTGGTTCCGCGAGTGCTTCTCACCCTGCCGATCTCGCATTCCACTGTCTCGTTTGTTGGTCTCTTATTTTCTTTTGAATCTGGAGTTCCACAGCCCTGAAGGTCAAGCTCAGGTTCTTCCACCCACCTCAAATTAAAAGCCTCATTTTCCTTTTAGGTTCTATAACAATCATGCGGGATCTTAAAGCAAAAGAAAAGTGGGAGGTGCTGTATGATGCATCTCCTTTTTATGTTCTGACCTTAGTGCATAAGTGAAACCTTCCACTGCACTGCGTACAGCCAACAGTAAAGAGACTACATTAGAAATTTCTGACAAATTTCTCAAGGAGAAAGGATATAAATTTCAGGAGAGTGTACTGAGCCGTAATAGCTTACCAACAGGAGACAGAAGACTGGGTGACAAGAAACTAAAATATATAGTCAGATAAAGCTGGTGAGGCTAGGGTGGTAACAGGGACCCTTCTTTCTCTCTGAAGCCAGGATCCTTGTCCATTCTGAAAACGTATGCGATAGATCTAAACTAATGAATTCTGGGAGCTGCGTGGGTCAGACAGCTCCTGGATGTGTGTGTGTCACTTCGTGAGAGCCCCGTCTTCTCAACTGTACACCATAATTTAAAACCAGAACTTTGACTACTGGCTATAATAGTAGCACATGAGAATACCAAGGAGGTCGCTCCAGCCTCGTGGCACAACTAGACACACGCATTTCTGCCATCGCACACACTGTGTATTTTGTCATGAGAGCCGCAGATCAGAAGGAATGGCGTTCTTCGCGTGTCAGTAACAGGTGCTTGAGGCAGTCACTTTTGATTTTGTTTGCTCCTGAGAGGCAGCATCTTGAGAGGAAGGAGTGAGCAATTTGCCAGCATGGGAATGCAATTTCTAGTGGTTGTCTCAGGCTTTTTAGCTTCTCATGTTACAGATAGGTACACTGTCGCGTGGCATACTACATATCTAGTCTAGCAATGCACCTCTGCCCATGGTCCAAGTGGCAGAGGGATCTCCTAGAAAATCAAACTGTGGGTAGGGGGGATGACTTTTTCCCCCAATCAGTACGGTGTACTCTCAATAATAAGAATAAGCTACAAAGCCACAAGGGATGTGAAGTATGTCCTTGTTAGATTGTTCGGGAACTCTGGGTGAGTATAGATATTCTCTTCTATATGACAAAGGGAACCGTGTTTTCCACAGAGCAGAAATGTGTTTTGGTGTCTTAGTTACACCTCTCTCCTCACTGGGACAAACACTTGACACTCGAAGGAAGGAAGGAAAGGGTTATTTACCTCAGAATTACTGGAGGTTTCAGTCCACATTCAGCTGGCCCCAAGGCAGAGAGGCACATGGCAGGAAACAACCTTTCATGGCAGTGGGCAGAGAGCAAGAGCACAAGGAGAGCTAGCAGCGGCTCAAGCAGCTAGCTTCTCTTCCTTTCTTACACTGAAATGCAAGTCACCTGCCCTAGGGGAGGGGCGGCACCCACTTCCACAATAATCAATTACAAATTCCGGAAGCCCCCCATGACTGCATGAGGCTTTGGGGGGACACCTAGACACAAACCAGAACATTTACCTGATTTATTTATTTATTTATTTATTTATTTATTTATTTATTTATGGGACCGGGGTTCAAACTCACAACCTTGCACTTGCCCAGCAGGCACTTGTGCCTCGGAGCTATCTTCCCAGCTCCCTTTTTTTAAGGTATTTTTTTTTTACAGTTTTAAAATGAATTTTAATGAGAAAGAAATAGCAATGAGACAGTCTCAAAACAGGTTAGTAGGACAGTTATAATAATTAATACTCTGCATATTGTAGTCTTCATAGTAGTTATTGAGAGTACAAGATACAGACAGGATATCTTGTCTAAACACTATTAGTGCAAATATTTCTTCTTGTTTAACTAAGAGAAAGTAGCTGTATATCTATCCTATTTTATATGTATGTAAATATATATAAACATATATGTACAAAATGTCCTTCATTTATATCCCCCTGTTTTGTTTTGTGAGAGGTGGGTGTTCTATTTTTTTTTCCAATTTTTTTATTGTTTAAATTTAACAATGGTTATATTACATATTTTCATCATCAGATCAGTTTAGATTAATACATATAGGTATATAAGATTGATCAAACAATTAAACATTAACCTTTCTAAATCCACATTACTTTTTTAATTTTTTTTTCTTTTCCCCCTTCTTTTCTTTGAAATTTGCATATTGTCCTCACATGCATTTGAATATTGCATATTGTCCTCACAATCATTCTATAGAGTACAGTGTGTGGGCATGACCCGCCTCCCTATTGATGTTGCATAGAAAAAAGAAAGAAAGAAAAAAAGAAAAAAAAAAGAAAAAAGGAAAGAATATACTTCTCTTTGGATTAAGAGGAAGCAGATACATACACAGTCAAAGGTTTTGCAATTGCAGTGTGCCACCAGTGAAGCTTGTGATGTTGGAGGCTATTGAATGTATTAACACTCAAATATAGGTGCATGAATTCAGCAAAGTAACCCAATATGGTCCAATAGTCCATAATAGTAGTGGGTTATCCACAGAACGGGCAATATCAGAAGTTGTTGATTTGAGCTTTTTACAGCTCAGTATAGTAATATGGTTTTGCTTTTGGTACCTCATGATTAGACTTTAAGGGTGAGACTTTTACCACAAATCCTGCCTGCTGGTGCTGTCCAGGGTGCTGGGCTATCCCTGCTGCCTGGGCATGCAGGGCACTTTGGACTCCTTCCCTGGCCTTTGCCTGCCCCAAGCCAGACCCTGGCCCACGCTGCAGGCCACCTGCGTATGTCCGTGCTCCTGCTGCACCCAGCGACAGCAGCCTGCGACACCAACCTCATGCTGCTTCTGGTTTCCTGGCCTCCTCCTTCCTGTCGGTCACTGTAGGAAGGAACATAGCGGGAGAAACTGGGGCCGCCTCCCGCCAGCTCCCACCCACCTAATGTGGATTCCTAATGGCTTAGATGCCACGGATAGTTCTAGCGATCCCAAGTCACAGCCTATAGGAGCATTGTTCTTTTAATGTATGCCCGGTTGGGTCACATAACATTTTCATATCTAAGTTATCTCGCTTATGTATGAAACTTCAACCCTCACTGAGCTCTTCCTAAATCATTATATTTACAGTGTGCTTCCAACTTCTTCCATGATAATTACAAACTTTTCATAGTGAAGTCAGATTCACACAATACAAATTTTATTTAACCGTTGTCCATTTGATGAACGATGATGACCCCATGGTAGCATTTTGCATACAGATCTCTGCAAGAATTGAATGCTTCCCCCCGATAGGCCTACATGCACTGAGCCAGCAGGTGAGACCAGCGGTGCCGAGGCACAGCTGAGCGTCCCGCTGCCTCCTCCTCAGAGAGGGGCTTCGGAAGGAGAAGCACCACGCGCAGCGGGTGTGCACGAGGCTTCCAATGCCACTGCAGCTTGGCTCCGGCGTCTGTCCCCTCGCTTCTGTTAAAGCACAGAGACAGGCCTGGTTCACGCGTTTGTGTCCTGGGAACCACTGCCGTTATGCTTCAGATGAGAGCACTAAAGGGTAAAAGCCGTGTATCGGACTCGCTGGGCAGCCCACTCCCCAGGGACTCGGGCCTGTCCTGCATAAGGCCCGCGTTTCCATAAGGAAGGGGAGTTTTGTCTTGTTTCATGAATCCCGTGAATCCAGAGCTTAAAGGTCTGTGAATTCTAGCATCCCGTGACTGTTACTTTGCTGTAGTAACTTGGGCTGAAGGTCACTGTGGCGGAAGCTTATCAAGTAATTGGGCGAGTTGGTACCTCACTTGGTGATGCGGTCATGGCTCTTTAAATATCACCAACTGTGGGTCTGAAGTGTAGAGTAATGGTTGGGAAATGCCCAGTCATTGTGAGTAACAGACGCAGAAAGGAGAGCTTGTTAATTTCACATTGATATGTTTGAATGTAGAATAAATTATTAATTTTAAAATAGCAATTATTTAATTATGAGTATTGGATTCCTTGGGAGAACAGGGGACTTTTTCCAAATATAGGCTCTTAAAATTGCTTTCTTTTAGAGAGAACTTACTTTAAGCATGCCTTTACCTAGGTAAAATAAACCAGGTGTGCATGTGCAGACTGTACTGTGAGCCACTGAAGGAGGCACGAAGGAC
This sequence comes from Myocastor coypus, assembly GCA_004027025.1. Classification (NCBI taxonomy): domain Eukaryota; kingdom Metazoa; phylum Chordata; class Mammalia; order Rodentia; family Myocastoridae; genus Myocastor; species Myocastor coypus. The sequence goes on along the minus strand of PVJA010000062.1, from coordinate 13,410 downwards.
CTAAAGGTACAAGGAGTAGCATAAAATGGGGGGGTTGTTCAAAGGAAAAGAGCTAGCGAGGGGGAGGCAGAAAGGAAGGGAGCAAAAGGAGAAGAAGGAGAAGGATGAAATGGAGACGAAGCCTTGCACACAGAGCAGGGGTGGGCTGAAGGGAGGACAGGAGACCGGGAGCAGCAGGAGTCAGGATCCACTGTGTGCAGGCACAAATCCCTTCCGATGGGCACGACCGTCATGTGTACTGACAATGTGCCAAAACACCTGATTATGAAAAAAAAAAATGAGATAAAAATGTAAAGCCACTGTTACGGTTTGCGTACAGGTGTCCCCCCAAAGCCTCATGCAATCTTGAGTATTTGTAACTGGTTATCGTGAGCGTGCATGCTGCCCCTCCCCTGGGGCATGTGATTTGCATTTCAGTGCAAGCGAGGAAGAGTAGTTAGCGGCTGGAGCTGCTGCTGTCCCTCCCTGTGCTCTTGCTCTTAGCTGCTGCCAAGAGAGGTTGCCCTCCACCATGTGCCGCTCTGCCTTGGAGCGAGCTGAGTACGGACCGAAACCTCCAGGAACGGTGAGGTAGATAAGCCTTTTTCTTTCCCTCATTTTGAGTGTTAGGTGTTTGTCCCAGCAATGAGAGAAAAGTAACTGAGAGCCACAAAAACGAAATGAAAAGAATGCCTTACCTGCAGTATTATTATTATCATTATTATTACTACTACTGTTATTTAGGGAAGGGTCGACAGGGTATTCAGGCCTTACTACTAGATTGGACTCGTAGTGATCTTGCTGTTTACAGCCTCCTAAGAGCTGGAATTACAGGCGCAGGCCACCACACCCAGTCTCAAATCCCTGGCCCCTGCGCCTGTTTGCAGGTGCTTTAATCCAATGAGCTATTTGGCCAACCCCACCTGTATTATTTTTTTCAGCGATATTTCTGCTTGGGGTTTTCTTACAGTCATGGAAAATGCTCCCTTATTCTACATTTGACTGTATTTCATATCATATGCATTGCTAAGAAGTTGATCATTCTCCAGAGGATTTACATTTTAACTTTTCATGTAAGAGGCTGGAAACTGGATCATCTTCACCGTTTTCTGATTCAGTCCTCCCACTGGGTCCGCTGCCCTTGCAGTGACTGATCAGGTAGCGGTGTGATATCTGACAACTAATTAGCTAACGCGCAGGGAAGAGTGAGCGAGCGCTGGCCGCGTGGGGTCTGCGTGAGGCCGCTGCGAGGGACGCTGAGTCCTCACCAGCCTCCCCACCAGGCGACGAGCACCATGGCCGCCATGTTCAGCACCGCTGTGCACGGTGCCCTCTGACTTCTGCAAGCTCTCTTTGACGCAGCCACTTTTCGGTGGAGCCTTCCAGCAGACACGCACAGACGCACAGCAGGCATCGAACCCATGAGCGAGGAAGACTGTGGGAACTTGCTTGTTTAACCCACACAAGACATTGCAATTTTGGTGAAGTTGTTTTCCTTTTATGTGTAAAACTGAGACACAGAGTCCAGACAGTCTGCTGAAATCAAACAATAGACATACCAAGTAACATGCAGTTGTTTAAAAAGGTTGTTTTGGTTTTTGTTGCTGCTGTTTTTCTTTTGTTGTTTTTCTGCAGGGTCTCATTATGGAGCTCGGACTCTTAGTGATCCTCCTGATTTCTGCCTCGCTAGTGCTAGGATCACAGGCCTGCACCGCCGTGCCTGAACTCCATCGAAGGCTCAGTCTGCCTGGGGGCAGAGCCAGCACAGCCTGTGGTGCCAGGGATCGAACCCTGGCCCCTGCGCTTATCTGAGCAAGTGCTTAGTCTGCTTAGCTATATCACTGGCCCGGGAACATGCATTTTTGTTAAAATATTTAATCCATGTCTCGTTTCCTTTCAACAGACAGCATCCTTTCCCACAACAAACACATGAATCCATTTTTCTAACTTTCATATCTTTTACATTTTTAAAATTGAGATTTCTTTGTGCAGACAGAAAGTAGTATTTTCCCTGTACCCAATAAAAATTCTGGTACATTAATTCATTTTCACCTATACCAGTGGAAGTGGTTTGGAAAGAAAGATATTCCTAAAAGCTTTCCTTATTTTAAAAAGACCAATAAAATAATGTATTATTTAATAGAGAATAAATATACTTTGTTTAACAATTACAAATATGAAACAATGCGCCTTGTGCTCTCCCTATGCTTACTTGTTGATTTACTTTAATGTCTAATATATTTATGCCCTTGAAGTCATTATAGAGTGCATGCTGTATTATTGGTCTGTGTCTAACTTGTGTTAACTATTTAAAGTATTTGTACCACCCAGTGCCAGCGACAGTATGGGAAAATGAGCACTGAGACTCTGTGTACGAAGATGTGAGTAGGCCTTGTGCTTCTGCAGCTGACTGGGAAACGTGCCTCAAGTCATGAGACAACCGTGTCCTCTGGCTAGGAACTCCGAGTGGCTGTGAAGAGGTTTATCAGTGTTGCTTATAGCACTGACCACCCTGTAAGGCAAAGCACGGCTAAGAATTGTTACAGTGCTATACTATGTGTGCACCATATTTCATTGTGATGACTTAGCAAATCTTTATATGCACTGAAAAGATGAATGATGTAGAATTAAATGAAGTTAATGACAAAGCAAGGTGTATTTATTCAATATTTTGACATATAAATATAGAAAAAATCATTAAGGTGTTCTTTAAAATATTCATACTTGTTTGATCTGGGTGGTAGTATGACTCTTTATTTTTATACTTTTAAAAATACAATAGTTTTGCAATGGGAATGTACAGATTTGCATTACTTTATTCAAAATCAATATGAGCAGATGTGTTTTAGAATTAGAACATTTTAAAATTTGGGGATGATTGTGTGATGTGCACACACTATATTAGGTTACACACATACACACACACATAGACACACACACACACACACACACTGGGGTGTGAGGCAGCCTCCAGTAATCCAGCACACTAACATTTCTGTGGCTAAGTGTATGGTTATTCACAAAAGCATTGCTGATATAGTTGTTGGTCCACTCAGGTAAGGCCAGGTTTTCTGACAAAATGAAATAATAAAATCTCAGTTTTTAGAGACTGATTATTCTAAGAGATTTTAGCGATGAAGTGGTATATCTGTATGAATTTTATAGGAGAAGCTTATGCCGTAAAAATATATTGACGAAAATAAGCAAAACCTGTCACTGTCGCTTTGGACACTCCACTACCTCCCGCATCAATGCTGGAGATTTATTTGCACGCTATCTCTTCCTGTGTGAAAATGAATTCCATTTAGGATGCTTCTTTCTTTTGTCTGTGTGTAATGTGAAAAGTGATATAAAAATTCGCTTCTAACAAAATATTTCTCAGGGCAAGTTAAACCCGCTATTGGCAATTGCATTGTTTACAGTGGAGGCACGGACAGGCTCAGTTCTATATGGACTATTAAAGGGGAGGCACAACGAGTGATTTTAAGAAATTGTCTTCGTCAGTGGCTTGCCAACCAGTTGGGCCCCACAAGAACGTGGTTCTTCAGGCTCTTCCCCAGCGAACTGTTATTATTATTATTATTATTATTATTATTATTATTATCATTATTATTCTGTTTCTTGCTTCTTCCCTCTTCACCGGCTTTTTCTAGATGTGGGTAAGTGTTCTTTGTCCTTTTTTTTTCTTTCATTACTCTGTCTTTCTTATTTTTATTTTAAATTTTTTATTTTTTTAATCTGCCTTTCTTTTCGTTCTTCCCCACCTCTTTTTTCTATTATCTGTGAGAACGTTTCTGCTTTCTTCATTTCTCATAGGTTTTGCTAGCTTTGATTACTTTACCTTTGTGCCCCGGCAAGTTATTTTGCCTCACATCTTTCTCCTCCTATACTTTAAGTTTTTCTTCTCGCATTCTCGTGTTCCCAAATGCCTATCTTTAATAGTATAAACTATAAGTTTTATTATTCTTTAGTTATTCTATATAACTACAAGTCAGTTCACCTCTTTTTCTTTAACCATTCCTGGAGATATAGTTGTGACATTTAATACATATTAGCTGTATGTGAATATCTGGATTGCTTTAGGGCTTGTATTCCAGTGGAGGATTTATTTTCCATGGTTAAAGGTGGTACATTATGGGTTTTTGATGGTATGCATGTCAATGTTCAACTTGTCTTAGATGATGCTACTGTAGCCCATTCGTTTTCTATTGACAGTGGTGCATAATTATTTGCACTAGTGGCTGTTTTCATGTGCCAACACCTAGATTACCTTTGCGATATCAACCATTCTGCAGTCTCTTCCCAGAGAGCTGAAAGTGGAGTATTGGCTACTGTAACCATCTTTCTTAAATTAACCGTATGATTGGATGTTGTGACCTGGGCCAGGAACTACAGTTAGCTAAATTTCAAGACCACTGTTGAACAATAGGCTATCTGAAGCAATCGCTACACCAGCGGTGAAGCCTTCTTTGCATAAATGCTCAGAAACCTCAGTATTAAACAGAACGAAACCACAGTGGAGACATTAGAGGACAAGGGGGTGCAGTGCCTCCCAAGGCTCCCATGTAGCCAAAGCTGAGCAGGAGGGCATCAAAGGTAAAAAGCAAAAGACACCTGAATCATTTGAAAGGATAACAAGAGAGAGTAAAAAGCAGCATATCAAACAAGTGCTCCGCGGGTTCCTCAGAGTGATAGCTGAACATACAACGGGAGCAACACACTGAAAGCAGTTACCTGAGAGACAAAAATGATACAAAACTTAAATGACCCTCTTAGCAAAGAGGAAGAGGCAGGAGAAGGGGGAAGAGATGGAGGAAGAAGAGAAGAAGTACAAGAAAAAGAAGGAGGAGGAGACAGAGATGGAGACAAAGAAAAGAAAGAAGAAGAGCAAGAAAAAGTAGTAGTAGGAGGAGAGGCAGAAGAGGAAGCAGAGGAAGAGGGAGGAGGAGCAGGAGGAGGAGAAGGAGAAGAAGAAGAAGAAGAAGAAGAAGAAGAAGAAGAAGAAGAAGAAGAAGAAGAAGAAGAAGAAGAAGAAGAAAGGCTGATGGTCAGGTCATGTCGCAGCATGTCTTAGCTAATTTTCTCTCATTGTTGAGACAAAATTCCCAATGCTCAAAATTAAGGAAGGAAAACATTATTTAGCTCACAGCTTGTGATGGTGTCAGTCCATAATCAGTGGGCCCCAACGCAGAGTGGCACATGGCACAGGACAGCAGGTAATGTGACAAAAGACCATAGAAAGAAGTGGGGAAAAAGAGCAAACTCTCCTTGCTCATATGATAAGCAGGCTGCCCACCCTGCAGCGGGTACAGCATTCAGATCATTTCTGCACTCTCTTCTCTCACAGGAGGAGGATATTTACGAAATTTCCCCCTGTTGAGTCGCTAAGTTAAACCTTTAATCTTCTCAAGGTGACATAATGTACCACCCAAGCATGTACTAATAGAAAAAAAAAATCCTTGCGGTGAAAGTCCCTGGGACCCTATTGCAGAAGAGTTACCTGGTCCTTGAGACTAATTCACATAGCTCATCCATCCAGGCACTTAGAAGCCTCTGCAGCCATGGTGCAGGGAGGCCTGGCTATCGGTCAAGCTAAGGAGAGACTCTAGCTTCACCAGTCTGATGCTGGTGTACAGCCCACAGTTTATAGGAGCTGTGGAGTCAGGGTCGATTCCACATGCATGTCAGAAAAACCCTGGGAGGCAGGCAGCGTGTCGCTGACGTAGAACTGCCAGAAGCTGTGACGGTGAAGTAGCACATGCAGTAGAGACCTAGGCCGCTGGCGATTCCGAAGAAATGAACTGAGGCGCCAGGGAGATAGCTCAGTAGCATAGCACTTGCTTGGCAAGTGCAGGGTCCTGAGTTCAACCCTCAGTACAGCAAAAAATGCATAAATCAATAAAAAAATAAAAAGTAAAATAAATAAATAAATAAAATAAAAGGGAAGAAAAGAAAAAAAAAAAAAAAAAGAGAAACGTGTGCAAAGTCACATGCAGAAAAGATAGGCCATAACTGCTGCAACCATAAATGCCAAAAGAGTAGTAGTGCCCAGGCCTTCGGAGCGCATGCCTCTCTACAGTCTTCACTGGCTGTGACACAGGGAACTGTGGGATGAATATACTCTGCTGAATTTAAGTCTCACTTTGATCACATTCCTTTCTATCTCCTTATATTTCCTTTTTGGAATGTAGTAGTTTACCTTGAGGAACTGTATCTTGAAAGTAACTTTTCCTTGGCTCTTTCAAGGGCTCACAACTAAGCATTTGCGCTGAGTCTCACATGAGACTTTCAATTTTGACTTGTCTGCAGTTACAGAACTGCTGAGACTTTGGCGAACCTTAAATGTGAGCCAAATACATTTTACTCTTTGAGGGGGACATGGGTGTTTTGGGAACAAGAACACAGGGTTATGGTTTAGGTCTAAATATAGGTTTGAATATCCCCCGAGAGCTCATCTGTTTCCAAGTGGAGTGCTTCACGGGGAGTTGCATATTTGTCAGTGCATTCATTTGTTGCTGAGGTCCTGAGGTCAGTTCCCTACTAGGAGGTGAGACCTGGTGAGAGATGGGCAGCTGGGGACATGACGTGGCAGGCTGCATTATTCCTACCAACCTCTCTCTCTCTCTCTCTCTCTCTCTCTCTCTCTCTCTCTTCCTGGATGGACCATCTTTGTTTTCCTCATGCCCCACGGCTATTCTGTATGTGATTATAGACAACCAATCACACACTAAACCTGTGAACCAAAATAAACCTCTCCTTTAAGTTGTGAACACTGAATATTTTGTCCTCCTGATGGAAATGTGATGAAAACATAGAATTATGCTCAGATTTCCACTTTATAAAGAATCTAACACATATGCAATTTAAATAGCATATCCCTTTTCCCCAAATCCTAGGTGGATAATCACTGAGTAACATGATAAAATAAGAGAAATACAGCGTGATAGAATGTAGATTCCTGAGAAAGGTGCTGTACAGATAAATACAGTGACTCTACTTACTAATTAATTGGGTAAAGTCATGTTAATTTAATTTTCCAATGACTGAAGGAAAGCACAGCACAGGAGTTTCTTTATACCTGGTTAGGCTGTACTGAAAGAATGGTCATGGTCGTGGTGATAGTTGAACATCTTAGAAAATATGGATGATAACATTCTAAAACTGTTAAAATAATTTGCACTGTGACTGGCTCAGGACTCATTTGTCTCGCTTCTTATTAGTGAGATTTTATTAGAAATGCATTTTTTTCATTTGAAATATCTTCCCACCGATTTGAAAACAAGTTTTATTTTAATTTAACAATTTAAAAGCCACTTAAAAAAAATAAAACTCACTTCAAGTTTTTTGTTTGTTTGTTTGTTTTAAGGAAGGGTCTGCAGGGTATTGGACTCATAGTGATCCATCTGTTTACAGCCTCCCAGAACCTGGGATTACAGGTGTGCACCACCATGCCCAGTCTCTATTGCCATCTCAGGGTAGCCTGGAGGGGGGCAGGGCTGGCACAGCAAGCCCAGGGATCAAGTCCTTGGCCCCTGCACCTGCTTGCAGGTGCTTTAATCCACTGAGCTATTTGATTGGCCCTACTTCAGATATTTTAAGTGGCTTAGATATTCACACTTTCTTTCTCTATATTTTCTGATTTCAGTTCATTTGGAAAAGCTCAACAAATTTTTTTATATAAGCTCACTTTCTGTGACATGTTTGAAATAAACTTCTTTATATTTATGCTGACCTGCTATTTCATGGCGTTTTAAATTATGTAGATTAAAAGTAATTAGTATAGTGAAATGTTAATGTTTTGTAAGGGCCCTTTTTTTCCCTCTGTCTTCTTGCTTAGAAAGGTTCTACTTAACTTTAGATTATATATATATTTCTGTTTTACTTAGAAGATGCAGCTTCACAATCAGATGTAGAATTCCATTTTATATATAGAAGGTCATAAGCAGAGCTTTGCATATTTACCAAATATCACTTTACATCCTCCTCAGCAATAACATATATGAAAAATTTATGAGAAAAGAAATAATTTATACCTTGGATTTATTTCAACAATTTTTTTTCTCTATACTGTTCACCATGAACAATTTTTTTCTACAGCCTTATCTCTCTAAATATAGTGAGAATGTTGACATGTCTTATTTAATAGAAATATGTACAACTATGAGGTTGTCTATGATTTGAATAGATCTCTTTAATACCAGTCTTGACTTTTAAATTAACTTTCCCAAAGGATCATGCTCCTGTTAACAAATTGTCCTTTTATACCTCATCTACCATTCAAATATTACTAAAAATCTTCTAGAAAATGAAAAAAAAATCATTTGTGATCATTTGGAGCTATCATTACGTGTTACCTAATGTTTGGCTAATATCCAGATCAATTTTGCAAGCCTCATATTCTTATTTTAATTCTTCACTATTAAAATTATTTTCACTATAGATGGACAATCAGACTTGTACTGTTGATATATAATAAAGGTAATTATTATTGTCAATCCCTGTGGTATAACTTGAATGGAAATGTAGCTAGCTTCTGTGTCACAGTAGGGGGCTTAGCAAGGACCGTTGTTTCCTTTGATATTTTATAAATTGCAAGTTAGGTACACATTAACATAAACCCTATTTTTCATATGAGGATTAGGGTATAAATCTAAAATTTGAGAAAAGTCATGGAGAAAATCCGGCATCCAAATACTGATTCTACTTTTAAATTTAAGCTTTAAAGACCTAATAACAAGTTTCTCAGATTTGCATACTTTGGAAAGACAGAAGTTGCAATTTCCTTTCAAAGTGTTCCACAGACATGGAAGAGTGGCCTCTCCATGAGAGAGCACAGACTGTCAGACCCCAGAAAGAATGGTCATCTCCAAGCAACCAAATGGTAAATGCATGAGAGGCTTTTGAGAAAAGGGGAATGCTTATATGCTGTTGATGGATATGAAGCTGGTAGTGTAAGTAGGTAAATCAGTATACAGATTCCTCAAAATGTAAAAGCTAGAAATCCCATTTGAAAAAAACAAAGTAGCCTGATAGCTTAGCAGACTACAGGGCCTGCTTAGGCAGAGAACAGGGAAGGTAGCTCAGTCCCTGGCGTGCAGTGCCAGCCCTGCCCCTGTGGTGCACTGAGGTGGTGATTGAGACTGGGCACGGTGGCATGTGCCTGTAATCCCAACCCTTGCGAAGTTGAAAACAGGAGAATCACTACGAGTCCAGTCTACATAGTGAGACCCTATAAATCCTCTGTTCCCTGTACTAAATGAAAAAAAAAGTCCATGTGACCTAACCATTTCCTTTCTAGTATCATTTGAGAAGAGTTATAGATACCATATTAGAGAGATACACGCATACCACGTGTATAGCAGCATAGTTAATAATAGCTAAATCTTAGGAGCGGCACAGATGTCCACCAGCAGGTGAATGGAGGAGCAAAATGTAGCATTTGCACGTGGTGGAACACTACTCCACGGAGGAGAAAGATAAACTTGGAACACTTGTAGGAAAGTAGTGATATCCTGAGAGCACAGTGGAACACGCGAGACGCACAACTTAAGTGGCGCATGGTGCCTTCCACGTGAGAAACAGAATAAGGAGACTAAAGGACTGAATAAAGGTAGATGCCAGGAGGGAGGGAAACACATGGTTCTCAGAGGGAAGGCAATTAGGAGGCGGAGAGGAGGGAGCAAGGAAAGAGGTCTATGAGTGTGCCAAGCTGCACAAGCAGAACAAGCATTTCCTACTGACATTCACCTCTCTCCGAACAAAAAGACAAAGCGGAAGGGGTGAGGGGGATTAAGTGGGGGTGGAGGAGAACGTGGGAGAAGGGAAAAGGTGTATTGTGTGCATGTATAAGCTTCCCAAAATAAATTCAAATATTTAAGACACACTTGTGCTAATAAAGTAAGGTTAAAAATTAAAAACACAACAAGAAAATTATAAAAAGCCTATCCATAGATTAATTCTTTTCAGTGTAACAGGAAAATATTTTGAACCAGAAGCTGACTTTCAAATTCAGGGTGGCCACAATCTATTATGAGCTTATAGTATTCAGAAATCAATCAAAAGATAAATTTTGCTTTGTTTCTGATTTCGCCATCATATCTTTCCTGAAATGATTTCATTGATCATTTTTCCTGTAGAATTCCTAGTGAATTCTTGCATGTCAGTTATTTAAAGTCAGTTGGAAATAGGCTTTGGACACATTAATTATTTTATTCATACATTAAAATTTGCCTCTGTGGTCACCAATGGTACTACTGGGACTTTAGATTACAAGTCCGTAGCCTGGACAATGATCATCTAGTCAGACATAAAAGGACAGAAGTGAACAAAAAAAACCAAACCCAAAAAAGAAAGAAAGAAAAAAAAAGAAAACCTGTTCTCTTTACCTTGGCTCCTTTTTAAAAACTTTAGAAGGAAAAAGTATCAATGAATCATTATATAACATGTAAATAATGGCAATGTTTGAGGCTAGGGCAGATCTGAAATTCCAGGTTAAAGATGCCCCAATTGGCATTGCTAACACAATGAATTCTGATCATCAGAGCCCGTCGGACAATGCGCAGTCTATGTGCTCGCCACTTGCTTCCTCACTCTGTCTGCAGGAGAGCAAGCGCCTTAATATCTGTGTCAATCTGAACAGTTAATAAAGGCACTTTATGTATTGCATACTTCCTGTAGGTTAGTGAGAGCTGCAGAAAACGTCCAGTGAACACGGTTTCTCTGTGTAGAGCCTGGCGTTTCAGTGATGCGGACCATTGATTCTGACAGCTTTTTTCTCTTCCGCATGCTGACGCACGGGGAAAACGACAGGCATTTTCTTTTGTCACCTCAACTGTCTTTTAAAAATCCTTTGTGGAGACGCACAGTTCATAGTTTGTGTGCATATTTCTGGTGTTGTGTAATCAGCACCACAAGCAACTATCAGACATTTCCATCTCCCCGAAAGGAAATTTCGCACTCACGAGCTTCGCCTATGCTTTCTCGGCAGCAGTCGCAATGCCCCTGTGATCTTCGTCTTTGACTGCGGAGATGGTGCGCATTGCGTGCGCCGATTTGCGTGAGCTGGACCGTCCCTGCGTGGGCAGGGTGAATGCCGCTTGGCATGCCGAAGGACCTTCCGGATGTGCCGCATTCTGTTTGTTTCCCTTTAAGTTTCACTGAGGAATTGGAGGAGTACAGGCATTATCTCTTCCTTCAATTTCTTGTAGAACTCAGCTGTGAATACATCAGGACCTGGACTTTGCTTCGTTGGTAAGTTTTTCATTATGTTTTCAACTGTTGGTAAGTTTTAACGACATTTTCATTTTTACTAACTGATAATGAGTTATTCAGAAGTTTTATATCTTCATGAATCAGTGCTGGTAATTCACACTGATCTAGGAATCTTTCTTTCTGCTTTGTTTTCCATCCTATAAAAGTAAAGATTTCTTTTTAATGTATTGGCTAGAGGACCTCACTATGCAGCTCAGGCTCATAGTAATCCTCCTGTTTTCAACCCCTTTGGCGCTGGGTTACAGGCATATGTCACCATTGCTAGTCATGATGGCCTGCTCAGCATGCCTGGGACTTGCTCGGCATGTGGTGCCAGGAATTAAATCCTGTCCCTGTGCTTGCCTAAGCATGCGCTTAGTCCACTGAGGTAGCTTGCCAGCCTGAGAGTAAAGATTTTTGAAGAAAATATTGATGATCTTCCAAAGTTCCACAGGATTCATAGTAATTTCACACACTCACATTTATGAGTGAATTTGAACTTTTCTTTTTTGATGAGTATAGAAAAATGCTTACCAATTATTTTTATTATTTTGAAAAACCAACTCTTCAATTAATTAAATCTCAGTATTGCTTTTTTGGTTTCAACTGCACTAATTTATCCTCAGATATTTATAAATTCCTCACTTCTTTAGGCTTTGGGGTTTGCTTACTTGTTTTCTACAAACTTAAGGTGCTCAATAAAGCACTAGCAAACAGAATGCAGCAAATCATCAAGAAAATTATGCACAATGACCAGGTGAGATTCATTTCAGGGATGCAGGGATGGTTGAGCACACGCAAAGCAATCAGTGTGAGAAACCATATAAACAGGACCAAAGACAAAAGCCACACAGTCATCTCAGTGGATGTACAGAAGGTTTAGACAAAGTCCAACACTCGTCCTTAACAATAATAATAAAACCCCTAAAAATCAGAGTCTATGGTCTTTACCTCCATGTGATAAAGCCCTTCAGGGCAAATTGCAGCTAAATCACACCAAATAGGCCAAAACTGAAGACTCTCGGTCTAAAACCTGGAGCAAGTCATTGATCTACCTTGTCACTACTGTTTCTCAAGGCTGTTCTGGGGACATCAGTAAAAGCTATTAGACAAGAGATAGAAATTAGGGAAGTGAAAATTGGAAGGAAAGCAGTTAAATTATTATTTGCAGATGCCATGGAAGACCCTAAGGACTCCACCAAGAGACCCCTCGGTGAATTTGTTAAACTAAGTCGGTAGCATAGCAGGATGCAAAGTCAGCACTCCAAAATCAACCGCATTCCTGTATACACACAACAAGTACACTGAGAGAGGAATTAGGAAAACCATGTGCTGCACAACTGGATCCCAAAAATGTAATACTTGGGAATCAATCTAACAAAGAAGTAAAAGAACAACATGCCCTGAAAAATGAGGCAGAACCAACACTGTGCAAACGGCCATGCTTCTGAAACCATTTTACAGATTTAATGTGATTTCAATCATAATACCATTTAACATACATTGCAGATCTGAAGAACACATGGCTAAACTTCATATGGAACCATAAAAGAACAACAGCAAGAGCTATCCTGGGCAACAAAGCCAAAACAGCTAGCACCATAGACTTTGACTTGGAATTATACTGCATAGCTACCATAATAAAATCGGCATGATACTGGGAAAAACAAACACAGAAACAGAGCTGAGAATGAAACAACAGATTAGACAGTATAGGCACAGCTAGAAGCACATTCAGCCACCTTGCTCTTGAAAAAAGGGCTCCCAACGTGTTCACCGAAAGAAAGCTTCTTTGATAAGTGGTGCTGGAAAAATTGGGTTTTTCACATAGTAAAGACTGAAATTACACCCATGTTGATCACCATGCACTGAATCAAGATTAAAGTCGAACAAAGTTTTAAATTTAAAACCCAAACACTAAGTCTTTTGGAGCAAAAAGTAAGTGGAAATCTTGAAGACATAGGGGTAGGTAGAGAGTTCACACACAAAAGTCAAACTGCATGGGGATTACATCAAAATATGGACAACGAGAGTCTCCTTTTTAGCAAAGTTCTTGCATGTTCAAAAATATCACCAGTAAATTGAAAATAAAAGCCAATAATTGGAATAAAAATTTAACCAAATATCCCTCAGACAAAGGCTTTTATTGAAAACATGTACAGACTATTTTATTTTTTTATT